>BMAV01003858.1:72013-129212 GCA_019973955.1 Trichonephila inaurata madagascariensis | reverse complement strand
ATTGAAAATCATCACATGCGGGAAACGTGCTTGAAGAAAAAGCAAAGTAGGGGCAAAATGTCGCAATTTTACCTTTATTGTAGAAAATAATCTCCTTTTTTTTGCTCTGCCATTGCATATCTTCGTTTTTTCACTGCAAGACTTCTGATTCTCTTGAGCAGCAGTAGTTGAGTAGGACAGCACTTTGATTGTTGTTCGTACCACTCCAAAGCGGTCTCTTAACACAGAAAACGCGTTAGCATTTGATGGACCCTTGCTACTTTCGTTGTTGTTGTTGTCCTTGTCTTCGGCAGGATCGGATTCTTCTTGCACGGAAGTCACAATCTCATCATCATTTAGCATTTCAATTCCACAGTCTTCTGCTTCGCATCCAGGTGTTTCTACATCTTCATCGCATTCTTGAAATGCTACGATTGATTGGACAAAGTCGGTATTTTTCTCACTGTGCTCGTCATTGAAATCTTTTTCGCCTTCTAAATCTAGCCACAGCTTATTTCATGCATTTTCATACACAGTACATGTAGTTGAAAAAAACACTGGTCCAGATAATAAACATTCGGATAAAGGACGTTCTAGTGTATATTTTTTTTAATGAATTTTTTTTGATAAAACTCATCGATGCTTAGGGTTAATATGTCTACCGGAAAGTTCTGTCCGCTTTTACAATAAAACAAAATAACAAACTTTGTGATACCTCCCGGATTGGGGGTATCATCTCTTCCTCCACGCGATTTAGATTTTTAGGGATAAAAGATTGACCACTCTGATTTTCCATAGTAAATTTAGTTTATTATTATCTCAATTTATATTAAGCAATGCAACACAAGTCTTAGAGGAAAAGGATCAGGAGTGATATGACGCAAATAATAATTCTTAGCAAATAATGCATTAAATCCTACTCATTATCTTAATGATAAATTGACCACCGAATCTTTATCTATAGCCGATTTCTTAATTATCTAGAGTACGCTCTATCATTATAGTTAAATATTCTATCGCTTACTGATACTCCACGGTGAACAGCTAACACTCTTTATATCTTCTATATAATACTGTAATCCAACTTGATCCGGCTCCTAGGTAAACTTCTGGTTTCGAAACGACTTCTATAGGGCTCCTATAATACTGTACGGCCTCCAGCCGACCACTCTCAGACCTCTTTAAGATTCTTTAAAACGTCCTAATACTTCCTAAGACTTCCCCTTAGCCTCTTTCAGGCTTCTAAGACTCTACTTTTGACTTCCACGCGAATGCTAAAGCGCCAATATATATATACTCATTCCTCATCTGCATAATCGCGTTTTCTTCTTGAGTTGGTTGGAATGAAATGCCATTCTGGCCCCAAAGATTCTCAAAGAAGATTTTAGGGAAAGGCGTGATAAAGCCCCGTCACAACTTTTCGCATTTTGAATAAACTTTATTGTTTAATTTCAATAGCCTCATTTTTCTTGCTACTAAAATGGCAATTTACACATCTCATTTTAATTATTTCTTATTCCGTATTTTTCTAAAGGCCTTATTTCTAGAGACGAAAAAGGGAACGAGTGCTTGGCTGTTTTCTTTCTTTCTTTTTTTTATTTTTTTGCAAAGCAAAAAATTCTGTAATCACTGAAACAAGTGATAATTCGAGGGTAATAGGTCCGGGGAGTATAGAGGATGCGAGAATTTCCCAGCCTATCTCTGTGAGTTCCCGACGAGTCCTTAAAGCAGCATGTGTCTTGGCTTTTAGCATAAAGAAGTATGATATTCTTGGTAAACATCGACAGCCTTTTTTTTCAACGGCTTAAAATGTATTGGTTTTCGATTGTATCTCTATATAAGCAACATTCCTCAAGACTCAACTTCTATTAAAGGGGCGGTGGGGTAGGTTTCCTGTGCTTACAATTTAATCTTTCCTTTACGTTCTTTTCCATTTAATCACCCAGTCCAAGAAGTGTTCAATTTTGTTCCGTGCCAGTAGAGATGTGCATATGACACATGATTGAAATTCATCCTCTTTAACTTATGCTTCGCTAATCTCAAATATTTCTACACCATTTCTCGTTTCCTTATATGACTCGAAAGGATTTGTGGAGCTTAATCAAGTTTTTCCAAACTTGAAACCTGTAACTAGAACGGGCAGAGCTTTTCAATACAATTATTATTTTCGATAAACATTTCTAGATTTCTGTTTAAATCTCATTTACACATAGCTACAGAATTATCACTTCATTAACAGTAAGAAAAAGCTTTAAAACTGTACTCAATCACTTTTCTATGTTTGTTCATCATTTTTTTTTTTTTTTTTTTTTGGGGGTACAAAAAACATACGTCATCTGTTAAATATCTTATTCGAGTTTCGACGATAATAAATCAAGCGACCGTAAGAGAGAGAGATTTAGTCCAAAGAAAGATAATGCTTCTTCCGCTGGAAGAAAGGCATTGTGAACAGCGAACGGAATAAAAAGAAGTAGATTTTCATGGAAAAAAAATTTCCAAGATAAGTTGGAAAGAAAGAGATGAAAAGACATTCTTGGAGCTTCCAAACGAGTTTTTAAGTCCTCTGATTTATCATGCTGCGATTTAAGTTCAATCAAGGCATCACAAACGAGTATAGAGTAAATATATCAGCTGAAAATACCAATAAAAAACATTACATTTGAGGATATATAGCATCACCCCGAACTGTGACGCGATTGGTCAGGCAGCGGTAATCACTTAAGTCAGGGTATGATTTCGCATATAAATACATATAAGTTATTTTATTTGGCGCCTGAGACGAAAGAAATAATAACTCAGAAAAATTATAGTTTAAATTAACTAAAAAACACCCTTTTATAGTTAAGGCTGTCTTCGGTTAATGTTAAAGAATGGGACAAGAATTTGGAACATTTTTTCAGATATAAAAGAAATGAAACTTTAATATGATATTCTGGCTTCACTATCCTTTAGAGAGCAACATTTTTTTATCATACTTTCCGTTTTTAACCGAGTTGATTCATTTTTCCTGATATAAAATGTGTTTCGCGTTTTTTCTCCTATACCGTAATGTTAAATGGGCTATGCCTTCACGCATTAAAACAAAAAAGAAAGTATTCGTGGAATATTTTGGCATTTTTAAAAATACTATATTGTTAACAAAGGTATTAGTTACAATATTGTAAATTTCCATGGAAATGGAGGCATGTTTTCTGTCTTAAAATGTGTTTCTCGTTTAGTTCAAGCTCTCTCGTACTTTTACCGAAGACAGCCTTAATCGAACTAAGTTTTAACTTAATCTCTTAGTCTCCAGATTTGGGATGAGATATGAAAATGGAAAATCGTTAACCATGAAGATCCTGATTAGGACAATGGAACTAAATTTTTGTATTGTCATCGGTCATGGACAAGTGAAAAAATTTTGAATTAATGTGATCATTTAAAGTGGCTAAAAATTGAGTTCAAAGATTCCGTTACATACAAGTGAAGCTTATAAATGGGTGTTAAAAAGGGTGTTTAAAATAAATGTTTCATAATATCTAAAAAAGTAAACTGCCCGCGTTCAAAGATTTTTTTTCTCCCGTAAAATTTCCTCGTAACATGCTAATAATTTTTTTATCCCTTGTTTTGTTGAAAAAATACGCTCATCGTTGAAGACAATATTTTGTAAAAAAATTTTAACCCTTTTTCAATTAAACTGGGGCCTTCTGTCAAATTCTCAATTTCTCACTCGATATTTTGATTGAACTGGTCCTAAAGTATCAAGTTCTTCAATGTCTTGCACTTGCTCATACATTTCAATGAGCTCATCCATTTTCAGCTCCCGATTGTGGGAATCCAGCAGCTCTCTTGAACGTCGTCACTACTTTTAAACTTATTTACCTGACAAGATCGACAACTTTTTTTTCAATCACATTACCAATTTCTCCAATTTTTTTTTTTTTTTTATCGAACAAAAGAATGGACGAGATTTTAAATCACTTAACTCCGGGTTCCCATAAGTCGAGGTATTACTGCACATCTTTTGTATACCTTAGTTTTCGTTGTATATAGTAAACTGAAAATGTTACTGTATAATAAGTTTTAATAGGATAAATTCAAATTAACGAGTAAATATAGCTTTAATTATATTTTTTTATAATTGATGGTTTTTAAAGATTTTAATTGAATAAGTTAAGCAATGATGTCCAGTAGAAGGTGGGGGAGTCGAATTGCTTCCCCAATCTTTCCAAAAAAGTTACCTATTGTCTAGCTGAATAAAAAGGTAACAAATTTTTAATGTTTTTTTGAACTTACTGATATCGTAACGCTGGAGTCCTAAGTATGAAGTTTGGGATATTTGAAGCGTAAAAAAAAGTTTAGCTCTTGTGTATTTAAAATATTTTTCTTGCAAAAAACTCAA
Organism: Trichonephila inaurata madagascariensis; assembly: GCA_019973955.1. NCBI lineage: Eukaryota > Metazoa > Arthropoda > Arachnida > Araneae > Nephilidae > Trichonephila > Trichonephila inaurata. The sequence continues at coordinate 124,852 of BMAV01003858.1, read as the reverse complement.
AGAACTACTTTGTGTGTGTGTGTGGTTAAAATTTGCAATATTTGACTTTATTATTTTTTTACCTTTAGTAAAAAATAACGTAAGAAATGGTAAGCATATTTTACATTTCGATTATTTTAACTCTATATAGAAACACATTATTAAACATAATTCATAAAATTATCAAATGTTTTTATAATCAAATAATGTAACTTTGAGGCGAATTATAATGATATTACGATGAAATATAATGATCATTTACGCAGTGAGACTCAAGAACCAAAGTCTGAAACTTTAAACATTAAATTTATTAACATTAAAACAAACTGTTAAATTCTCAAACCTCAACATATTAGTCCTACATTCAGTCATGTTAACATCGTAACAAACAGTCATAATAATAATCCCTCAATCTCTCGAATAAGCTGATCTCATGCATTTATATATTAAGACAGAGTTTCTCCGTTTGTGGGGCGTGCCCCCCTAGGGGGTGTGATACCTTTACGAGGGGGGCGCGAGAATATTGAAAAGTCGAAAACAAAAGATTATTTTAAAAAAAATTATTAATTTACTGAAATTAAAGAAACAAAATACATTCTGACGATACTCAAATGCAAAATAACGAAACATTTGTGAGGAAATTCTACATTTTGAAATTTTAACTAAATTTTGCTCTTCAATTTAATTGGCATTTCAACAAAAATCATTCTTTGAAAAACTTAACACTGGTTTATTTCATGTTTTATGCTTAAACTATATATGTGCATTAAGTTAATTTTGTTTAATTGTACTTGAAAATTATTCAAAATTCTCCGCAAAATACAACAATTAAAAGAGAAATATTTTACTATGGAAAATACGTGTATATGTATGTAAATTATTTTTTTTAAAAAAAGTTTTTCTCTTTTCTCATTAATGTTTTCAAAATCTTTATATACTTATCAGAATAGGAAGCCATAATCGATGAAGAATTTAATGTATCTCGCAGAGTTGAACTAATACGAATTTAATGAAGTGAATATGACAAATCATTAATTAATTAAATGAGTGAATAATGTAATAAATTTAATTAGAAGCTGGGACCGACATTAATTCTTACATCTTTCGGTTTTATTGATCCCCCCGCTCTCACAGTTCCCATTAGTTATTCGCTAATAAAGTAATGGAAAAATGCAAAATTTTGTAACAAATTTTATCGCATTCGATTTCTTTCATTACTTGTGAAAGATGTTAAAAAAATTAGAATTTCCCAACTTTTATTTGGGTTTATTTAAAAGGCAAAATATTTACACTCTCTGTTTTGAAAATAGACTTTAAAGTACTTGATGTTATTTAATCGTAGTAAAGTGTAGGGAGCACTGTACTATATATAATAAATATTCATTATAGGATCAAGTGGTACTTCCGTATTATACCGTCAATCAATTTTTCCAAATCAAACAACATCGTCAAATGCTGTCATCCTTCTAATTATTGCATTCGAACATACGCAGGACCGGTTTCCATAATTGACTACGGCGTCTTTTTATTTGACGAAATCGATCGACGATATAATACATAAATACCGGATGGAGCAAAATAAAAATTAATATATAATTTCAGTTTTACTTGTTATACCTTCGACTAATTTCCTCAAATCAAAAGACGTCGCCAAATACTGTGAAATGCAGGCAACTGTGGAAAACCGTTCTCGCGTATTTTCAGACGTTGGCAGTATTTGGCGACGTATTTTGAATTAGCGATGTCTTTTATTTTGGCAAAATTGTTCGACGGTATAGTATGTAACCACAATTTTTTGATAACTACAATCAATTGCTTCATTCATTTTGTTGTTTTATTATGGATCTCATCTTGCGTTTATTTTGTGTGACTTTTAACTTAATATGAAAAACTTGTGCGTTGACTAATTTTTTTACACTAAGTTATTTTCAAAATCCATGAACGCAGATAATAATGTTAAATTAATAAAAAAAAACCTATTAGAGCAATAAAAAGAGCCCTACACAAAAAACAATATTTCTGAACTTTGAAGTAATAACTACATTTAAAAAATTAAACACAATAGATAAGTGGAAAATATTTTTATCAGACCACAAATCCTTTTATACTGCAGGATCAAGTCTTTTTGCATAACCCGTTCTTCATCGAAGTAGCAAAATCGTACAGTAAGCACACTCAGCAAGAATTTAAGACCTTATCTCTGCTCAGCTGAGTGGAAATATTTCTATAAGACACTTCCGCGGTTTAGAGCCGAATTTAAACCTCCAAATCGCTCGGCGACGTATCCACTCCACCGTAATGGGGAAGGCCCGCTGTGTCGAAAATAGCGGAGAGCAGTCGCTTTGTACTCGGTTTTTATGTCCCTTTCGGGTTATTTTGGAGAAAAAGGCGGGACTAAAATAGTATCTGCCATAATCGTGAATTTTCTTTTATGGACTTTAACAGGTGAATCGGACTTTACAAAGACTGACTCTGGGGTGTAAAATATTTCTCTATAAATTTCTACACTGGAAGATTAGGAAAAATAAAACCATCATTGTTGTATTGGAAGGGATGAAACTTTATTATTAGAATCGAATTGGTTAGAGTTGTAATAAATTAGCTAGTTCAGCAATCGCTAACCGGGGGTTCAAAAAAAAAGAAGAAAAAATTGGGGATCCGTAGAAAGATTGGAGCATGTTTATATGATGATTCTTCTGAAATGACATAACAAATTTATTTTAGAGTACGGATTAAACATTTTTTTTTAAAAAAAATTAGCTGCTACTTTAAGCGAAATTTGTACTCAGGTTAACAATTTTTTAGTTACTTTTACAAGTGTATCTAGCGACATTTGAAAGTGATAATTGACAACCATGGTAAATTGGCGGCATAACGCTTCCGTTTGTTGATATTACTTACCATTACCGGTTTATAATCTTGCTTTTCGTGAAGCTTATTTTCAATGATATGACGTCTTAAGACTTCTTGAGGCCCTGGATCCCTACACATATGTAGGTGCCACCTATGGCCCTTAAAAGTTAACAACAGATAGCATACATTGTCAAATACTCGTACAAACAATAACCCGAAACAAATAAAGGTTCTTGATTTATACCACGCATACCAGTTCAACCAACTGACGCCTTTTGGCTGAATGAATAATGATGATGAATGGTGGTGTTGTTACTTATTTCACTTGGCCCAGAACAAAGCTATACCAAGTCCAGAAGACCATTCAGCAATAGAAAATCATACACCATTGTTGGATTCTCCAAGATAAAGTTTTTCTCAAGGACAGAAAACGCTCCGATGAAGCCTGGTGAACATTGCATTTGAGGCATACAGGGAAAGTCTTTAGACCCTGAACAAATGTTAGTCCATGGTATGACCTAATAAATGGTTGTAGGCCTAGGCCTGTACGTGGACGACGGTCATAATATGTAGCTAGTTGACATATCGGCCGAAATTTTCAGTTTTTTGGAGATATACAAGTGGAAATAACATTTGACCTTTGAAATTATTTGAATTATGATATTCTTAAGGCTGAGTCGAGATCGAGATGAGGCTGAGGCCCAGTTGGCCCATTCTTTAAGACTTCCCTGGATATGGAAATGCAAATAGAAACGTAAATAAGTAGCAATATAGTTATGACGATCTATCATATATTAGAGGTCCTGCAAATTTAAAATTATATATTTAGTAGTCTATGATATTCTGAACGTTGGAGACCATTGAGCTGTTTGATCCCTTTTCTTTATAAGGTACTTCGTATTTGAATCATGATGAAGATAAGTTGTATTAGAAAAAGCCCATTGCTAAGACTTTTCACTTTTACAATTTTTTGAGGGATCAGTTATACCATCTTGAATTACCCTCTTCAGGACTGGCTTATTTTAAACGAGAGCAAACTTCTTTTTGTTTGATTTTTCTAATAATATAGTTAGAAGTACAAATGCGGGGATACAATTAAACTTTTTTGAGTGGTTTTTCAATACAGAGAGGTACACATGTGTGCACATCGGATCTTAACTGCAACAATAAACTTTCTCTATGTTTCATCTTTCTCTCTCTCTCTCTCTCTCTCTCTCTCATCTGTTTCATTTCCTGATGAAGAAATTTTAATAGGTCTCTTAGCGTTGGAGCGTATCATTTGTTTTACCTTCATATTTAATCCATACCTGGGCAATCTGGAAGGAGAGATGGTCTATTCTTATGGGGAACTTCATTTTATGTTCAATTTCGTATGTACATGATCCTCGTGTAACCTTTGTGGTATCATATATACTCTCTGCATCTTCATTTTCTCCAAATACATCAACGTCGTCACGTAAAACTATATCTTCAGAATTCTCATCACTTGAATCATCAGAAATACAACAATAATTATAATTAGCTTCTTAAAATATATGTTTATAAATTAAAACTTAAATTTAAGAATTACGTATGTGTCTTCAAAACTTATTAACAAATCCAAGGAACCTTCAAACTTCCGGAATAGATTTAAGAGTTGAGTAGCTCTCAATTGATGTTGTTCTTTCAGGATCCGGACATTCACCCTCCTGAGAAAGAATTCGATCAAATAGAGAGATTTTCGAAACTGCTAATCGCGTTTTTGGTGGTTTCAATTTGAAACTAGCATTTCGAGTTGCCTCAAAGATTTTTAAAAGTACTTTTAGATGGTAACTGCTGGTCATGTGAAATGTGATCAATGTAAATATTTACATTCTGTGGCACTAAATGTCCATAGACCAATATAATTGTGGCACCAAATGGCCTTCAAAGGAATTCATAATGTCCTTCGGGAGTGACAAATCCAGTTATGAAGATGTCAGTGTCCCTTATACGAATGGTATTAATAGCAGATTTTAAACCTATTTTAGATGGGCCGTGGGTAGCATAGTGATTAGAGCATCGGACTCAAGACCGGAAGGCCTGGGTTTGATGCCCGATGTCACCAAACACCCTCCGAGTACACACGGAGCTCGTGCTCGTTAAATCAGTGGGTCCGAAAGTCTTGTGGATGGTTGCAGCAGAAACCACAAGTGCAGGGAGCTAGAGAATATTTTCCTCCCTTCCAGTTCCATGCCAAAATTGTTTAGGTGGAGGTAGGTGGTGTCGTCCTCTAACGTAAGGAAGTTCAACCCGTCTCTCTCAAGCTCTGACAACATTCATTCCTACCCTTCTGGAAGGACACGTCAACAACAACAAATCCATTTTAGAAATGTAGCCCTTTCCTACGGTACGTTTTATAACTTTCTTCTTATCGATTGGGTACGGATCAATCTTTGTGATTGAATTAACTGTGCGTGTGAATAGTCAATGACAACGTGTCTTTTAGTGCTTTCATGGAATGGCTACTCCACGATGAAAGCAGGTGTTGCGTAAGTTGAGTTGAAAGGGCTACAATTTCCTTGTTGAATTTCCATGTTATGAAACTGGCGATCAGGTTCTGAGAGTCTGTATGATTGACATCTAAATTCCTTATGTTGCAATTCGGTTTTTGAATTCAATATATAGCCATAGTAATCCAATATTGCCATCATTGGAATGAAACACGTCAGAAAATTTTCCAATTACTGAACCAAGTTCCGCTCTTGTTGATTTTAATAATTTGGTAGATTTTGGTATGAATTGTGCTTGAGATGGAAGTATACGAGTATACGTAGTTAATTCTGGTAAAAAACAAATAATATAAAGGTGGTAGTGAGATTTTATTCGAAGCAATGAAATTAATGCTAGAGAGGTTTTGATACATGAATACACTCATATAAATGCAAAGATTGAGTAGAAATGTATAATGCACATTTTATTGTTTTGGTTAGCGAAACTGAGCTATAGTCTTTGATGTTAGCAAAGTCTTCTTGACGATGCTGGCAAAAATAAAGGATTAACTGCAGTTTCAGATCTAGGCGGACAGTGTATTAGGTGTGCTTAGCGATAGCTTCTGTACGTTGTTGGGGAGAAGGAAGGAGGATTTGCATTTACAGATTTTGGAGAGATCGTATGTAGTGTACGTTGCGATGTTGGCCCGAAACAAGGAGTGATTACAGTTGAAGGTATTGGCAAGATCGTGTTCGGTGATCTTGGCGGTTATCCAGATAATCCGTTAGGATTAACGTGCGAAGCGTCAAATTAGCCTAAGTTCACTGTAAGTAAACGGTTTAAGTGTAGAATTGAGGGCCATTAGCATTTGGCGATATTTATCTGGATGCCAGATTCAATTCCACTCTTCATTACCTCATTTTTACTCTCGAAACATTTATTGTGGTACTTTCGTGATATCCCAACCCTATTGGCGACATTATATGAAACGAAACACATGATCGCTAATTCAGCGCGTGCGACATATTTGAGATAGGGATTGCTAATTCGGTCAGTTATCTTGAAAATTGACATTGTTGCAATTATACGTAAATACCTCTTCCGCTACATATAGGTAGTTTGGTGACTGATTCTGGTCGGCAGAAAATTGGCTTGACCAAGAGACCCGATATTCTACACTTTAACCCATGTAAACAATTCTGCAGCTCGGAATATTTTACTGCTTTGAGTTCCTTTGAATATCGGCTGCACCATGTAATATTTGAAGATGTAAGGAGCTCATAATTTGGAAGAATGATAGTTTGATAGATAAATATCATTTAATAATAGTGAAAAATGAAGCTACAGTACAACTTACTTCGGCAGTGCGTTTCTAGATCTGGTGTTGCCAGATTATCTTACATTATTGATAAAATCTGCTGCCACTAAAGCTGCATTCACACCAAGGCAGTCAGCGTCAAGCGTTAAGCGTCTAGCCAATCAGAGACTTTATTTTGCCCAAAATGAAGTCTCTGATTGGCTAGACGCTCAACACTTGAAGCTGACTGCCTTGGTGTGAATGCGGCTTAACGTTACATGAATTAAGGATTTATTTTTTTATCTTTGAGCATTTTTTAAGACTGAGAGATAAGGTAAAAAAAAATTCACTTTTTCTTTTATTTCAAATAATATTTATGAAAAAAGATTTTGTAAACTATTGTGTTTTTAATGTGATTCAAGATTCAAAATGTTCTAATAGTCTTTTTAAGCTAGTTTCTTTTTCTGATTGAAGAAAATAAAACTTATTTTCTTCAAGTAAAATTTCTTAAGGTAAAAAGGAATGGTATATTGTCTATCAGTGTGAGTGAATACTATACATTTTCAGTAACATATTTCGTAATCAAAATATGTATTTTTTACTCTGGCTTTCTGTTTTACTTCATAAAAAATGTATATTTTATTACCTTTCTCTGCTTCATCTTCTCTCTTTAAACCTAGAAATCTTTCCCAAATTCTAATCAGAAAACTAAGGGACGCATCTGCAATTGTACGCTGTGAAATAACTTATTTAAATTTTCGATGAATAAATCGCTTTGGGACATTTTCAAGTTAAAAAATCTAAATGTTAAATTTCAAACCTCTTCAGAAGGAAAGCATTAACTTCGCCGAAGGGTAATGTCTCATTTTAGAAAAAGAACCATCATGAAAGAAAAATATGAAATATTTGTCAGATTTTTGATAAAAAATAATTCATAATGTATAAACTAGCCGTTACCCACTTGCTTCACTGTGTATTTCATGATACTGTATAAATATACTGAGACGGGAACGGTAAGCCTTGGCCCTCATGGGCAATTGCGCTACTGTGTTTAAATTTTAGTAAACAAAGTTTATACACTGATGAAACAAATGAAGAAAAGTTACATATTTTATCGAATTGCATAAAAAGAACTGAACTGAATGAAAAACCTCTGCTTCTAGATAAAAATGCAAATCTTGAACGATAAATACGTAAGCGCACAAGGGTGTGTAGGTGGAGCCAGCAGCAAAACAGGCTTTATGAACGCGTGTCTGTTAAGACGTATTTCGTTCGCCAGCACTTCTCGGCGATATTCTTAGTGTTATTTTGAAGCAATCAGCTCAATTCAAATTGTAAGAGTAAAAATGAGAAACCACCAACACTTAGGTGATGGAATGAGTTGGCGAATTGTGGGAGTTGAGTTGAGTTTAGTGTTTTAGGGCGCAAGAGCCAGTTTGGGCCATACTACGCCAAACATTCATAGGTCTGTGGTCTGGACGGGAAAAGAAAAGAAGAAATTTTATGACAAGATGGAGGGTTGAAAATAGAGAAGGATCACTGGGGTACCCGGAGTCGTGACACTCGTGTTTACCAAAGATAGTAAACCCCTTGGGAAAAGGAAAATATCACTAGGGTACCTCGGGATTGTGATATCCGTACCCACGTAAAGAAGGTGAGCCCCCTGAGGGGAGGCGAATTGTAGGAAGGCTAGAAGCAGGCCAATGTGAAGTCTAGATTTGCAGATAGTACAATTTAACTCCCAGTGTCATGTGTAACCTATGGAAACAATCCCAGGATACTGGATCCATCGAGAGAAAGCCTGGGCAAGGTCATCCAAGAACCCCGACGGCTAGAGAAAATCACCATTTGTCGATTATAGCGAAGCGTAACAGAGAGGCTACAGTTTCTCAGCTCTCTCGTTACTTGTGATCCGAGGTTCCTACAGATCATGGGATTACAACCAGAGTAAATGACTCAACTAAAATTAAAGTCTGATCGTATAGTGGTAACAAAATTTTATTTAGAATAACGGCATACTGAAACTGACATTCTAAAACAAAGTAAAAACGGTGCATATCTGAGTGAGGAGTGGGCGGAGTGGTGCTGTCAAGTAATCTAAGGAAAAGAGAAAAAAAAGCCCCGAGAAATAGCGTGCAAGTGCTTTTAAAGCTGACCGAAATACTTCCGAAACAATCCGCTGCGAATTTATGACTGTTCCAATCCACCTCTCTGATCTGCCCAACAGCTACTCACAGTCCGCGTAAGAATACAACCTTGTCCACCAGAGAGTGCAATGAACTGGTTACGCGCCCACATTCTTTAACTAATCCGTGTTTCCTGTAAACAGGGCAGATGCAAAATTAAAATTGTATCTCAGGGACAGGAACCAGAACTCTCGGCCTCCCATCACTTGTATGTAGCCATAGGAACCCGTGTATCAAGGGTGACTATTTAAAAAGAAACTTTATTAGAGAGGGTTGTTTGCCAGAAGACCTGCTGTTTGCGTCCCGCTCACGTCTACAAACAGGAGAGTCCATTTAGCATGGTGCAGACAGCATAGAGATTAGAGTAATGATCAATGGGCGACAGCGTTCTGTTCCCCGATGAGTCCCATTTCAGTTTAAGAACCGATTGTCGCCGTACGTTCATATGGAGAGAAACAGGAACCCACTACCTACCCTCCAATGTATGCGAAATCGACAACTATGGCAGAGTAGTTTAATGGTCTCGGCAGGCATCAAGTTGGATGGCCGAACTCTTTTCCGTGTCTTTGAAAGAGGCTCTGTGACTGGTGTGAGGTATAGGGATGAGGTCTAGAAGCCCTATGTTTGCCTTTTCAGGGGTGCACGTGGCCCCGAGTTCATTTTAATGGAAGATAACGCGAGGCCACATAGAGCTCTTCTGGTCGACGAATTTCTAGAGAGTGAGGATATTCGCCGCATGTATTGGTTAGCCAGGTCCCCAGACCTCAACCCGATAGAGCATGTGTAGGATGTTCTAGGGAGGGCAATTGCAACTTGCAACACCCCTCCGAGAGCCATCCAGGAAATGAAAACAGCATTGCTGAACAAGTGGTACCAATTGTCACAAGAACTGATAAACTGCCTTACTTCAGGCATGATATCACGCTGCGAGGCCTATATAGCTGTAAGAGGGGGTCATACCCCCTATTGATCTATTTCTTTTGTTTATTATACAACCGCTGTTTCATATCTTTCAACTCCAACATGTATGTATATTGCAATTTTTGAATGGTTATTTGTTTTGTATTATACCAATGTATATACAAATTAAACTTCATTAAAATGGATCCAGTACTTCTAGACATAATCAATCAAGTCTGCAAATTCTCTTAATTTCTTACACCAGTGTATATAGATCAACCATTGATATCTAAGTTCTCTAGCATTAAAATTTCGATTGTTACTTAAACACATTCTTATAACTTTGAATTCTTGATTTTAAAAAAGACAGGATTTGACTTTCTAAAATTGAAGTAGAATTATCTTTTACACTTCTTTACCTCCCTTCCCCAAAGTGGATTTTCAAAAAAACCTATTTTTTGTGGATATCTTCTCAACAAAATAAACATGGCTGCAAAATTTCAAGTCTTAGTCTAATAGATCCAAAACGGAATATTTTATAAATAAGCTCCGTGCACCCATTCACAGTCGCCTGCAATTCAACAAAATAGACACGCATACCAAATCCCATTACTATAGATTTGGTAATTCGAAAACGGGAATTTTTTTATCAATACGCCCTAATACCCCCCCCCCCCATTGGAGTCAATTTCTGTATAATCCATTCATAATGGATCTTTGTTCAACAAAAAAAAACATGCTTACAAAAATGACCAAATTTCAAGTATATAGGTCGAACTGTTCAAAAATATGAACTGTTTTTATGTACTGTACCACCCCTTAACTTTTCCCAACTCCCCTTGGGGGGTCAATTTTTGCACAACCCGTTCTTAGCTGAACTCTACTAATTGAAAGGAACATGCCTGTTAAATTCCTTGTCTTTAAGTCTAATAATTACTGAGATATTGTTATGAGTAAGAAAGTCCGCTTTCTCCTTATATAAATTTTTTGAGTAAGAATATTTTTGTTGTAACAACATAATAATTTAATCTACATGTGTTATTTTATAAAAATCCTTCATTACATTTCCAATATCGTTAGTAAAACTTTTATTAGTATACTTCAAACCAAAGTATTATTTCATGTAATAAAGTCCTTTTATGTTTTAAGATTGTTATCCGTATAACAAAAAGGAAAATAATTATTGGAATACCAAAATAAAAAAATAAGGTTTCCTGTTCATTGTAGTTTTGAAGAAGAAATAATATAGAAATAATATAATATAATAATATATAATATAATATGAAGAATAATAATACAATGGATGAATAGAATTACTTATGGAGATCTCTGTTTGAACGTTTTAAGCATGTAAATATTAAGCACTTATAAAAATACTGGAGAAAATAATGGTGAATGTTTGAAAATAATTTATTTCTTCTGAGGATTCGGAAATTATACTGTGAAGTTTTATGCATCGTTCATCAAAGGTCCTGTAGACACTCCAATTGTTTTTTTAGAAAAATATTATTGAAGAATTATTAGCAATTCTGAAGTAAATTATTCTTCTCGATAACGTCAAAAAAATCTTTTTTTTCTCTCTTTTCGCAATCGAGAGGTTATCAACAGTTTTTTTTACTACACAAACAACCAGACACAATTTTTTTCGTTTTCCTATTTTAATTCTGGAAATAAAAGAATAATGTAATGTTTGATCCATACACTATGAACAAGTACTTTTTCTGCAACGAAAATTTTAAATTTCGTATTCTTTTCGTTAGAATCATATAAATTATTAGAATTTTAAAATTTAGAAGCTAAGTTGCATTAGAATTTTATAAAACAAGCTGCAAGCGTATTTTATTAGAGTCCCAGTAGCTATTAATGTACTGTGAAAGAGAAATTCAAAATGTCATTTTTCTATTTTAGAAATTATTTCACACATAAAAATCATAGTTGGAGAAAAAACTAAAAAACGCGCTTTTATAATGAATCGAACTAAAAAGTAAAAAATAATTTTTAATAAAAGAATAAAATTATTAACGAGAAAATGAATGTCATTGAGGTAAAAGTGTCGGGTGTGTTTTGTACAACATTTATACGCTAACTCTGCATTTCGGAATAGAACAAGTAAGAAATTATTACAATTGATAGCGAGTACCCCACACTTTTACCACAATGATATTAATTTTCTCGTTAATCATTTTATTCTTATATTAAGAATAATTGTTTACTTTTTAGTTTGATTAACTATAAAAGCGAGTTTTTTAGTTTTTTTAAACTGTGTAATTAATTTATTTTTTAGTTCAATCTTCAAAAAATGAGTTTTGTTTTTTCGTTTTTTAGACTCTTATTTATATTGTTTGTTGTATTTGTATTAACCATGGGCGTTTTTGCTTTAAGGTCTTAACAATCTTTTAGTCGCGAAATCTGGAAACAAAAAATCGTTAATCCTGATGATTCTGATAGGGACAGTAGAACAAAATAATAAAATAACTATGTTGTCATCAGTCCTTGCCAAGTGTGTAGAATTTCGAATAAATACGATCTTTTGAAGTGGGTAAAAATCGAGTTCAATTCCTTTATATACAGATGAAGCTAATAAAAGAGTTTTAAAAAGGAAACGATTTTAGTAAGAAAACTGCCATTTTCGAATTATTCGTGCAATTTCTTTTCCTGAACTCTTCATTGAAGAACTTTTTCATACTTCTTTGAGAAGTACATAGAGTATACGTGCCTTTGTAATGTATTATTTAGATTTAACTGTGTCTTACTAAATGACTTCATTTCTTAAGAGCGAAAATATAAGCGAAATACGCGAAATGGAATGAAAGGACAATCATACAATAATATGTGGAAAGTGGGGGGGAATTATAAAGATAAAGCTTAAAAAAAATAACAATTGTAAAACTTTTTCTTCCCTTTGTTTTTGTGTTCAAAACTGCAAATGTATTTATGTCAGGAAAACAAAATTTTATCCAAAACCTAGTAATCGGTCTTGGTAGCCTATTGACAACTGATGCAAGACTGACAGTCAGGAATAAAAGATAGAGTAGAAATGTGTTAAAATCCTGATTTCTTAAGAACCTCGTGAAAAATATGAGCTCTACTGTATGATAAATTTAAGTGGCCTTGAAATTTTTAAGTGGGTACGTAAAGAAACTACAGTCGTTCTTTGACAGTTATTTATGTCCAAATCAGTTTCTTGTAAGGCAAACAGAATAATATGTTATTAGTTTCAAAACAATGAAGAACATATAAATGAAGTAAAATTTTTCATGTGTGTGCATATGATTCAAAACACTGTTTCATAAAATATGCAAATTATAAAAATTAAAGGGTTAATTTAAAGTGTAATTTTAAATTTTGAGAGTAAAATTAACAAATCAAAATGATACAAAAGTTTTATAGTATAATTTTGAGCAATATTTAACATCTATAACACATTAAGGTACCTCAGGACACAACACGGAACTTTTCTACCAGAGAGAGAGCTAGTATATTAAATTTGCCCATGGTATAAACAGAATATTCTAGGAAAACTGAATCATATTTCTAGATTAAAATTATTTTATTAATGATTAAAACATTACGCATTAAAAGACGAATACAAACGGCTACTACACTAAACATGAAAAAATATTTACAACATCCATCGTATCGTCAATTACCGTCATGTCATTCCTCTCAAACGCTCCCTAAGACACGCAGTGTAAAAGAGATGATTCACGCAGAATCTATGGTGGCTCAAATTTATCATGCTGGTGTAACGTTTTACCTTCCCACAACTGAAAAGTAGACTTCATTTTAGGGATAAGATAACCCCGTTCCTATACACACGTGAACTCTTAAAATATTGCGAGGTTTTGTGTTAGGTCAACGCCTCACCAACCTTTGACACAGAGAAACCTCCAATTCCGCCCTTGAGCCGGATGTAACTCGAGGATAAAGAGGCCTACCGCTATCGTCCCAAAACTCAAGAGAGGCCAGAGAGAAGTCCGTTGAAAACTTCGAACAGAACAGATATAATCTCCTCCCTCACAAACAGAATTTGGACTCTCAAATGAACTAACCAATCTTTTTTAATAACTTCAACGTATAGACTGTAATTAATAGTTGTGATGTAAACAAACCAAATTGTTAAATTAATAAATATCATGCTACCATTATTTTTCTCAAACGTCACACTGACGTAAAGTAAGAGTTGAGTTATTTGGTACTAACTCAAGAGTGTCATAATCATCCTACGCAGTCCATCGCCAATAGCCTTCGTGTTGCAGCAATCAATAGGTTCAAAATAAAAATAAATCTTGATTTTAATCTAGAATTGATAATTTAAAAAAGTTTTAGTGTGATTGGAAATTAATAAAAATCATTATTTTTACTAAATTTATTAAAAAAGAATGCAAAATTCCATAATAAGTTTGAAGATTATTCTTTCTTTTTTTGCTCTTAAAAATTAAATATTGTTTTAAAAATGCTTTTGTTATATGTAATACTAGCTGGTATATCCGTTCTTAGCATGGGTGAATTAAAAAAATTAAACTGTACCGTTTTGAAGTTTTTAATGGTCAATTTTACTTAAATTGCAAATTAAACAGGAACAAAAAACGTTTTTTGCATATCTCAGCTGAAAAAAAAAACATATTGGTTAAATTTTAAGTCTGTAAATCTAATAGCTGATACAAAGAATTTTTTTAAATTTATAACGCCCCCGTTACTCCCTTGTGGGTCGATTTTTGAAAACACCATCGTAAGCTCATCTCTGCTCAACAAAAGTAACACATTAATACAAATTTTGTGTAATGAACGCTTAAAATAGTGTTATTTATATCTGAATGTGTAGTACGTTAATATTACTTTATGTTGTGTTCATTTTATGTTAAATTTGTAATATTCGCGCAAGCAACGCTGTTCCTTACATTATAATGGCGATTCAATATAAACATACCAAAACGTTGGCTATACGTGCGTGGTGAACGGTGCAGAAGTTGATATCCTGTAGCGCCACCTGGTGGGGAGTTGCAACAAAGAGGCTAGCATAAAAACCTTCTCCCCAAAAAAATACATATACTTGCCAATTTTCATAGTGATCGGTTGAACAGGTGTTGGAGTAATGTGATTCCATATATACAAATATCCATTTATATAGATATAGACATGAAATTCATATGTTAAACATAAAAATGATATTATAAACATTTGTAATAATACTTTGAAGACGTAAATTTATTTCCTTACCTCCATTTCATTTGAAAACAAATTTAAAGGATCAAACTTGTGCAAAAATTTTCTATATGTTTGCATAATGCAAGATCTTTCTGTGTGATTTAATATATGCTTAGAATGTATTTTTATTTTGTTTTAATTATTTAAGATGTATACAATACAACTATGTTTTAAAACAGAGCGAAAAAAAATCTCAAGGATAAATTAAAGCTTTTCTGAAATCTTAATTTCTAACAGTGTAATCGCACTTTTTCTCAACTGAAATATGTTCATGTTTTTTACTGGTCCGAAGTGAACATCGTGTTCCTTTGGATTTGTCAAACAGCAGTGCTCCAAGAATTTAGAAGGCACCCATCGTTTGATTGTTTTCCTCCGTTTCTCACCACTCAGAAAACCGTTTGGCTGTCACATTCCATTTGTGTTTGAAGTTAGAATACGTGCGTGGTGAATTTTTAACGCGTTTCTTTTTGTTTCACAAAACTTAAGTTATTTGAGCTAATTATTCGGACACATCATATTCAATATTTTTCTAGTTAAAACAATATACAATCCATTGCTTCCATGTGACCTTCACTCGTGAACTGATAATGGTTTATCCTCTCTATCTCAAATTTTCTTCCATCTTACCAAGGGAATCGGTAGCCCAGTGGTCAAATGGCCGCGGTAGCTGAGTGGTATAGGTATTGGATCGTGGCTTGCCTTGTCACCAGTTCGAGCCCAGTACCACTAAAGACCCGCCGTGTAGGGCAGAGATGCAGGTTGAATCTGTCGAAAGCTGAAACGTCCTCCCGTTGGTGTGGTGTGGTACTTAGGAGAGGGGTTTGCCAGCTTATAGGTGTCGTCCACGTCCCTTCACCATGGTTCAAAATGACGTGGTCCGTCGCCAAAAGCCCTCGTGTAGCTGAACAGTGCAACGTTAATATTCAATCAATCAGCCCAGTGGTCAAGGTATCGGATCATGGCAAGCATGTCATGATTTTGATCCCAGTACGACTAAAGACCCACCGTGTAGAGCAGCGATAAACGTTAAATAGGTCGAGAGCAGAAACATCCTCCCGTTGGTGTGGTGCGGTAGTTAGGAGAGGGTGGTGCCAGCTTAGGTGTCGTCCACGTCCCTTGACCATGGTTCAAAATGACGTGGTCCATCGCCAAAAGTCCTCGTGCTCGTGTAGCTGAACAGTGCGACGTTAATATTACCACATTCGCCCATCTTACCAAATTGGCACTTTAAGCTAGAACAACTCTACTCCGAACATGAATTTTACTACTAAATAGTATATAAATAGTCAGGATATAGAGGAGGTAACTGGACAATTGCGACACGTCAATTAGTGCCTGAATTATAGTTGCGTAACTACCTTGACACTTAGAAGTATAGGATCTATTTCAGCCGCTGGAACCATATAGGGGTTCGATACAGACTGCTGTGTCGAAAAACCTGGTTATTGATCCCAGAGAAAGCATGGATGTTTATAAATGTATAGTGCCTGTGCGGCAGGGAGGCACTCTAAATATTCGTCGAGTGGCATGTGCTCCCATGAGGATGGAAAGGAAAGAGGTAGGAGTTCCCCTGATCACTCCCTAGGGTGTTCTCAAAATTGGAGTAGAATCGAGCCAAATCGTACTGTCACCTGTATGATGCGCAAAGCTGTGGCTAACGACAGGCGTTAAACTAGTCCCTCGCCACCGAGAATTTTGTGGGCTTCTTTTCTGAAACTTTAGATAAGGTGGCATTAGGAACAACAAGAGTAATTCTCTTTGACGAGTTTCAGAGGTTCCTATTCGTTTCAGATAAGTACATTAATTTCTTACCCTTTAGCTCGCCTTGTCCGCATATCGCGTACTCATGTCTAACGTTTAAATAAATAAAAGAAAATTATTGTGAATACTTGTTTGTAATCATTTAGTGTCCGATTTGATGGCCTTTCATCCATATTGCTTTCGGATCCCCCCAGAAACCCCAACAATCAGTGGGATCTCTACCTCAACTAACATGAGGAGGAGGTACCGTGACTTTTCGGAGTGCGATACAATTGACTATTTGTGTGTGTGTGTGGTTTTATCCCGATCAGAAGCATTGTACCTATCTTTTTTCTTCGGTAGTCCTTCAGATAACCAGAGGAATATTGAAAGTAATTGTTCAAAACTTGTGATTTGTTTGAAATTTCGAAAGGAATTTTCTGACTGGAGCACCTTACGTACTCCCTGTGTATCTAAAGATTAAAAACGTTCAAAATGAAAATTTTCATCTTGAAAAGGTGCGTTTATCTTTTTTGCAAATAAAGTGAAAAGCGCTTGACACGAAACTGAAGGGACTGAAATAGTTTTTCGTGTTAAGAGAAAGTCGTTTTAAAAGGATATTGAAAAAAATATATATTAACAAAATTAAGTTTATTAGGTTTTATTTATATAGATATGTATATTTGCCTTTATTTAAAAAGATCAATGAAAGAAAAACATTTACTTGAGCATAAAGATATTTAATACAACTTTTTCAAATTTTTTGAGAAACAATATTATTGAGTTAAAATATTCTATTTTCTGTGCATTGTTTTTTAGCATCAAATATTAACAACAAATTGCTCTATAACGTCCATTTTGTTATTCCTTTCACCATTGGAATGTGCGTCTAAATAACTACGCATACTTTTCGTGTCGTTCCTAATTTCGGATAATGTTGGGTAGGAGCTGCATTTTATTCATTTTATTTTCATCGTCGGAATCTCCATGAATGATATTTTTTTATCTTTGAACAAACTCCTAAATGCTCTTGTCTGCCATAATTGGGACTGTATATATATTATCATCATGTACTGCAATGAATTCTTTGGATAATATTTTCGGACAGTCCAATCCGGCTGGTGTGTTCCGTATTTTGTTCATTCCCAGAAGGGAAATATTTTCGTGTTAAGCGATTTTGGTTTCGTTTTATAAAAAACGGATGAAAATGCATTGTAGTTTGCCGGGACATTTGTATTGTTTCGTGTTAACCGATATTTCGTCTTAAGCGTTTTCACGTTAAACGTATTTGATTGTATTGTATGCACAGTAATAGAAGAAAAAGTTGAAATGAGAATTTAAATTGAATTATAAGAGTAAATAGAGTGTGTGTGGTAGTAAAAAGATTTTTCATGAACTTAATGAATAGAAGCAATGAAAGAAAAAAAATATTTTCTTTTGCAAGGAAAACGTGTTCTTACACATAATAATAAAATGTTCTTTATAAGATTAATTATTTTTTGTATTTAACAAAATTAAACTCAGCTCTGTGTTGTCACATTAAAGAAGAAAACGTTCTGGTAAAGAGATTGGATTATTTATTTATTTTTTTCCCTCGTAAGCAAATCCCTTACATTTCTTAAAGCAATCTTGAAATTTTTTTTAGTTGCTGGAAATCTTTTCGGTTTCATATTATTAGAAACATGGATAATTAGCTTATAAAAAGATTAGTGTGTAATTGTGCTATTTTAATTGTCAAAGTGCTACACAGTTCTTTTAAAGAAATATTTATTTTCTTTATTTTTAGTTCCACGTCGTAATTAGATAACTTAAATTTCAAGACGCCTGTTCTAAAAAATGTATTTTTTGAATGTAATGTCAAATAAATAAATTTGGTTTTGCTTTTAAATCTTTTAAACTGTTCTTATAAAGTCTATTTCACTGGATTTTTTAAAAAATGATATAGCAAAAAAAAAACTTTTTTTGGTGAACAAATTTAAATGAAAAGAACTTTGGAAGAAAATAATAATAAATACCAAACAAATAACTATTTCTAATCTGTCTCTCTTTTTCAAGTGGTGACATTAGAACAATGCTTAATCTTTTATAATTTATAAAATTATGAATCATTGGTATAATGAATTTTTTAAAATTTTAAATGGGGCTGTGGATTGGTAATTACTATTACAGACCTACTCTCTGGGAGCTCGTATCACTTTTTAGTGCGGCACCATACAGGTAGATACCAATTGCCGCAATGTAATTTCGACGCCCAGTTTCATCCTCAGTGGGAGGAACAGAAGCTCTGACGATGTGAAATTATACTAGGAATTTTAATTTTGTCAAAAGCCAAACAAGCACCCTATGGATACTTAACATGCCGCATAATAAGGAATTATAACATATGTATTTTTATGTACATTAATTTATTTGCATATACTTTTCTCAAGTGTACTATTTTTGCTACTCGAAAAAAATGTATTATCTATATTGCAAAATATTTCAGAAAAAAACTTTAACATATATTTAAGATTATAGTTAAGGAGCCTGTGTGTGTCTTTCAGGCTCCAATTGCAAAAGAAAAAGAGAAAGCTAAACATTGTTTAGTATGTATTCATAAATAGTTTTTAATAATGCTTAAAGGCAAAAGTGTCTAAAGAGCCGCAACCGTATATTCAAAGAATCATGGTTTTGTGACTTCTGTTATAGTGCTTTGCGAAATCACGAACTCTTTAAACATAATTATGTCTAAAGTAAGTGCTTTTTTAGCACGCAGTATATTCAGCGCCTGATCTAAAAATTAGTTTTGCCACCCCGATTATCTCAGCCTTACGTTAGTCATTCCAATAGCAAGCTATGAGACGAATGAATTCACAGCTGAACAAGAAACAATTGATGTAAACATCGAGAAGATATAGTTTCAAGTAGAATAATTAGACTGGAGCCCTTTTTAACATCAATGCATGATCAAGAAAACAATCGATGATGCAAAGTGGTATGAATTCGCTACCATAAATTTTATTAAGATTTTAATTTCATTTAAAGAACCGTTTCCCGTTTCCTGCCCCCCCCCGAACTGACAGTCCAAGTTTGGTGGCATGTTCTAAAAGCATTCTTTCCTCACTGCTTGGCATCAGCATCTATGATGGTTGGGATGCAATTTGTCATTTTGTAAAGCACAGTCATCTTTAAACACAAGAACACAATCCCTTGCAAATAAATGGTTGGTTTATAAGGTATCCGACTACGTTCGGAACCGTGATTTGCAAAAGCGTATGAATGGATAATATTTATTATATTTAGTGTCACTTAGATTAGAAAATGTATATAAATTTGTTTTAAGAATAGCATTACAATAAAAAATTATTTAATTACATTATTTTGACAAAAAATGAACATAGAATAACCCATTTTCAAAATATTCTCCTTTTGTGAAAACTGCTTCTATTATAATAATAATTTACCTGTTTATAGCTCAGACCTCTGTACAGAGGCTCAACTAGAATTTTTGAAATATATATCTTAGAAGTGCGTTTATCCATGTTTTACGCAAAAAGAGGGGAGAAATGTTAAGAAAAAAATGCCGATAATTATTTCAATGGGTTGTAACTGAAAATAATGTGAATTTTTCAAAAGTATTAGTTGAGCCTTTGTACAGCTGTCTGAGCTACATACAGGCAAAACATTATTATAATAGAAGCATTTTTCACAAAAGGAGAACGTGCAAGTAACTATTTTTGAATTGAAAACATACTATATAAAGTTAATATTCATTATGATAGGTTAATGTAGTCTTAGCGCATGTTTCTCATAAAAAAAATATACAATTTTTATTTAAAAGTATGCTTTAGTAACTCAAAATAAATTTATGCGGTATTTTCTGCTGAAAAATTAAATTTCTTTTTTACTGTTTTACGAAAAATGCATGAAATAATTTGAAGATGTTTTATGTAGAGTTTCAACAACAACTTAATTCATATAGAGTTGTAATTTCTTTGATTTTCAGACCAGTCTTAATTTATACTTTAAATTCCGGAGTGTAATATTAGGTATATTCGCTATATAACATGCACCCCTTTTTTTGCGGAGGAATCGTAAATGTATGTGTACAATTCTTATGTTTTGAAGTCATTTATGCAAGATATTATTCTAAGCTTTTAAAAAAAAACAATGTAGTTCTGAAACAACACCCTTCAGGTTCATAAGGAATGTAATTTCTTATAAATAAACAGTATTTCAATCTAAGTAGAATGTTTTTTTATGATCATCTTTTTTTTAATGCTTAGTTTATCATTTTTATAACCGTATGGTTTAAACGTACGTAACGTATAACATGCACCCTTAAATTTCGATCTTATTTTTGGGGGTGAAAGTGCGCCTGAATTTTACGGAAAGCATTGTAGATGAATTTTCAATCGTTTTTTCTTCATATATTTTGAAAACATCCATTCTTTTCATGGCATTTTAGTTTGTTACATCATAGTTAGTCATTGTTATTGCCGGATTCAAAATTGCCTCATGAAAACATAGGAAAAAAAATTTCTTATTAAAACCGACAATAGGTAATTAATAAGATACTCACTAACACTTCCTGCAGATAATTATTGATCCGATTTAATTAAATTAGATAATAACTATACTTTGAATCAAAACTTGTTTATTATTTGAGATAATTAGTCTGCTAAAAGGAAATGAAGTAATTAAATCCATTGTATAAAGTTTTATGAACTATGAAATATTTCACAAATAAAAAATAAACACGTATAATAGTTTGCAATTCAAAATATAACACATTATTTATTTATTTTAATTAGAAGATTGCGATAGTTGTGATGCGTGTGATGTGAATGACGAATGAATAGCCGAAATTCATTTGCAATTTATTGTAATAGTTAGCATTAGTGATGCAAACATTAGTTTCTGAGTATATTTTAATTTAAAAAACGTCATTCAAAATTAAAGCATGCAATTACTTTATGATACAATTATTCACATCCCGTTTGTTCATTATTCTGCAAACTATTTTATAATGAATAAATAGGATAGGTATCAATTGTTTGAATAGCTTAATGCAGAATAAATACACTTCTATACATTTTCAAGAGCCATTTCTAAATTCCTTCCGAAATGGTCCACCGAATTTGTACTTCTATATTTTAAGATCCTTTCGTGCGGAACTTTGATCTTTTAATTTTAATCATCGTGTATATTTAAGTGTTTCCGTGTAATATTATTACATTTCACTGCAATAGAGATAATTTTACAATGATTTCAGCATTTAAAAATGAATGTACGTATTTTCAGAAAATTTCAACTTTTGTGAGGATATTTCACGGGAAAGGATACCTACGGAATTTTAGAGAGAATTCACAGAAAATGAATTAGTACATAAATTAACCCAATGTTTAACAAAAGTCATATATTATAAAAATATGAAAAAAACACTTATTTTACCCTCAAGTGCGCGAATCTGAGATGCATTGTAAAAAAATAATTTTAATGTCGTGTTCGCACGGTGAGCAGAAACTTGCCCCTTCTTCTGTTTTTAATCGCTCGCATTGGGGTTCAGTGCTAAGGATGCGGTCGACCACTTAACATTTCAGGCGGCAGGGCCTCTTGAATCTAATACATGAATTACCCGACTGCGTAACTTTTAATTTCTTTGGAATTTTTCGTTAATTTTCTTGTTTTTCTGTAACATAGTGTAGTTTTCAGTGTTATACTGACATAACTTTGAACACGTAATTTGCATTTTCTTTAAGTAGTTTTTCTGCTCGGAATTGAGATGCATCTGTGAGATGCCACTCGAAGATGTCATCTGCAAAGACGGTCTAAGAGTAACATTTGCATACCTCGTTAATTACGACTCAGGATTGAAAAAAATATCGGATGTACAACACCCTATTCAGATAAAGAACTAAGATAAACAACATCAAGAACTTAGAAGAGAAAGTACTGTTCCCTTTGTCATGGGATAAAAAAAACTATCAAAATTTTATGAAAAATTCGAAAAATGTATGCGCTTGAACACTGTAAGATGATTTGTGAAAGACTGCAACAAATAATTTCAAAATGCAAATAGTTTTTGATGGCAATGATAACTAACCACAACCTTCGTGATGTGGTTCTTGTCTATATTGAAACTTATATTACAACGTGTGTAACATACGTATGTACTTAACAGAGTCCAGTTTGTGCCAGAATAATAATTTATTTATAAAAGTACTTTCAGTATTATGTATATTTAATATTACCGAAATTAGTTTTGTTCATTAAGATGGTTAAACAAAAAGTTTCAATTTTCCTCTTTTTTAAATTTTTTTTTTTTAATTTTTCAATGTAAGAATTCATTCTCTTTCTTCATTTTTGGCCCACATTTCTGTTCCCCCCTCTCTCTTTTAACACATCATAGCTCCTTTGTTTTGTATCATTTAATAACTATCATTCATTGAATAATTTAGTGCTACTAGTTGCTATGTACTCTATTATATCATTAACATCCATTATTTTGTTAAGTAGGTAATGTTATAGATAGTACAAAAATATAAGGTTCTGTAATAAACACCGCCCTTTATGTCAATATCTTCGATATAGCATTACACTTTAATGTAAAATCTCACCAATAAAGTGATTAAATCATCTTCACAAATGTTAGAATACTGTGATGTATCTGAGAAATGCCGTGCGCCTATCGAAGGAACTTCTTGAAACGCCCCAAGCTGAGCGTTAATTTGAAGCTCATTACATACACACTAGATTGCAAAACTTAAGTAACACTTGCATTTTCTGCGTACAACTGTAAAATTGTTGAAAATTCGTTGGTGTTTTTTTTTTGCGATCAGTTTATTAAAAATATATCTCCGTAAAGAGTTGATGCATATGTAAATATCAGTATTATGATACAAAGGGAACGTCAAGGCACATAGACGCTTGGTATGCTCGCAATAAGTGTCAAGGCAACTTCGAAAGAAGTTTCTTGCTCGTTGAAGTGAAGTAGTGTTTTCGTTATGGATTGGCGATAGTGGTAAGGGTGTAGTTTGGCGAGTGTTGCACAAGAGTTTGGAATTGACAAAAATGAACATTCAAGTGCTTGGAAAGCTGTCCAGATGGCAGGTACAGCTGTAAGAAAAATGGTCTAAAGGTGACAGTGGTCGAAAGAGATAAACAAGGGCAAATGATGACCGGATTGTCGTTCTGTAGAAGAAAAGAGACTTAAATCAGACATCGGGCAGCAATGATCAGCAGCTGCAACCGGACGATAGGTATCACGTTTACTGTTACCTGTCTTCATATAAGTGGCGTATTCACCCGTCATCCTGAATGCTACATACCATTGACAGCAGCCTATGGGTGGCACTGTGTACAGTGGTGTCAAGAACACAAAGAGACTGGACATCTCATCAATGGAGTTGCGTTCTGTTTACTAATGAGTTTCCATGACAATATTCCGTAGTATTTTATGAAGTTAAAACTAAGTCATATATTTATATGTTGTCATTCAGGAAGTATTTTTATTAGGCTTCACTACATTTCCTTTTTAATAGAAAGCTTGAATTATTAATAATGTGGGGTTTGAATATTCGTACTCATGAGCATTTTTACTTGTATATTTAATCTCCCTTTTTTTTCTTTTTTTTTTTTTTTAAAAATGTTCGTATAACATTTGTTCTGTCAAAAATCCAGGTATCGCGGAATTTATGATCCTTTTCGGTTGCTGCTCTCAGCACAAGTTCATGCTCATTTGACAGATATCACCTTGACAGAAACTGCTTTAAGGCTGTCTGCGGTAAAAATACGAGAGCTTGAACTAAACGCGAAGCACATTTTCAAAGAGAAAAAAGTGCATCAATTTCCATGGAAATTTGCAATATTTTAACTCATACCTCTGTTAACAATATGTTTTTAAAATTTTCAAAATATTCCATGAATATTTCCTTTTTTGTTTTAATATGTGAAGGCGTAGCCCATTTAACTTTACGATATAATAGAAAAAAACACGAAGCACATTTTATACCAGAAAAGATGAATCAATTCCGTTAAAAACGGAAAGTATGATAAAAAAAAATGCTGCTCTCTAAAGGATAGTGAAGCCAGAATATCATATTAATGGTTCATTTCTTTTATATCTGAAAAAATGTTCCTAATTCTGGTCCTATTCTTTAACATTAAGAAAAAGGACAGCCTTAATCTAAACATTTATCTCCAATTTATTATTGGTTTTAAACTTGTTATATACCGAGTGATCCAAAAGTCAGAACGAACTTTAAAAATGAATAATTCTAAAACGAATCAAGATACAAAGATACGGTTTACTCGAAAGGGATGGAAAAGAAACCGGGTTTTGTGTGGAAACGAAAAAAAAATATTAGTGTTGGTTACCAACAGATGGCGCAATAGTGTTTTATTGCAACAGAAGATGATTTGCAAATGAAAAAAATGTTGACAACTTGCAAGTCAGCTTAGTTACAGTTAATTAGTACTACAATGAATGTTCAATGAGCTGCCCATCATTCAGAAGTACAGCTGTTAGACGAGACAGTTCACAGCATTTCTTGCGTTATAGCAGATACATTTTGGTGGATGGCATCTTTCACTGCTGCTAGTGATGCCGGATGGTCGTGAAACACTTTTGACTTCAAGAATCCCCACAGCCAAAAGTCACACGGTGTCAGATCTGGAGGTCTTAGAGGCCATACGTGATTAAAGTAGCGACTGATAATGTGATCTTCTCTAAATGTTGAGCGTAGCAAGCGTTGCACAGGTAGAGAAACATGAGGTAGTGCTCCATCTTGCATAAAGGTGAATGTTTGGAGTGCCTGTCGCGCTTGCAATTCAGTAATAATGTTGTTTTGTAATAGTGCAAAATATCACTGACCAGTGACAGAAACTGTTTTGAAACCCGTCTGTGTGACTTCTTCGAAAAAAATGGACCAATTATGAAATCAGCAGTGAAGCCACACCAGACTGTCACCTGAGGCTGTTGCAAGGGTACCTCAACAAATGCATGTGAATTTTCTATGGTCCACACTCGACAATTGTTGGTGTTAACAGCACTAGAAAGTTTGAAATGCGTTTCAACTATCCAAAGCACAGTATGAAGCCAGTCGTATTGCTCTTCCATCTTATTGAGTGACAAATTCGCAAAATCTTGGTGAAAATCGAAGTTAGGAAGTTTCAGTTCTTGGTTATATTGCAATTTGTAGGGATACCGTAGCAAAATTAGCTCTCAAGACACTTCCGTACAACACTCCTGTCTGCCTCAAAACACCTCGAGCACTGCACTCTCCATGTGCAGCAACCGCCAACATGGATTGCGCCGTCTGCTCCACTGTCGTGGCTACATCAGCTGCTGTTGAGGGACATCCACTGCTTTGATGTGACGCCAAATAACCTGCAGCTTCAAATTTCTTCGTCTTGTTCAATGCAGAAGACGTTATTGGTCCTTCGCTATCTCGCATACCCTTCTGCAACGGCACACTTTCCGAATTCTTATAATACAATTTTACTAAGAGGGCTTTCTCAACTATGGACAGCATTTCGATGCATACAAGCTTCGGCTACTATTACTTGTTGCAGTTTTTTTTTATATCGTTTGCTTTGCATAATTCTACATCCGAAATCCGACACCGTCATCTGATGGTCACCAACATAACTATTTTATTTCTTTGACACAAAACCCGGTTTTTTTCCATCCGTTTGGTGCAAATTGTATCTTGATTCGTTTTCGAATTATTCATTTTAAAAGTTCGTCCTGACTTTTGGATCACCTGGTATAAAGGATGAACCAGAAGTCTTGCCCTACTTATATAAAATTTCATTATATTGTACTACTAAGCCGTTATTTTGTAATTTTTTTAATCACTGTATAGGTCACTTTTAGTAATATTTTTTGCAGCAATTGTGTGAATGCTTCTTCATGTGACTCAGGGAAACAATTTGTAAGGAAGACATCAATTTTTGCCAAAATGGCGCCTATTCAAGAAAGTGTGCTCTTTGGTTTCACGGAACGAAATCGTCCATTAATGATCAGCGTAAATACAGATATTGTAATGGAAGCAAACCTCCTGATACAAAACAGATATAGCGATGGTAAGAAATGTTTAAAGAAACAGGCATCGTTAAAAATCTTCCTTCAAGAGTTGGTTTAGAGCAAGGGTACTCAACCTTTTTTCCTGCTGGGAGACATACATTGGTAGATATTTCAGACGGGAGGATTAATGGAAAAAACTATTATAAGATCAAGACAATATCGGTCACTTAATATGTGGAAAAGTGATCAAAATATTAAAACTTATTTTAAGCTTTTAATACTATATGAATCTCTATGAAACAAATATAAAAATAATTTTTGGTTGAATGCATTTTTTACCGAGTTATGGAGTAGTTTCGGTTCCTTTTCATTCATGTGACCAGCTCATAGTTTACATTCTACTATTATAGAAACAAAGCTGCCATGCCATTTGATAATTTGATTTTTTTTCTTTTGACAGTCTATTAAATTATTTCACATATTAATTTATCAAGTGCAGAATGGCAACAAAAGGGAGTTTTGACTGAAATCAGTTTCATTTTATAATTAAAACCCAGTTTTTTCCATAAAATAGTCACTACTCCAGTTCAGATCATTACTTCACTGTTATTTATTATTACTAACAGTTACAGTTACAAATAGAAAAAAATAATCTTGCAATTTGTACCCGTACGACATCGACAACATAATTGTTAGATCTGATTGATTGATAGAACTTCCCTCTATGTTTTTAATACATTGTTCTTAAATAATTCAGTTTTTTAGTACAATGGGCACTGAACGGGCTACTCAGAAAAGTCTGCTGGGCCGCAGGTTGAGTATCGCTGGCCTAGAGTGAGTGAAGTAACATTTGAACACGTTTGGCAATTGTTTCAACGTTATTAAAACAGCTTGTGAAACATCACATAAACTAGAATATATCGCAAATAGTTTGGTAAAAATTCTTTATAAAAGGCTTAAGTTGCATGCTTCTGAAGTGCAAGAGAGCAAGACATTTTAAACAACTCTTGGCGGGAGCTGGAATATGTATACAGCTTATAGGCATTCTCCATGCTGTCAAGTTACCTACATTAAAATTAATTTAGTTAAATGGTACTTAAAAATCATAAGTCCTTACAATGTATCCAATAGGAAATAATACGTCTAATTATAACAGTTTGAACAGAATAAATATTTATAATTAGGACTAGACATTGGGTTCACCCTATATACTATTCAGGCTGAAACACACGTAACTTTAGTAATGTTGTAAAATATTTTCAACTATAAGAGTTGAGTGAGAATGGGAATTGTATATGCTACAGAAATACAATAAAAGTATAAAACAGTTTTTTCTCCTCATAAGCATTTTTTACATCTGGCAACATCACAGAAGCAAACGATAAAAAGGAAAGAAAGGAGAGGAAAAATTATTTTAAGACAGGGTGAAAAACAATAAAAGAGGAAAAAAGCTCGTTCTCGTCACTGGTAGACGGAATATTGCACCATTGAAAAAATTATTGAAGTGGAGGAGAGAGAAAATTCTGGACACCAATGTCAAATTAAAGGAAGCCGAAACTTTTTGGAGAGCTTCCAGGAAATGAAAGGGAAGCGAGTAGCACAGCCGAAAACCCCTGGCTGAAACAACATTTCCAGCATTCGATGCCTCCGAAATGACTACATATCGCAAGTGAGGTAAGATTAATGCTACTACATATGGACGTGCACCTGTCAAAAGATATGACATCGACAAGGAAATTAAAGTCTGCCGTCAGAGATGCCTTGTGTGCACATTCAACCCAAGAAAAGGGTGAAATATGTCTAAAATACATAAAATTTTTATTTCCTATCCTAGTCTGAAATGAAAGAGAAAGCTAAAAGATGTTTGGAAAATGTTGCGATGGAATTTGAGTCACTGCGATAATCTGAAAGAAAGTTGGATTAATGAAAGATATTAATGAAAGACTAGCAAAGCTCGAGACAGTACTTTTAACAAATAATTGTTCGTTTATATTTTTGGAGCACAGTATTGAAAGCTTTACTAACATTTTCGGAAAAATCTTTTTATTTTATTAAATACTTTTATATAAACTTTGGCAAATTGTTGCAATATTTTACTAACTAAACTCGTTTCACAAATCATATATAAACATGAACTCGTATATATACTCGCTAAATGGACTATTTACCAATTGTTAAGGTTCAAAATGTTTATATATATAAATTACATTTATTATTTTGGAAAATAATATTTTTCCTCTGTTATTTATGAAATTTAATATATGCAAGTAATACAAACATTTTGTGTCGATTCAGACTTCGGTCAATAAGGATAAAATTTATTTTTATTACTTTTTATTAAGTAATTACAATTAATATAAATATGTATATACATATGATAGCATCACACTATTAAGTGGCAAAATAGAAAGCGATTTTCCTTGCAATTTTCCATTTTACTTTCTATATAAAGTGTTAAACTGTTATTTTTGTTAGTTAAATTGAATTAATGAATAAATTGTAACAATCCCTTTAAAATATTATAGTTAAAAGAAATCACATTCTCAGAAATTGGGCCAACCCAGGTGGAATTCAACGCGCTATCCCTTGCGCTTGCTTAAGATGTTAAAGTAGTATTTTAGTCTTGGCGTCAAAGTATAGTATTATTGAATTCACACACATGACTTTGTTGTTTTATGGAGGGGGTGTGATGACAATTAAGATTGCATATTGAGTCACAAATATTGAAAGTTTGAGAAGCGCGGGTTTAGCAAGATGAATCTTTTTTCGACAAGGGTTTCGATGAGTTCTCCCCCTGCCTAATTTGACGAGAGCTGGTGTTCTTACGTGGACGCATCTACTGCGGTTTGCAATGCTATTGGTCTGATAAATGAATAAAGTTTTGATGTTTAAGAGAAGTTTAAAAATCGCCGAAGGGCTCTTCATTTTTGACGCAGAGAATATCTGCTGCACGCTTCTGTTCATGTTCAGATGATTGTTTTTCTCGCATTTTATTCTAAATCGGACAGAACAATAATACAAACGATATCTATCAACGAAATTTTAAAATCGTATATTACGCTTGCTTCACAGCAGATGATGGCATATTTATGTATCAGAACTTATGGCACTACTAGATATATACGTTTTCTAACAAAAACAAAACTCTCTATTTTCGTAATCTTTCTCTTCTCATACTCAGTATACTCTTTACTTTGTCTGGGTACCATCTAAAGGGAATGGGTTGATAATTGTAAATATGTTAATGGGTTAGAAATGGCAGTAGATACAACAATGTTAAATGGATACGGATACAAAAATACTAATATTCTTGTAAAGGTACTACGTCAGCGTTTCTCAAACTGCGGGTCGCGCTTATTGGGGGGGGGGGGGTGATAATCCTACCAGGAGGTGGTGAGTGAATCAAAAAGTCTAAAATAAAAGATTATTTAAAAAATTATTAATGTACTGAAATCGAGCAAAACAAAGTATACATTCGGACATTAGAAAAAAATAAATTAAATATTTACACTGATATAATATACTTTTAAATGTATCAGTACTGCACAATGCATTTCATATTATTATTTCATCAATACTAAGTTAAGAACATGTTAAAATTAATAATTAGTGGCGCCCCCCCCATGGGCTTTTCGTGTACAAAACTATGAACAAAATCTAATGCTTATCTTGATAATTTGTACGGCTTATAATTAAAATCGTATTGTAGCTTTAGCGCCAAAGTACGTTATTATTGAATTCAGTTCATTGTTATTGTATGGAGGAGGGTGAGTTGAAAATTATAATATAAAATTGGGTCGCAAATATTGAAAGTTTGAGAAGCAATGTACTACGTGTCTAACTAACGTTTTAACTAGGCCTCTTGTTAAAGCCGCTTGGGTATATGTACCTTTACATGCCCTCCAATCTTTGCTCGACTCAATGCCCAGGCGTATAAGTGCTGTAATTACTACCAACGTGGTTGTTTTGGGCTCTGAAATCTCAGGATTTATGCACCCAAATGTCTTGAAAATTTAATCACTTGTTATTTCCGGTATAAAATATGTGTCCAATAAATATCATTTTGTTATCTGCATTTCTTCCTGGTGTTGCAATTTCAGTGGTGAATAATGTATTATATAAGTAATTTTCTAAACTGTTCTCTGTCCCAACGCTCTTCGGCTTCTAAATTCATCTTGTTCTTTGTAAACATATCATATTCATTATAAAGATGTTCTATTTTCATTCCAAAATATTACGATCCCTTGCAATAAAATATATATATTACTCAATGATGTTTACTAAAAAGGAAGTGTAAAATGTTTCTTCATTTTTAACTAAGCTTCTTTCCTTTAGTAGTTTCGCTTCTCACAAAATCACCAGAGTAACAATAACTAATTCCCCTTGCGTATAACTTTCACTTGTCCCTTCCCACAAACCGCTGTAATAACTTTTCCATTGCAATTACGTTTCTTCTTTCGCCGCCCGACTGAGTGGTCTGACTCGGCATTCAACTTCCCTTCTTTAGGGAAAAAACCGGCTTCAAAATTTCCCGACTTGACAAACGGACCCTTTTGAGACGTTTCTTTCCGCAAAGAAATATGAGACGTTTGCGTCTTTAAATGCCTCGAGATGAGTAATGAGATGACTGTAACCAGGAAATTAATTTCTTTTTTACTCCCTGCTGCAGAATTTAAGTTTCTTTCACATTCTCTTTAATTCTTATTGAAAAGTATGTCATTATAGTATAAGCGGAAGTATTCCATTTAGTAGTTTTCTCTTCTCAATTGTATTATAACCTCTTGTGAGTTTTCCTTTCATGTGTTATTTTTAACTGGATAAAATGAAAGAAACTCTGCGCTTTTGATATTAAAATTCTAAATACATTCTGTTTGTTTGGGATTTTGTGAAACAGAAAAGTGTTTCAAATTAATTTTGAAAAGCATTTTCTACTTATCTTCCTCCAAGTCTGACTTATCTCCATTGAAGTATTACTGTGTGTTGATATAATATTCGTTCCTTGAGATGTTGCAATAAATAATTTATTTACATAAAGGATAAAAGTGACTCCCTCATCACGAGATCCTCGGAACTATTTGGCATATAGATTTTCAAATCTACAGCATCCGGAATTTCGATTACCCTTAACTGTCGTTTCGACACTGTGATATAAAACAAGTAATATAAAAAAAATAGTTTTTTAGATCAACAGCGAAAAATTTTATTTCAGCTACTTTTTATTAAATAGTTACAATTAATATAAATATGTAGATACATAGGACAGAATCACAACATTAAGTGGTAATGGGCTTGATTCATGAAGTCACATGATAAAAACAAACACGTGTTTTCCATTGAATTCAAAACAAACATTTAACTAATTGTACTTGTTCTATTTGTAAAACTCAGATAAAATTTCAAATTTCATATTTGGGTAAAGATGTTTAAATGTTAAGGAAAAAAATCTCTTCAAAAAGATTTTTTTAAATTAAAAAAAAGTCGTATTTTATGCTTATACTTTTAAATAAAATGCATTTTGTATACATATGTACTTTTTAAGAGAAAGTTTCTGCCAAGAAAACAAAACATGGCAACACCGGAGCGCGTGAACTGATTAGTTGGAAACACAAGATAGTTTTTATCGTGTGACTATGACGTCACATGAGTTTTTGAATTGATTTAGAATCACGTGGCTTTCACTATCATGTAACGTCATAGTCACATGAATCAACCTCATTAGTTTTTTTAATTATCATTAAAGTATCATATCGTCCTTTTAATTTCAGTCCAACTGAATGCTTTAACACGTGAGAAAAAAAACCCTTTTCATGTTTTGACACAAGTCGCCAAAAGGGTCGCTAAGTCGCCAACGTGGCTGTATTTCTAATTTAAATAATTAGTTTTAATCAATTAATTTTATTAATTATAATTAAATTATTGTATTGTCGTCCAAAATGATCCTGTATTCATTCAACCCTTAATTTCAGCTCAATTCAGCGCTTTAAAATGTATTTTATTAACGACTGAAAATTCCACCAAAATAAATAAATAAATATACAAATATATAAATAAATATATAGACAGAGTGCGAGCTAATATTAGGAATTGAATAACGCGCACCGGTGTATAACGCGCACCCATACTTTCAAGCTGTATTTTTTAATTTTTAGTTATATTCGCCGTATAACGCGTACCCCCATTTTTACAAAGAAATCTGAAATGTTAGTATACAATGCTCTTATATTTTGAAGTCACTTTTTTGAGGTATTATCCCAAACTTTTGAAAAAATAGTTTTCTTCTAGAACTGCAATGCTTTTTTAGTTCATATAAGGCATGTCACTCCTTTTAAATCAGAATTTCAATGTGTGTAGAAGTAAATTTCTTTTTATGCTCACACATTTCTTTTGTTATTTTTTTAAGCTCTCATTTTTATACCCGGAGTATAACGCGCACCCTTAAATTTTGATCGTATTTTTTGCGTTAAAAGTACGCGTTATACGCCGGATTTTACAGTATATAAAATAATTATAATAAACAAATATTTGCAAGACTATTGTTGAATAGGGTTTAGTTTTAAGACTTTTTATTCTATGCATTACTTTATATGCTCTAATAAACTGTTGTCAAAGAAAATAAGGCATGAGCTCGTAACAAATTACTCTTAAAATTACATCATTATTGCTACATTTAAGTTAGGGTTCTTATTTTAATGTTTATTTTATTGCAAATTATCCTTTAATTTTTGTTATACGAAAGCAGCAGTCGTTTATATGATCATTCGGTCTGCAGCATACCATGGATACAGAAACTGGCATATTGTTTCCAGTATCTTTTAAACCTCGAACAGAAGCTTTTGGTTCATCGTGTCTAACAAGAATGATGGGCTCATTTTATACCTTGTATACTTTTATGGCATTCGAAGTATAAGTAGACTGTGTGTCATTATTAGTGCCGTTGCACATCGACGGTTTGCAAAGTTAGTTCACCACTCGTATACCAAAAATAATCTAGTTCGTTAACACGATTTCTGGATATTTCACAAATTTTGTGGGAAACTGATAAGTTTAAACGAGATTTTTTTTCCAAAAAGACATAAGCAGCCATGAGAACGATACTTATTCGCTGAAAAACAAGTGGCCGCGGTAGCCGAGTGGTATAGGTATCGGATCGTGGCTTGCCTTGTCACGAGTTCGAGCCCAGTATCACTAAAGACGCACCGTGTAGGGCAGCGATGCACGTTAAATCGATCGAGAGCTGAAACATCCTCCCGTTGGTGTTGTGTGGTATTTAGGAGAGGGGTGCCAGCTCGGGTGTCGTCCACGTTACTTGACCATGGTTCAAAATTACGTGGTCCGTCACCAAAAGCCCTCGTGTAGCTTAACAGTGCGAAGTTAATATTTAATCATTCATTCGCTGAAAAACAAGCTTTAATTTACGTGGCCTTGAGTAAAAGCAAAATGCGCTTTAGGACACTTGTGCCGTCGGTTCAAGATCGCTTATAAAGAATTTAATCAAGTTAATTCTGTTTCACTACAATTTTATTATAATTCCATTACTGTAGTAAATAAAATAAATTTATATATGTGGGTCAAGCACATACAGAAGAAAATTTAATGTAACAATGTAATTCCATGCGTTAGTCTATACCAGGGGTAGATGGACTTTTCAGGGTACGGGTTACTTCTAATGTTTTTAAGTGTTGCAGTCACCCAAAGGTGTAGGCGTGGTCATTTTGTATTAAAATTGTGTTTTCTTAAAACTTGTTTTTGATATTGTACTCCTTTTTTAAATTGTGGCAGATTAGCTTTTTTACTACAAAAACACAGAATTGTAAATTTGAATGCTTAAACAACTATGAGTGACTGCTAGACCATGAAGCGTGAACATATTCAATGCTGTGAGCAAAGAAAATATGTGAAATGATGAATCTGTAGCCGACGTTTGCACTTAATTTGCTCTTAGCCGAGACCCGTGCCTTCGCGGGACGTGGCATCAACACGAAAACACAATCACGTAGAAGTGCTAGGTGTGGGATGTTGTATCAATAGTCAATCCCGTGCTATCGCGGGAAGAGCTGATCATCAACATTTATTCTCCTCTTCAGTTGGTTTGTGGGTAAAAATTCACGTCTTCATGATTGGCATCGCACTGATCCCCCCCCCCCCCCTACAGCGGCAGTGAACGTGTTAAGCGTCATAGTTCGCTTCTAATGAAGGTATAAATGTCATCTACATACGTATCGAATCATTTGCTTAAGGTATCCGACTACGTTCGGAACCGTGATTTTAAAAAAGCGCATAAATGGATAGTTTTCATGATATTTAGTGTCACTTAGATTAGAATACAGGCATAAAATTGTTTTAAGGACATTTTGGGAAAAAAATTATTTAAATACACTATTTCGGCAAAAAATTAACTTAGAATAATCTTTTTTTTAAATGTTCTCCTTTTTGTAAAAAACGCTTCTATTATACTAATATTTTGCCTGTATATAGCTCAGACCTCTGTACAGAAGCTCAACTATGATATTTGAAAAATTCACATTATTTTCAGAGTTACAACCCGTTGAAATATATAATGATCGGCGTTTTTTCCTCAAAATTTCTCCCCACTGTTGTCGTAAAACATGGATAAACCCACTTCTAAGTTATATATCTCAAAAATTCTAGTTGAGCCTCTGTACAGAGGTCTGAGCTATGTACAGCCAAAATATAAGCTTTATATTTTACAATATAAATATAAGCTTTATATTTATATTGTAATAGAAGCTTTTTTCACAAAAGGAGATTATTTTGAAAATGGGTCATTCTATGTTCATTTTTTGTAAAAATATTATACTTAAAATTTTTTTTGTTGTAATATTATTCTTAAAACAATTTTATATACATTTTCTAATCTAAGTGACACTAAATATCATAAATATTATCCGTTTACATGCTTTTGCAAAATCACGGTTCCGAACGTTGTTGGATACCTTAAGTAAACACAATCGCATCGATTGTGAAAAGCCGATTCTACATTCTAGCTGGCGTTGATGTTCCATAAATGTATTTTTTTAATATATGCGTCGTAGGTATTAGTAAGTTGTCTAGAAAAGGTGATCTACCCAAAATGTTCACCTGTCGATAGCGGTCCTTGTTCTTTACAAACCAAATATTGTAAGTGAAATTCGGTACAAGTTGGAGGACTACATAAATTTTTATAAAGGTATTTTTTTAGGCCTTGAATGCTAAGAGAAACATCCAATGTATATTAAGAAACAGAAAATTCATTAAAGTTTGTCGTTTATTGTAACTATAGCATTTCGTTTTAAAAATGTTTTATAACTCTGTATAGATATTTTCGCCTATTTTCTTCTATGTAATACCATTTTTTTTATCTTAGGGCGGTTACAGTGAGAAAAATTTGAAAAAAAAACATAAGATTTCCTGCTTAAGGTAATTTATCATTCTTTAATTGGTCATCAAAAGCATAATTTTCATAGGAATGTACAAGATAATGCGAACAGAGAAGAAAAAAGCACTTTGTTACTTGAGATTGAATTATAAACGAGCTGCTGATAATTAAGAAAGAACAGTTTTTGTTTATGCCTCAAAATGATTGATGATAAAAAGGAAATAGTTTATAATTAAGAATGGGAAGACATTATTGATTATAAATTTACATTTATAAGACAAACAAATGATTAACATTTAATAAGCTATTCAGGTACAATAATTTACTATAATTTTCGGTATTAATCTGGTTTCGATATTATTACTTATAATTTAGTGTTTTCTTTGCATAATTTGGCTTTAAGTTTCTAAATTGTCTTTAAATGAATCGAAACGTTTTCAATATCATGAAGAAAACAATAGCTTTAACCAGAGGTTAAAGTTACGTATAAATATGCTGCTAAAATCATTTTAAGTTAAATTATTACTTTGGTTAAAAATTTTGAAAATAAAGCTTTTTTGTTTTAATAAGACCATGAATGAAGAAAACATAAAAATATTTCTTGAAAATATCTATAAATAATTTGATTAAAAAAGGGAACGTTACTGTATCTATAAATAATTTGATTAAAAAAGGGAACGTTACTGTAATCAGCTGTATAAATATCTTTTTTTAAGGCATTTTCCAAGATAAATTTTTGAATGCAAATGAGAATAGTTTATTCTTTGGACATTATAATATTCTTCATTATCAATATCTAACTTAACTACATCAGAATAGCTGTAAAACAATAAAAAATGCATTGCTTTGTTAATTATATTTACTTTCAAATGCAACAAGACTTTCTTAACCAGGGGTAATTCGTCTGGCGATACTAACCCCTCAGGGGGCTCACCTTCTTTAGTTGGGTACGGGTGTCACAATCCCGAGGTACCCTAGTGATCTTTTCCTTTTCTCAAGGGGTTTACTCTCTTTGGTCAACACGGGTGTCACGACCCCGGGGTATCCCAGTGATCCTTCTCTATTTTCGACCCTCCATCTTGTCATCCAATTTCACCTTTTCTTTTCCCGTCCAGACCACAGACCTGTGAATGTTTGGTGCAGTATAGCCAAAACTGGCTTTTGTGCCATAAAACACCAAACTCACTCACCCTGGCGATACTAACGTTAGTGGCCATGTGGGGTGACGAAGTCACTCTAAACACTTTTTCTAATTCTTTTTATTGTATACCTTAAAAACTGAAATTGCAGTAAATAATTTATTTAAGAGAAAGTATACTTACCAATCTCTTTAAGGACTTTTCAATTTTTCTTCGATAATTTGAGAAAAAATGCAATCTTACCGAATTAGAACATTTCAAATGTGTGAGACTTTAATAAAGGCCACAAATCACATACACTTTACGCTAACATTACATGAATGATATTTGCAGGCAAAACTGTCGTATTCAGTTTTTGTCCTTAAATTTTCGACAAATAGCATATTAAACTTTTTCTTGTTCTTATCGCGTTTCTCAAATTTTCTTTGGCTATCATGATTGTTATCCATTATTTCATCAAGTTCCCCCCCCCCCTTGCTTCATCAATTTCAACTTCACCCAATAGAGATTGCGGATGCCCATTTCTTTTTATTTTCTGTCCATTTACAAACCATACTGAGCCGTGCTACACAACAATCCATGCCACTAGGTCGTTCAAAGGGGGAAAATTTAGCTTTTTAATAGAACATTTTTGGATCAAAAGTGGTCGCTTGGAAAACTCAATTCATACCCAAGTATTTTAAAATTGGGAAAAACGCTTGTAACT
This sequence comes from Trichonephila inaurata madagascariensis, assembly GCA_019973955.1. Lineage (NCBI taxonomy): Eukaryota > Metazoa > Arthropoda > Arachnida > Araneae > Nephilidae > Trichonephila > Trichonephila inaurata. The sequence goes on along the minus strand of BMAV01003858.1, from coordinate 87,008 downwards.
TCCACAAAAAAGAGGTAAATATATGAGACAAATACATTTTACTTCCCCTGAAAACTGTCATATTGGAAGAAACTTAAAAGGGTATTGGTAAAGGGTAGCACAAATGTATAGTTTTTTCGTAATTAAAGATTTCGTGAACTTGGGTGACTCTGTGCCCCGCGTTACTTTTTCCTTGTTAATTATTTTAAACAAAAAAAAATCATGAAACTTTCTGGAATTTTTTACAATATACCTTTCAATCAAGGTTAAAGTTATTTTTAATACAAACACCGTATGATCAGGCATATTAAGCGCACTTTTAGCTCAGAGTATAAGATCGAAATTTATGGGTGAGCGATATACACCAGATATAAAAATGATATCTTTAACAAGTAATATAGAGAAAAAAAACTTTTTAAGTCAATTCCTACTTAGATCAACAAAGAAAAAATTTATTTTAGCTATTTTTTATTAAATAGTTACAAGTAATATAAATATGTATATTCATATGACAAAATCACAACATTAAGTGGTCATTAATTTCTATTAATTATCATTAAAATATCGTATTGTCCTCCAAAACAATCGTGTGTATAAAATTTCGGTTCAACCGAATGCTTTAAAACGTGTCGAAACTTGAAAAGATTTCTTTTTTTTCTCCTAAGTCTCCAAAATGGTCGCTAAGTTACCAAAAATGGTGCTAACGTGGCTGTATTTGTAATTCTTTAAATAATTAGTTTTAATCAGTTTTTAATAATTATAATTAATTATTGTATTATCATCAAAAACAACAATGTATATAAAATTTAAGATCAATTGAGCATTTTGAAATGTATTTTATTAATGATTGAAAATTCCACCAAGATAAATAAATAAATAAATAGAGTGTGAGCTAATAGTAGGAATTGAAAAATACAAAGAGAATGAGTATTAAAAAAATTAGATTGCTACATGTATTTAAATGCTGTTACTTAAAGGAAATTACATATTTTTTATGAACTTTCATCATTGGATAAAATGAAAGTTCTTATTCTTATTTCGTTGCATCTTCAGGCACATCATCGAATTATATTTCATTTTTACCCCTCTTCCACCTCAAATTTAATCTGATTCATCAATAAATAATAACCTTCCATTCCATCTAGATTGTCAGATATACTCTATTTTTTTAAATGGTTTTATAATTATGGCCGATTTAAAGTAATTCCGAGCTTTAATTATCCACGCACACACTGTTTCTAGACTGGCATGACGCACATTAGGCCTCCTTTTCTCAATTTTTCTCACCTTCTAACGTCCGGATACTTTCTAAAACGTCTTTAGGGTTTCTGTTCTAGAAATAGGCGATTGTTCAAAAGTCTGGTATATTGCTTTAGGTAAATGACTTCAAAAGCACATTTCAAGTTTTTTCGTAAAAAAAGGTGTACGTGTTATACGGCGAATGTATTGAGTAAAGGGAAAGTTTTGTCGTTTTTCAACACATGCAGTTTTATGCGTTGTCGATCCATAGCAAGAATTCGGATCAGATTAGTATATAATTGATTATTTATACACGTTTTTTTTCGTATTTTAGTCAATTCTTGTAAACTTGTAATTCTGTCAACATAAGTAAGGAAAAATTGCTCTTTGCAGCTTTGTATGTTGTATCAGTTCCAAAAAGGAAATAACTCGATGGAGACAAAAGTAAATGTGTGGTGTGTTAGGAGAGGACGCAGTAACAACTCCAACATACCAAAGAGGGCATAACGAATTTGTTTCTGGGGATTTTTCTTTGAAAGATGAACCAAGATCAAGACAAATCCCACGTTAACTTTCACAGAAGGGGACTTCAAGCTTGGAATTTATCAGACAATTGCTTTGGATAACATTAAAATACTTGGGCTCATGTCCAAAACCAGTTTGGGTGCCACACGAATTAAGAGGGCCCGGCACGTTCATTGAAGTCCATGTTAAATTGCGTAAGTTTATGTACCTTTTTCTCAGACACTACTTACTTCTCGTGTATAAAATTTTAACAGTAGGTTATATGTACTGTCAATAAAACTTGAACGACGGAATTAGGCCTTTTGTTGAAAATTAAATTATGAATTTTTAACATTTGTCCAAATTTTTTCCCTAAAATTTAGTTTAAAAAAGTCATATCTTAAAAAGTGTGCTAGACATATCTAATTCCCTCCATTAAAACGTGTAAACATTTTAAAAGTATTCTCACGGAAAATTTGAAGATTATATCATGGGTAGGTTTTGAGAAAAAGGTACACTAAGGTATCCGACTACGTTTGGAACCATGATTTTAAAAAAGAGCATAAATGGATAATTTTCATATTTAGTGTCATTCAGATTAGAATACATGCATAAAATTGTTTTAAGGACATTTTGACAAAAAAAAATTATTTAAATACAATATTTTGGCAAAAAATAACCTTAGAATAATCTTTTTTAAAAATGTACTCCTTTTGTGAAAAAAGGCTTTTATTATAATATTTTGCTTGTACGTAGCTCAGACCTCTCTACAGAGGCTCAACTAGAATTTTTGAAAGAATCCAATTATTTTCAGAGTTACCACCCATTGAAATAATTATTGGCATTTTTTTCTTAAACTTGCTCCCATATGTTGTCGTAAAACATGGATAAACCCACTTCTAAGTTATATATTTCAAAAATTTTAGTCGAGCCTCTGTAAAGAGGTCTAAGCTATAGACAGGCAAAATATTATTATATAATAGAAGCATTTTTCACAAAAGGAGAACATTTTGAAAAAAGATTATTCGAAGTTAATTTTTTGATAAAATATCGTATTTAAATAACTTTTTTTGTCAGAATGTCCTTAAAACAATTTTATACATGTATTCTAATCTAACTGACACAAAATATCAAGAAAATTATCCATTTATGTGCTTTTGCAAAATCACGGTTCCGAACGTAGTCGGATACCTTAAGTGAAAAATATTACATTTTAAGAAAACAGGCTTTATAGCAAAAATTTGTAATTTTCTTATCATTTACTTTTTTACCATTTTCCAGAAGCGTATGAAGTATTACTTTTACTCTCTTCTCATAGAAAAGACTCTCTTCTAATTTTCTTTTTCTTTTTTTTTTTTATTTTTAATTTTTTTGTTTTGGGAGGCGGGTGGTCTCTTGTTGCTTTCGTTGGACTACATGAATCTTAAGTGTATCTAGAGTTTTGTGAAGCATGATAGACAATTATAACTTAATTCAATATTATTATGTTTTAGGATCATTAATTTTGCTACACGACTCGTATTGAACTGTGCAATAGCCATGTTTACCCCCCCCCCTAATTTTAAAGTTTTTCTTTCTGCAAATGTAGATTTTAGAATCACTGACCATATAGTGTTAATAAATCTTTTGGGTTCTGAGTCTTCCCATATAAACATTGTATTAATTACAAAGGATTACCTAGATTTCTAACGGCTTCATTTAATTCATTATGGTATTTGGTATGTGTGTATTATCATAGTGCCTATCATTACATTCAGTTTCTGTCTTTTGAAACTTGCACCAGGCATTTATATTCGCAGGACACAGTCCATGTTGAGGGCTCTCGTTTGAAGAATTAGAAGCCCTTTTAAAACCTATTTTTAAAAAATCGTTGAAACTGGGCTACGCCCATTTGAATGGTGGAAGATATAAACAAAATACTTCGTTTTTGCTTAAAAGTCAGATAGAAACCAAAACATGTACCTTTTATTGTAAACTGAAACTTTTATTTTTTTATTTCCTAGCCGATTAGAAGTCTCACTGTATACATTAAAATAAATTTATCTCAAAATGTAAATTTTGATGTTCGATGTACCTTTTCTGAAAAACAACTGTTAACAGGTATATAAATTTCTTATGATATATTTATAATGATAGCTAACATATGCTGAAATGAGATTTTTGTAAAAAAACTCAAAAATTCATTTTTTACAATTTTTTTTATCTGAAAAATGGGTCAAATTTCAGTACGTTTGATAAAATGTTTTATAAATTAAGAGAAAATTCAAAATTAGCTTAAATCTCATTTCAGTATAATGAGAATGGTGTACTTTAATTGCATGAAAAAAATTTCAAGCATAGATTCTGAGAAAAGGTACATCGAAAACTGTCAATTTAACCTTGTCAGTATATAGAGAGAGACCAACTCTTCTTAATTACGACAACACTAGACCACACATAGAAAGAAAAACATGGTTTGGGAACTTTACCTCAGCTGGCATATTCTCTTGATATTGCATCACCTAATTATCTGCTCAGGTCGCTGCTAAACGTTTTTGATGGTAATCAGTATATAAATAAGGAGGGTTTCCAAAGGGCAGCTGAAGAATACTTTGCCTCCAAAGCAGAGAACTTCTTTTCCAGCGGATTAGATAAGCAGCCAGAACACTGAAAGATAGTCGTAACTAACAAATGACATTATATTTTAGATTATACATTTTAAATAAAAAGTGAACAACCCTAGAAAAAAACGACAAACTCTTCCGTTACACCCAATATCCAAAAATTAAAAAAATATATCAGTTTAAAAGTGTAGGTTCGCGTTATATGTCGGTGCCCGTAATATGAAGAAATATACGGTATATATTGTATGAGAGAGATAAAATGAGAGCAGGTAATGTGTTAAAAAAAACTGCCCAATAGACTAATAAAGTGCTTCTCAAACTTTCAATTCTTGCGACCCAATATTCAATTACAATTTTCATCGTGCCCCCCCCCCCTTCCTTGCCTTACAATAACAATGTATTGAATTCAATAATGCGATATTTGGCGCTAAAGTTACAATACGACTTTAACCTCTTAACTGTCGCCGGCGTATAAAAACGTCTCGCTCAGCCAAAGCATTAATTTTCTGGATGTAGATATACGTCTTTCCGAAGTAAGATCTTTTCTGTGCACTGCTATCCTTAAAACTGTAACGAAGGCTTTGGAATGCAATAAAATAACCTTGATAGCGTTTACAAAGGATTTACTTATTTTACAGATTTGCGTATGCCTTTCACCCCCACCATATACCACATGGGCGAGCATAAGTGTAAAACGGTGGCACTAAGGAGACTCGCGAAATTTGTCATCAGCGGTAATGATTAATTATATTAATCATTAGAAGATTAATTATAAACCGTACACATTATTAAGATAAGTGATATGTAAAAATTAATTTTTTATGACAAGCCTGTGGGGTCACTGATAATTATTAAAGTTGTTATTGATTTGGAATTGCTAAATTAATTATAAAATACATTGTGCAGAACTGATACGTTTAAAAGTGTATTATATCAGTTAAATGTGTTTATATTTTTTATAATGTCAGAATGTATTTCGTTTGTTTACTTTTAATGAATTAATAATTTTTTAAATAATCTTTTACTTTCGACTTTTCAATATGCTCGTGTCCCCTCCTAGGATTATCGTGCCCCCCCCAAAGGAGCGCTCCCCACAGTTTGAGAAAAGCTGACTATTCACAACAAATTTAATTATTTTGAGCAAATGTCAAACAAAGAATGATGTTTGATATGATGATATTAGATTATATACAGTGAGGAATTAAAACCCAGTGCTGATAGAACAGAATGACTCTATCTGTGCTGTTCTTGATTGGAATGTAATTTCTATCTAATGTCTCTGTCACACGCTATCACGTGTTCTGATGAGTTGTATTGATTCCACGAAATTAACGTCACTCTGGAACTATACCAGATTTAATGATGACGCTCTTCCTAACTATATTTCAGCAAAGGACGACACATTACATGGTTATATTTCACTCTCCTAGACTTAATACTACCACAAATGACCATCTTGAGGATCATTCCCTTACGTATTCTTACAAATTCTGTTTTATATTCATTGAATTTTAAGACAAAGTTTTGTAAAGTATCCAGAATTTATCGGAAAACATTTACTAATAAATCGCAAATGTGAAAAAAAAATATTAAAACCTATCCAATAAAATAAATTTGTGTTTGTTTCACAAATATCGTCAACACTTTGTGATGGATGAGCTTTCCCATCCATTAGTGTATGAGAATTAGAAGAAATATTAGCCATAGTCAAAACAAATACAATTTATTAACAAGTCTCAAAAACTAACAATTCTCGACAACCCAGGTTAGTAAATGCACCTTTAAGTATGGGAGCAAAAGCGAGAGGTCGAAGAAATAGTTAATATTTAATTATAAATTAAATCACTTACTCTTGGAGCTTCTTAGCAATACACGTTTCAAATAATCGCTTCCGTTCTAAGTTAACTACTTCAAGCCGATACTATTCCAATTTAAATATCTAATTGACCAAATCGCCAATCATTGATTTTAAATATTAAACAACTAATCTACGAATCACTCTCGACTAGCCTTCTATTATTGTACATGAATCACTAACTTCTGTCATCTAGCTCCTAACCTTTCTCTCTCCATCGAACCTAAAAGTTAATGCTTAAATATAAGGCTAGATTTACATAAGTCATGTCTTCTTCGGAGGAAAGTTTTCAATAGAAAAATATTTTTAAGTAAAACAGTTTTCCCCGAGAAGAGAGAGTTTAGTAGAAGTTTTTTCCGCAAATAGACCCGTTACAACTTGAGAACTGCTCGTTAATGTTATATTTTGTTAAAAAAGGAGACAAACTAAAGCAGAAGCAATACGTTTTAAATTTACTAGTTATTTCTACTGCTTTTATGCATATACATAAATTTTTCTATGAAATGTCATAGTTCAGTTTTGTTCAGTAATACAGGGTGTCCCAGAAATAACGTTCAACTCTTCATTGGAAGTACATTAAAAAAATGCCCAAAAAACTATACCTATGTACGTTCCATAGTTTACGAAGCGAATGCAAAAAAAGTAAGACGTCACAACCTGTGCAAGCCGGTATTGAACACAACAACAGTATTTGCAAGTATTTATAAAGGCAGATGTTCAAAGTGTGTTTTCCGTGCATATATCGAGGTTGGATTAACTCCGTTGTAAAATGGATAAGCGCACACGTGTGAGATGGATAAGTTCAGGTCGGCGCCAACCGAAGTACAATCATGCAGACGAGAAATTAACTTCGGTTTTTCAGTCACTTCGTTTCGATACACGAATTCCTTGAGATGAGTCTATCGGGGGTGGGAATCCAACAGAGTGAGATTCGGTGATCGTGGTAAACCATGCCCACAAGGTTGATCCAGTGGCCGGGGTATACCATATCCAGCCAATCCCGTAAAGGGGCACATAAATGCATCAGAGCCGAATATTTCTCGTAATCTATGGATCGTACAGGTACAGTTCTTAAGGCATTGTACTCCCAACGAGAAATATGGCTGTGAAGAGTTTAGGCGCTATTTTTGGTACACCCTGTATTGTAAAACATCCAAAAACGAGAAAATGGCAAGGACCTCTTTAGTAAAATTGAAACAATGAAGTCTACATTGGATGGGGGCATTAAAATTTCGCTTTCCTTTATCGTTACGGAGTCTTTTGGTATCTGAAACAACCTTGTTTCACAGGCAGTAAAAAATTTGCTTTGAGGTAATCTTGTCAATCGACCACAGAATAAAAGAATGTTCCAAAATTCAAGTTGTCAGACCAGTCATTACCGAAAGAGGGATTCCACTTCTGGTTGTCTCAATACTTACTATGTTCCTGACCAATCTCCAGACGACGTATTTTGTTACTTTATATCGGTGCTGTCTGCTTGCCTAGTTCCCAATACCAAAATGTTATCAAATAATGGTTGGTGTACTTTATTGTATTAGTTCTCATAACTTTTACTGTGATTTTGGAGCAATAATTGAACTGATACTCAAATTACAAATTTTCTCTGGGATGAAGTTTACCTGAGTGAGATCTTTTGATGGAGATATCTTTTTTTGGATTTTCATTTATTTTTATAAAGAAAGTATTAAGCTTAAGATGAGTATATATGAATACTTATTATGTTTTTAACTTTGTATTTTGGAGTCATAAAATGAGATTTTAATTTAAACACAAACAACAAAAATACTAGAAAAATTAAATCGAAATTTTATTACCCTTTCAAATTGAAATATTAAAAAAATCGTTACTGATAAGTGAATGACAAAGTTTTACGAAGTACGATCCAACAATTCAGGGACTGTTGTCATTGCTGACGACGAAAGCAAGTACCTAATTTTAAACCACTTGAAATGGATTCTTCCTACCCTCCCCTACTTGAACAGGTTGGCTTACTCTATGTCATGTGACCGAACCACACGAGCAGCTTTTATCTTTCGAAGCTTGTTAGCTTTGCTCAGTGATGTAAGAAAGATGGCTTTTCTTGAACAGCATTGAACATTAAATTCGCTCAGCGCGCTTAGGTAAAACATCAGTGGAGACTTTGGAAATGCTAAGTAAGGTGTATGGGGAGTCTATACCTTGACGAGATCCAAGGTTTATATGAATGGCATCGGTGTTTTAAAGAAGTCCAAGAATCTTTCGAATACAATGAATGCATTGGATGATCTTCTACTTCACGGAAAATGTTGCGTTCGTGTCTGAATGTGCTCGAAAAGTTCGTCGCCAAACACTTGCACAAATTACTGTGGCTACACATTTCTGGAAGACGTCATTTGATGAAATCCACTCTTCGTAAACGATCTCAGTTCTGGCAGAGTGACGACTGGTATCTTCTGCATGACAATGCAGCAGCACATAGATCACTATTCGTAAAGTAGTTCCTTGCAAAACTCGCACTAATGTGCTTCCACATCCCCCATTCACCAGACTTAGTTCCGTGTGACTTTTATCTGTTCCCATCAATGTAAAAACATTTACAGATACGCCGTTTGCGTCATCAGATGAGGTGAAAGTAGCATCGTAGGGAGGCCTTACGGCTGGCTGCGAGAAATGGCTTCCAGAAGTTACACGAAAGCTGGCAGAAGTGTATCGTCACCCAAGGGATTACTTTGAAGGTGGATGTGCTTCGTTTCTGTGAACTATTCAGGGTAAGGTTTTACTACGTATATTACACCCAAGAAAATTGGATACAGCGCAGCACGAAGGGAGCTCGTACCTGAAAGAAATATACATAATGATACACATATTATACACATGATGATATACAGATTAGTTATTTACTTAATTAAAATAGAGGCAATCAAATACAGTGTGCTTAGTTATACAAACGCCAATAGCGCCTCCCATTTCCTGCTGTAAAACATGCCGCTACACGGTCTGGCATTGAGTTGTTTACACATTGGATGTCCTGAGGCAAATGACCCTAAAATTTTGAATAGCTCCAAATAATGGCAATAATGTTTCGGTTCAACTTACACAAATGCTCTATACGGGATAAATCCGGGGAGCGGCCTGGCCATGGAAGAATCTGAACAAGACGTAGACATTCTTGAATTACTCCAGCTGAAGACGGAAGAATATTATCTTACTTTATAAACTGCTAATGGAAAAACAATTGTGAATGGTTCCACACGGGGCCGAAGGAAATAATCTGCATAATGCTAGTCCGTAAAGATTTCATGTACCATAATGAACTGAACTCGTCATAGTCACATGATAAATGTGAACACGTGTTTCCAGCTTTCATTTTTACAAAATCTTTCTTTTAAAATGAACATATTTGTCAAGAATAATAACGCGCACAGATAAACAAAATACACATGATTTAAAAGTACACAAATAATATGGATTTTTTTATCTTTAAAACCTTTGTGAAGAATCTTAATACTAGATCATCTTAAGAAATATACTAAATTTGAAATTGTATCTAAATTTTACAAGTAGAATAACCAGCACAAATCTACTGCCAATTTTGAATTAAATGGAGAACGTGTGATTATATTTATCCCGTGATTTTTACGAATTTAGAACATTGTTAAATCGAAAAAATGTTATTTCAAGTGGAGCTTAAGCATTAGAAACTTAAACTTGAAAAATAAGATCGAATAAATGTATAAATAAATTTGGGGTTATCTTTTAACCCTCTTTTATTAGCTTCACCTGTATGTAACGGAATTTTTGAACTCGATTTTTACCCACTTAAAATGGTCAGATTAATTCGAAGTCTTGCACACTTGTCAAGGACCGATGACACTACAATAATTTCATAGTTTGTTCCATTGTCCTTATTAGGATCATAAGGATTAACGATTTTCCATTTCTAGATTTGGCGACTAATTCCAGATTTATGTGGCCCCAATAAAAGATTAATTTACAACACTAAAGCGAAAACACTCATGTTTAATACAAAAACAACAAAAAAGAAAAAGTGTGTGTTCTAATATCATTGATTTAACAGCTTCTTAGGCATGAAATATTTCAAACTTGGCTCTTCCAGATTTTCTTCAGTTGGCTGATTCTGCATTTTGCAAACCAGGCCGCATCGAAGTACTGATAGGATGCCAATGGGTATTCTGGATTATAAAAAAATGATGCATTTAAGATTAATTAATCAATCAATAAATGATAGTTTAAAAAACTAAAGAAACACGGTTTTGATGTGACTTGAACTAAAAAATGAAATTTAAATTGTGGTTTAAACAAACTATGAAAACACGCTTTTATATTTAATAGAACTAAAAAGTAAAAAAATAATTCTTAATATAAGAATAAAATGATTAACAAGAAAATTAATGTAATTGTGGTAAAAGCATGCGATGCTTCGTATTACATCATCACATTAATTCTGCATTTCGCAATAAAACAAGTAAGAAATTGTAACAATTGATATCGAGCAACCCACGCTTTTACCACAATAACAATAATTTTCTCGTTAATCATTTTATTCTTATAATAAGATTTTTTGCTTACTTAGTTCGATTAACCATAAAAGCGCATTTTTTCGTTTTTTTTTTAAACTTTAATATTTAACAAAGATAGTCTCATCTCTATTGTAATTTATTTGTAAGAATTCAGAACTACAGGTTCAATTCTGTGAACTTCTATGAGAAATAAATAATAGTTTATCACAGAGAATTAGGATTAGAGTTCGCTGCAGAAGAGATTTAATTTATTCAAACTGTAGAGATTTTTTTAGTAACGTCAGGGGGACAGAGATCAATTTTAGAATATACGTCTATGTCAACATAAAATCTACACACATGATTGAAACTAAAACTCTTATATACTTATTCAAAGATAAATTAAATTTAAATAAATATTTTAAAAAAATTAAGTCAACTATACTAATTAGGTCAACAAAGAAAATTTTATTTTAGTCGCCTTTTATCAAATAGTTACAATTAATATAAATATGTATATACATATGGCGGAATCACAATATTAAGTGGCAATTAATTTTTATTAATTATCATTAAAGTATCGCATTGTCATCCAAAACAATCGTCTATATAAAATTTCAGTTGAACTGAATGCTTTAAAACGTGAGAAAAAAAAAATCTTAAAGTTTTGATCCAAGTCACTAAAAATGAAACCAACGTGACTGTATCTGATTCTTCAAATAATTAGTTTCAGTCAATTAATTATAATTAAGTTATCATATTGTCACCCAAAACAATCGTGCATAGAAAATTTTAGCTAAAATAAGCGCTTTAAAATGGGAGAAAAAATCTTTTAAAATTTTACACAAGTCGCCAAAAAGGATGCCTACGTGACTATAACTGTAATTCTTTGAATACTTAGTTTTAACCAAATTAATTTTTATTAATTATAATTAAACTAGCTGGTATACCCGTTCTTCCCACGGGTGAACTTAAAAATTCAACACCTATTAAAGGATAAAGAAGTTTTTAATGAGTTAATTTTACGTGAATTGCAAATTAAACAAAAAAAGCTTTTTGCATAACTCAGCTGAACAAAAAAAAGAAAGAAAAAAAAAACCACTTTTGTTAAATTTTAAGTATGTAGATCTAACAGCAGATAAAAAGGATTTTTTTTTTATTTATAACTCCCCGTAACACTCTTGAGGCTCGATTTTTGAAAATACCTCCCTAAGCTGATTTCTGCTCAGCAAAAGTAACATATTGTTAAAAGTTTTATGTAATGAACGCTTAAAAAATAATGTAAATAATTTATATATATCTGAAAGTGTAATACATTAATATTACTTTATGTTGTATTTATTTTATGCTAAAATTGTAATATTCGCAAGCAACGCCGTTTCTTAAATTATAATGGCGATTCAATGAAAAACATAGCGCAATGTTAACGATAGAGTCAAGTTGGCAAATGTCTAGCTACTTTCATAGCTAGAGCTTTATTAGAGCTTTGTAAGACCCGCCGTGTAGGGGCGCGATGCAAGTTAATACTTTATATACCGCATAATGATTTACTGCAGTTTTTTCATACAATAATTTTTTTTGGATCACTCCATTGAAAATTAAGGGATGAACATATAAACAAAGTACTCCACTTTCGGAAATTTAATCCGTTAGAGCTAATAAATTAAAGATATTCCACTGTAAAATTAATTATATACACCGTTCACTTGAATTAAATAGTCAAATCGTTTTCTAAGGTCTTCATTATCATACAAAAACATAAGAAACACTTAAATTTTGACACAAACTATTTATTCGGGACAAAAATAATAATCTTTGCGATGTGCTAAAAACCCAATATCTGCTACAAAACTATTCACCTTCCCCGCTAAAATACTCATCATAGAACCCGTGCTGCCATAAATCTTCGAAGAGTGGATTTCAAAGAATATTCCTGCTAAGTATTGGTAGAATATTCCTTCTAAGTTGGTGTGGTAGTCAGGAGAAGGGGGTTCCAGCTCAGGTGTCATCCACGTCACTTGACCATGGTTCAAAATTATGTGTTGTCCGTTGCTAAAAGCCCTCGTGTAGCTGAACAGTGCGACGTTAATATTCACTCATTCCAAAAAATACAGTACAATAGTTAGAATTATTTTTATTCTTAAAAACGCAGTATCTTCCTATTCAATTAAAATTATAGCGTTATAATTAAATACTAACCACAAACAAATTTTGAAAATTTATCCAAATGATGTAGTGTGAAAGAGAAAGTTTATTTACTTTAAGTACCAGAACCGATAAAAGCATTTATTTTGAAAAAAGATCAATTTCTTACTACCAAATGTGCATAATAAAATCATAAAAAAAAACATTCAAATAAAGCGAGATTTATAACAACCCCTCCCTTCAAAACCTAGTTTTATTCTGAAATTAAAAAAAAAAAATAGGGATTATGCTGATCACAGGAATTAATTAGAAGCGAGCGCCTTGCGTAGCCAAAACAAAAAGTGTTTCTTCAGAAATAAAATATAGATATATATGCTGTCATGGGCTTTTTCGCTGCACACGCCAGAATTGCTTGCAGATGTCAGAATTTTTTCCTACTTACTTGGCAAATATCGTTATATTTTGGTCACTACACACAATATCTTTATAAATTATAGCCTATGCTGTAAATTATAGCCTATGCATTATTCTGATGTATAAGCTATATTACTGTAAAGTTTTATTAAAATCCATTCAGTTATTTTTGCGTGAAAGACGGACAAACATCCTCACAAACTTTCGCATTTATAATATATATCTAGATGACCGTATTGTCACCCATAATAATCGTGTATATAAAATTTCAGCTCAATTGAGCGCTTTAAAATCTATTTTATTAACACGACAGAAAATCTGAATGATATATATATATAGGGAGATTGTGAACTAATAATGGGAATTGAGGAAATATTTAGTGCTATTTTTTCCTGAAAACAGATTACTTGCGTATTATAATATAAAATCAATTACACACACACATTAATTATAATCCCCTTTATATTTACTCCTTATATTTTAGCATACGTGTTCATTATATTATTCCTTAACGAAGACGGTGAAAAAAAAAGTCATTAGGCAATAAAATTAAGAATTTAAAATCATTTGCAAAATTTTAAAGGAAATATGTTAATCAGGAAGTGAGATGGTGCATCTTAATAGGATATTAATTTAGGGAGAAAAACCAACAGGGTTATCTTTTACGCAGATAAATCCTTGAAAAAAATGAAAATATTTTACCTCATGAAGTCATTAAAAGCATTTTCATTTAAAACAGGAAAAAAATGTGTAGAAGCTCATAAAAGGACTGAAACAATAAGAAAAAAATAAGAAATAAAATAAAAGGTAGCTATTAATTAGTATATGGGTATTTCAAAAGCTTTTTCTCTCATCTCGGATCTTTTGTTTTTCAGCATTTTATTATTATAATGAGATCAATTCTTTTAAGGCGGTTTCCATGCTTAAGATAGCTTTCAATAACCAAAGCTAATCTATGAAACGCAGAAAAGCAATTGAAAGAAACGTTTAAGCGAAAAAACATTTATTTTTTTACCGATTATTTCATTAGTACCTTTATGACTTTTGTAAAAGACACGGCTTAAAGGTTTAAACTTGTTTTTCTTAACAAACGGTAATGGAGACCTCATTCCTTAGGAAATTTGAAATAAATAAAAAGTGTAATGATAGGAAATAAATCTTGAACTGTAGAATTTCAGTGTAACTCTTTTCTAAGCCTTCTTTTATTGTGGGATAAAGGTTATTATTCGTTATATGTTTTTGCGTTTGTGAAATTTGTGTTTCGGAAATATTTTAGAACATCGATTTAAAGCTTAATGCATTTATCTGTCTAGGTTTCTGCGGCTGATTTTGATATTCATATTTTTTTTTCTTTACCATAAAGCTCTTTTATCAGTCTTTCTATCTTTCTTTGCACAAAATGACGATTTAACTTGAATTAAAATATTACTGGGATGATCTTTATCTTGTTATAACCGCTGAATGGATTGCGGAAACATTTGGATGTTTTAAATCCATGTTTTACACACATATCAAAACGACAAAACGAGACGCAATACAAACAAGACAAGGGACAAATCGTACTTTTTTACTTCCGGAGATTTCAGCTTTTTTAGTTTCCTCGATTGAAAGATTTTAGAATCGAATGATTTCGGTTAATGACGCGTGCGCGCGTATGTGAGTGGTCAGAATAATTGAATGGTGCCAGATTGCATTCTCTTATTATAGAAACATGTGAACGTGGAAGTTTTTAAAAGCCAAAGTTGTGGTGAAAAGGT
>BMAV01003858.1:9667-71613 GCA_019973955.1 Trichonephila inaurata madagascariensis | reverse complement strand
GTTAATACTTTATATACCGCATAATGATTTACTGCAGTTTTTTCATACAATAATTTTTTTTGGATCACTCCATTGAAAATTAAGGGATGAACATATAAACAAAGTACTCCACTTTGGGAAATTTAATCCGTTAGAGCTAATAAATTAAAGATATTCCACTGTAAAATTAATTATATACACCGTTCACTTAAATTAAATAGTCAAATCGTTTTCTAAGGTCTTCATTAACATACAAAAACATAAGAAACACTTAAATTTTGACACAAACTATTTATTCGGGACAAAAATAATAATCTTTGCGATGTGCTAAAAACCCAATATCTGCTACAAAACTATTCACCTTCCCCGCTAAAATACTCATCATAGAACCCGTGCTGCCATAAATCTTCGAAGAGTGGATTTCAAAGAATATTCCTGCTAAGTATTGGTAGAATATTCCTTTTAAGTTGGTGTGGTAGTCAGGAGAAGGGGGTTCCAGCTCAGGTGTCATCCACGTCACTTGACCATGGTTCAAAATTATGTGTTGTCCGTTGCTAAAAGCCCTCGTGTAGCTGAACAGTGCGACTTTAATATTCACTCACTCCAAAAAATACAGTACAATAGTTAGAATTATTTTTATTCTTAAAAACGCAATATCTTCCTATTCAATTAAAATTATAGCGTTATAATTAAATACTAACCACAAACAAATTTTGAAAATTTATCCAAATGATGTAGTGTGAAAGAGAAAGTTTATTTACTTTAAGTACCAGAACCGATAAAAGCATTTATTTTGAAAAAAGATCAATTTCTTACTACCAAATGTGCATAATAAAATCATAAAAAAAAACATTCAAATAAAGCGAGATTTATAACAACCCCTCCCTTCAAAACCTAGTTTTATTCTGAAATTAAAAAAAAAATAGGGATTATGCTGATCACAGGAATTAGAAGCGAGCGCCTTGCGTAGCCAAAACAAAGTGTTTCTTCATAAATAAAATATAGATATATATGCTGTCATGGGCTTTTTCGCTGCACACGCCAGAATTGCTGGCAGATGTCAGAATTTTTTCCTACTTACTTGGCAAATATCGTTATATTTTGGTCACTTCACACAATATCTTTATAAATTATAGCCTATGCTGTAAATTATAGCCTATGCATTATTCTGATGTATAAGCTATATTACTGTAAAGTTTTATTAAAATCCATTCAGTTATTTTTGCGTGAAAGACGGACAAACATCCTCACAAACTTTCGCATTTATAATATATATCTAGATGACCGTATTGTCACCCATAATAATCGTGTATATAAAATTTCAGCTCAATTGAGCGCTTTAAAATCTATTTTATTAACACGCGACAGAAAATCTGAATGATATATATATATATAGGGAGATTGTGAACTAATAATGGGAATTGAAGAAATATTTAGTGCTATTTTTTCCTGAAAACAGATTACTTGCGTATTATAATATAAAATCAATTACACACACATTAATTATAATCCCCTTTATATTTACTCCTTATATTTTAGCATACGTGTTCATTATATTATTCCTTAACGAAGACGGTGAAAAAAAAAGTCATTAGGCAATAAAATTAAGAATTTAAAATCATTTGCAAAATTTTAAAGGAAATATGTTAATCAGGAAGTGAGATGGTGCATCTTAATAGGATATTAATTTAGGGAGAAAAACCAACAGGGTTATCTTTTACGCAGATAAATCCTTGAAAAGAATGAAAATATTTTACCTCATGAAGTCATAAAAAGCATTTTCATTTAAAACAGGAAAAAAAATGTGTAGAAGCTCATAAAAGGACTGAAACAATAAGAAAAAAATAAGAAATAAAATAAAAGGCAGCTATTAATTAGTATATGGGTATTTCAAAAGCTTTTTCTCTCATCTCGGATCTTTTGTTTTTCAGCATTTTATTATTATAATGAGATCAATTCTTTTAAGGCGGTTTCCATGCTTAAGATAGCTTTCAATAACCAAAGCTAATCTATGAAACGCAGAAAAGCAATTGAAAGAAACGTTTAAGCGAAAAAACATTTATTTTTTTACCGATTATTTCATTAGTACCTTTATGACTTTTGTAAAAGACACGGCTTAAAGGTTTAAACTTGTTTTTCTTAACAAACGGTAATGGAGACCTCATTCCTTAGGAAATTTGAAATAAATAAAAAGTGTAATGATAGGAAATAAATCTTGAACTGTAGAATTTCAGTGTAACTCTTTTCTAAGCCTTCTTTTATTGTGGGATAAAGGTTATTATTCGTTATATGTTTTTGCGTTTGTGAAATTTGTGTTTCGGAAATATTTTAGAACATCGATTTAAAGCTTAATGCATTTATCTGTCTAGGTTTCTGCGGCTGATTTTGATATTCATATTTTTTTTTCTTTACCATAAAGCTCTTTTATCAGTCTTTCTATCTTTCTTTGCACAAAATGACGATTTAACTTGAATTAAAATATTACTGGGATGATCTTTATCTTGTTATAACCGCTGAATGGATTGCGGAAACATTTGGATGTTTTAAATCCATGTTTTACACACATATCAAAACGACAAAACGAGACGCAATACAAACAAGACAAGGGACAAATCGTACTTTTTTACTTCCGGAGATTTCAGCTTTTTTAGTTTCCTCGATTGAAAGATTTTAGAATCGAATGATTTCGGTTAATGACGCGTGCGCGCGTATGTGAGTGGTCAGAATAATTGAATGGTGCCAGATTGCATTCTCTTATTATAGAAACATGTGAACGTGGAAGTTTTTAAAAGCCAAAGTTGTGGTGAAAAGGTAATTACCCGTTAAGCATAAAAACTATAATAATAATTCCCACTCGAAGCGTTAGATAGCTCAAGATCATCATAAATTAAATAAAAGCCCGCAACAGAAAAAATTTGAAAGATCATTTATTATTTACTTACTTATTGCATAGCCCTTTGATGGTTCCAACTGTCATTTGTAAAATTTTCACACATGATGGTTTCCCCCACTTTTATTGTTACCAATGCCACCTAATTGGCAGTGATCAGATCGCTTCCCACGAAATCCATTGTAACAAGGGACTAGTTTTTTTACTCCTGTAGTTAGCTGTAGCTTTCTATTGGTGACTACGACTTGGCTAGGTTTCACCCCAATTTTGATGGAGGAGAGGATCTAGGGGTCTCCCACCTACCTTCTTCCATCAGCCTCAGGAGAGAACTTGCAGTTCGACGACTGAAGGCTGCGGTAGCCCAGTGGTCAAGGTATCGGATCATGGCAGGCATGTCATGAGTTCGAGCCCAGTACCACTAAAGACCCACCCTGTAGGGCAGCGATGCATGTTAAATCTGTCGAGAGCTGAAACGTCTTCCCGTTGGTGTGGTGTGGTAGTTAGGAGAGAGGGATGCCAGCTCAGGTGTCGCCCACGTCACTTGACCATGGTTCAAAATTACGTGGTCCGTCGCCAGAAGCCCTCGTGTAGCTGAATAGTGCGACTTTAATATTCACTCACTCACGCAGTTCGACGACTATTTAGAGTTACCCCATGCCACACAGGTACTATACATTTACAAATATTTACACCTTCCCCGGGATCCAAACTCAGGCTTTACAGCACAGTAGCTAGCGTTACTGTACCGGATGGGCGGTTTTCCTCACTTTTTTTTTGTATTATTATTAACAATTTTCTGTTACTTTTGTGGCATTTACTTCTGATTTCACCTTTTTTCTCATACTTATTTTTCGATATGTAAATATATTTTAGTTCATTTTTGTGCATCAAATGCATATTGATTTTTCATTGATTTGAAAAGCAGTTGAAATAAAATGCTTAACGGAGCAAATTGATTACTATTTATACCTTTACCTGTGCATACTAATAATGGTTTCTTTGTTTCATTCGTTTTCAAGCGTCTGTCTCTATATCCAATCTAATCTAAGATAAATAACTTCAATGGTCTTAGAAATGAGTTTACTTCATGTTTAAATATATCGCTTCATATATCATTTATATAGTTTTAAATATTTTGAGTGTATGATTAAGAATAAATGCGTTGCCCTTGAAACATTAATTCGAATCCAGCTAAACTTCCCCTCCCACTCCCGAAAGAAGTTAAGATTGTTGGTAAATTGTTAACCATCCACCGAATAACGAAATATTGTATTATAAATGTTAGTGCATTCCTAAAGAAATATTTGTTTACCAATTTAAATGCAAATAAGTAAGAATCTTTTATTCTATATTGGATGCCACAACCAGCGGGCACTTCACCTTCTAAATATGTATGAGTACTTGGTAGCTCTCATTTCTGTTTTTTTATTTTATTTTATTTATTTATTTTTTGAAAAACAATTACGTTTTTCCCTTTTTCACTCATCTTATAGTTCTTCTACACAAAACCGTATACATTTCTTGTTTCAAATTTGTAAGTTAACTATAAATTACTTTTAAGAGAAAAATTTAAGGAATAATTTCGGAGAAAGACTCATAGAATAAATTTTGAAATCGATAAAGCAGCCTTTTTGGGAGTTACGGAATTTTTTTTATTTTTGCCAAGTAAATACTGTTTGTATCTAGAATGTAGAATTCTGATTTTTAAAGAAACACCTGCATTTTACGGTACAATTTCGTAACGTTGAGATTGTTTTTGCTACTCTCATGAGATTTTATTTCTACGTAGAGCTTTTGGAGATTTTTCTGAAGTCTACGTCTAACATGTGGCACACACTGAACAGATGTACATAAAACATTTGTAGACTTATGAAAACTGATAGGATAAGTGCGATGAATTTTTTTCTATATTACTGTAACATTTTTAATATTTTTCTTTTTATTTCCTCCAATACATATCTTTCTACATGGAATATAATTTTTTTTATTCCCAAACGCATCCGTAACAGTTACTTAAAAATTTATTAAGTAAGGATTAAAAAATATTTAAAAGAAAAGAATAGATGATAACAGTTCGACCGCTACCGGATGCTCCTTCTCATTGTTGTACACTCGTCTGCGAGTTAACGGTTTTTTGATACTTTGGCTAGCTCGTTTCAACAGCTTTACTCTTTTATCTCGAAAGTTTGCTGATTTCTGGAGTAAGTTAATAAATAAAAATGGAAATCATGCAAACACACCGGTTAATTCAAAATTAGTGTGACCAATTTTGAAAGCATATAACTATTTATAAGGAATATCTATCGTTTTACTACTGGGCTTATTTGAAAAATGAAACATTTAAATTACTAATCTAGCCATTTTTATTAGTGGGAGTAAATAACAGTACTGAAATCAGATCCTCAAACCCGGAATGAAATTTTACAGTTTTTGAAGGATGGTTGTTCAAATTCTGTAAATAATAAAGCATTTAAAAATCAAAAAAGAGATTTTTCTATTGTATTTTACTATCTAAACTTCAAAAAGGAATAAAACTACTTGCAATCAAAAGCTCCAGGGGAAAAAAATGTGAACGAAAGAAATTCCATAATGAAAAAGAAAAAAGAAGTTGAAAAGAATTATCGCTGCAGAAAATTCTTTGCCTCAAAAACTTATGGCAAAGAAACTATTGATATAGCAATAGACAATTTATCGTAAGATGAAGAAAATTGGCTATAAAGTTTCTAGTCTGTCATCAAATGTCTGTTAAGACCGTAAAAAAACGAAGAAAACTTTAGTGGCCTCGGTATATAATGTTATACAAAGATAGATACAAAGCATGGATAACTTCTGATGAAGCGCTGTTTCATCTGTCATTCACAACAAGCAGAACGAAGATTCAATATATTTCAAGCAAAAAACGTCGCAAAGAAGCAGCTGTTTTGAAAAATGCACGTTGGTCGTCAGGTGTTATGGTATGGACGGAAAAGTCCTCTCAAGGCTTAACAAAACCAGTTTTTTTGTAGAACCAAACTTTAAAATTGATGCTAAATACTATCAGAATAAAGTTTTCTAACTGTTGATCAAAAAAAGTAAACGTCTTCACCCTCAGAGAAACTTTGTTTTTCACCAAGAATCTGCTCCAAGTTATACTACAAAATCAACTATAAAATGGCTGAATGATTAAAAAATAAATTTTCTGCCTCCTGATAAATGACTATCATTATCCTCTGTCTGTATTCCTTGTGATTATGTTTCATGGGGATACTTAAAAAAAACAAATAAATAGACGTAAAGTAAGAGTAATGCAAAAGAGGACTTCAAAAAGCAATTTAAGAGGGCGTTGGAAAAATATCGCAAAAATAATCGAAAAAACTCTTTTAGCTTATCCGATACACTTGCGAAAAGTGTACTGTGCGAGAGGAAACCACATTGAAAATTTCATGTAAATAACTTTATTGAATAAAGAATTATAATCCTCTGAAATTGGTCACACTATTTATAGATCAACCGGTATTTAAAATAATGAACCCCTTCAGTACAGATGTAAAAATCATTCTGTTAGCTTAGAATCAATCAAATAATATTAATTATTTATATGTTATCATTAGCTGTGTATTAACCCTTTGAGTGATATAATGACGTATATATATGTCAATTAAGACCTGCATCTAAGATGACATGAAGAGAGATGTGAATATACGTTTTGTGTATTTAACCTCGGTTGGTAAAACCATTTATGTATTTCAGCTTCTGAAATTGCGCAGGATGGTTGGAACATCTTTTAACAACAAATAGTATTAATGTTAGCCTTACACCTTAAGTAGAAGCACCATTGAAATATTTTTTCGAAAGCTAGTGAATTTACGATAGTCCAAGATGTTGGCCAAAACGAATGGTTACACCTGATGAAATCGAGAAAATGTAAAAAAGAAAGGAATCCGTAGACAAACTTTCCGATACATCTGTGTTTATCCATAGTTTGAAACGTCATTCAGTGTTAAATTTTTTTAATTGCTAGTATTGCTTCAAAGTATGATCTGCAAAGAGAAATAAGTGATTTTTTTTAAAGTCGCCCATCCGATATAGTGGTTAGCGACGCTGACTGCTGTACCTTACGGCCTTAATTCGAATCCCGGAGAAGACAGGAATGTTGGTAAATGTATACTAAGTTTGCGGCATACTAAATAGCCGTCGAGCTGCATGTCATCTCATAAGTATTGGTGAAGGAGAAAAGTGGGAGCCCCTGACCCATCCCCCAGGGTGTTCTTCCTCAAAATTGGGGTGGAACCGAGCTAAATCATACTGTTACCTGTTTGGTGTTCAAAGCTACGGATAACGTCAGGCGTACATCTAGCCCCTTGTCATGATGAATTTAGCGGACCTGGATCTGACAAAGTCGAGATCAGGTGGCATAAAAAGAAACAACAACATGATTGTTTTAATGAGGTTTAAGGTTTAAAGGTTTAATATAAATTTAAATCTGCATGCACATTTTTTTTGTACCCTAGCTCATATTAAATATGAGAAACTTAAAAAAAAATCATATAATTATGAAAAGTTTTCTTTTTATTTTGCTTTATCATTATCTTTCCCAAATTAAATATCTTGAACTACAATAGAGTATAAGAATAGAGTAAATAGGGGGAAAATGGAAAACCTGGAAAATAAAATCTCCAGAACTGAATAATAATAAAAAAGCATGCGTTTTGCGAATAAATTCAACTTGTAAGTGACAATAAGTAAAACAAACCTTTTAACATTTTCGTGTGATTTGAAAAACTTTAAAGATTTCTGTGTGGGTAAAAGAAAATAATTTAAAACTTTTGAAATGTTTCCATAATGAACAGATTGCTTTGAATGGAATCATTTCTTTTCTGCTTGTAAAAAATACTTTAATTGACCGTGATGAATAGAAAAGAGATTCTCTGGATCTTTTAACATAAGTTCACCAGTGTTGAATTAAATGGT
This sequence comes from Trichonephila inaurata madagascariensis, assembly GCA_019973955.1. Classification (NCBI taxonomy): domain Eukaryota; kingdom Metazoa; phylum Arthropoda; class Arachnida; order Araneae; family Nephilidae; genus Trichonephila; species Trichonephila inaurata. The sequence goes on along the minus strand of BMAV01003858.1, from coordinate 63,794 downwards.
TTCACTCTGAAATTTTGTTACAAATCAGAAAGATACTTTTATTACTTCTCAAACGTTGGTACCTGAAAATGTTCCTCATTACATTACTTGGTACAATCTGTTAGAAGTGAATTAGTTTTCCATATGAATAAAATTCCAATTCATTTTGTTATATTTTAAAATAAATATTCTACCATGAGAAGGAAAGAAATATTTAATTTCTAGTTTCTAGAAGACCACACACCATCAATATATAATTAGATTGGGGAAAAAAAGAAATCCATTATTTTTTCGATAGATGGCTATAGTGCCAATATCTCGTTAAGTCTCGATCAAACAATTTCAAACTTATGCTCGTTGTCAAGGTGACATTTCATACTAAAAAATTTATTTTGCTCTTTTTTGTTTGGTCCATTCAATTGTGAGTTACAGGGTGTTAAAAATGGAAGCCAACAAAGAGAAAATTCGGTACATTTTACAATTTTTTTTTTTATAAAAGCAAAAATGCAAGCCATGTGGCTGAAATTGTGAATGGTGTTTATGGTGCCGATACTGTAACAACTAATGACGTGCAATTTTGTTTTCGTCGATTCCGTTTAGGTATTTTTGATGTTAAAGATGCACAATCAGATTCGTCGTCGAAAATGTGGATAAATTCACAGAAATAATCAAAGTTGACCGGCATGTTAGTAGTCGTAGCATCGCCCAGGAGCTACAGATCGACGATAAAACAGTTTTAAACCATTTACGCAAAGTTCAATTCAAAAAGAAGCTCCATGTTTGGGTGCCACATCAATCAACACCCAAAAACATGATGGATCTGATTTCCACCTGAAAAGCCTTAGCCAAACGGAATGAAATTAACCCATTTCTTAATCGGATGGTGACTGGGGATGAGAAATGGGTCACATACGACAATATTGTGCGAAAACGCTCATGGTCAAAGTTCGGTGAAGCAGCTCAAACAGTGGCCACACCAGGACTAACGGCCAGGAAGGCTCTATTGTGTATTTGGTGGGACTGGAAAGGAATAATTAATCAGATCTCTACTGTCGACAACTGGAAAATTCGAAGCTAGCAATTGACCAGAAACTGCCAGAACTGGCCAACAGAAGAGGTGTTGTGTTCCATCAGGACAACGCCAGACCACACACGTCTGTAGTAACTCACCATAAGCCCTGGGAGCTTGGTTGGAAAGTTTTAATGCATCCACCATATAGTCCGGACCTGGCACCAAGCGATTACTACCTTTTTCTCGCATTGCAAAACTTCCTGAGTGATAAGAAATTGGGATCAAGAGAAGATTGGGAGAATCGATTATTAGAGTTTTTCGCCAATAAGGAACAAGACTTTCTATGAGAGAGGCAGTATGAGGCTTTCTTTAAAATGGCAACAAAATATATAAGAAAACGGTGCATATTTGACCCAAATCGGACAATCCGAATTTCAGGCAAAAATAATGGATTTCTTTTTCCCCAACCTAATATATATACATACTAAACTGTACTCGGTGGCACAATAGACCATGACAGCCAAGTCCTACTGTGCCTACTGAGTTTACGTGACCTTAAGCGATTGGGTGCAAGTGCAGATGATTCGGTGAAGTGGTCAGTCAGATTCGAAACCTCTAGTGTTCAGTTCCCAAGTAAGCTTGGTACTCATTTATCGAACCTCTGAAGGGATTAAAGGCTTAGTGGACCTTCCCCGGACCAGTGCGTGGAAGGCGATACACTACCACTCACCCACTGGGCTTTTATATATATATACTGTTCAAATTTTCAATCGTTAGAAAATACTTTTTATTCATCCACTTGAGTCCAAATACATTTTTTAAACCTTGTAGTGGAATCACTTGATATTAATACAGTTTTTTCAAATATTTCTTTAATTAAATTTTATTTTTTAATTTTATATTTATTCTGTGTTATTTCTTACGAAGTTATACAATTAACTACAACAGATGGAGCCCCCTTAATTTCAAATATTCCTTTTTTTTAAATATTTAGTGGATGGCACTTCATGTTAATACATTTTTTTTCAAATGTTAGTTCATTAATTACATTTTAATTTTTTATATGAATTTTATTCTCTGTTATACTTCTGACGAAGTTACAACTGACTACAACAGATGGAGCCACGCAAGTTTAAATGTATTTTTTGAAACTTGTAGTAGATGGCACGATGTTAAAACGGCTTTTTCAAATTTTAATTCATTAATTAAATTTAGTTAAATAAATAAAATTTTTCTTTGTTCACCTAAGTAGGAATTGACTTAAAAAATATTTTTTTTATTTTACTTGTTTGTAGTAATGATATGTTAAAATATTTTTGGAACTCAGATTGATTTATAAAAAGAAAATAATTTAGTTTATTACCTGAATTAAATTTGATTTTTAAGACCATTTTCTTTGTGGGAAGTATGTTTCCCAAAACCCATTGAGAACTATTTAAAGGTAGGATATGTTATACATAGCCTATCATTACATATATTAACCTTATATGCTTTTTGTAAAACATAATTTTCAAATATTAAAATCTATAAAAGGAATTATAAATTTTGTAGTAATATTTTGTATTCACAATTTAACAATTTTTGCATATTACTTTTCATGAAATTTCAGAAAATAGGAATCAACACACTCTGAGATATTGCAAACTGTACAAACGTACTGTTTCCAAAAAATTCAATACATGGTTATTGTATGGAGGGGGGCGCGATGAAAATTGTGATTGAATATCGGGTCGCAAGTACTGAAAGTTTGAGAAGTACTGCTGTATCCTCCACACAACCTGCAAGTTTGTCGGTCTGGTAGCAAATCACCCTGTATGGTTACCACGACCTTATAAAGGGTTAAAAAATGATCTGATGTTAATGATCCTTCACGTATAATTTCATTTTTGTTCGTACTGTTTTTAAATCAAGGACCATGAAAGAAATCTGGAAGTTATCTTGTGAAAATAACTAATAAGTCACCAATGAGTTGTTTTAAGAGTCGGAAACCTCTATACCGAAAGTGTTAAATTGGCTGTTTTCGATGTACTTTTTCTCAAAATCTGTTATATGTGCATGCTTGAAATGTTTCATGCAAATTTCTCATTTTGCTGAAATGAGCTTGTAACTAATTTTGAATGTCTTCTTAATTTATAAAATATTTTACTAAGCATAATGAAATTTGACCCATGTTTCGCATAAAAAAATTTGTAAAAAACAAATTTTTGAGTTTTTTTACAAAAAGCTCATTTTAGTATATATTAGCCATCATTATAAAAATATCACAAAAAAATTTACATATCTGAATAGTAGTTTCTCAGAAAAGGTACATCGAACATCAAAATTTACATTTTGAGATAAATTTATTTTAATGTATACAGTGAGGCTTAATTTATAATAAAAAGGAAATGTGTGTTAGTTTATATCAGACGTTCAACTTTTAAGCAAAAACGAAGTACTTTGCTTACATTTTTCGCCTTTCAAATGGGCGGGGCCCAGTTTCAAGGATTATTTAAAAATAGGTTTTAAGGGCTTCTAATTACCAGAGGTTAAAGTAAATTATATATTTTTAGAAAGGTTAAAATCTATAAATTTTTTTTGGAAATGCAAACATCTCTCTCAAATTGTCAAAAAAAAAAAAAAAAAAAATAAGATTTTAGACGGAAAGATAAGATTATATGACGGAATAATTACTGTTTATATTACATTCGAAACAAGCTTTTTGTATAAATTGTACACAGCATCATTATTGAGTTCTAATATTTTTGTGAAATATAATCGAGTGTTGGCAGTTATAGTTTTCGTATAATGTTTCTTTGCTTATTTATAATTACATATGTGTCTTTAAAACCCTAAAATAATTTAAAATTCACATAAATTACTTTAATAGCATGCTCTTTTATGGCATCCGAACACGTTCGGAGTACTTTTTTTTTGTAAAAAAAAAGTACTAAAAAGTTTTAAAACCTCTTTTTAGGAATCATTACCAATAAATACTAATATTTAACTAACGATATTAAAAAAAATATCTAAGTTTTACAAAATTCACAATTTTAAGTGAAGTTTTGGTATTAATTTTGAAAAACTTCAAAGGAATTGCAGAAAAAATTGATAAACTTAAAGAAATAAAAATATAAATAAAAAATTAGATGCTTTTATCTAGAAAGTGCACTAAAATTTTAATGTTTTATTAAAATTTAAAAAACTCTAGAGCTGGTAGAATAAATATTATACGAAACGGGACATTCTTTGTGAGACCATTATCTAAATAACAGGTCATAATTCAAAAAATATTCATACAATAAGAAATAATTTAATACATTCTCTAGAAACCAATAACAATATAAGATTCAAAAATTTTTATAGATATACATTTATATATAACACTTTGAGTTATCAGAGTTGCCAGTATGGATTTTGAGCAATTTAAATGCCAACTTCTGGTTTTTATAAAATGGATTATAATTTGTCCTCTAGGCCAAATGATAGCTCTGTTCAATAAAATAAAAAATTAAAAAATGTGTTTTGACTTAATCTGGTCATTTCTACGTATTTGAATACCTTTTAATCCCTTATGGCATTAACAAAAAATATTTGAGGAAATGTTCTTAATAATTGTGATTCTAGTCTTATTTGTGTTGCTTACTTTCGCCTGCGCAGCTGGCAACTGCCAAAAAATCAGCTTAAGTCTGTTGCTAAATGTGGAATATAAATGGGGCTAACTTTGTGCCCTAAGTGAGAGAAATATATATGTACAAATTATACTTATGGATTATATTAGGTGCAATTGACCTAGAACGTAATTGCGTCATAACTGACGAACTCCGTATGATTATGATCCCTATGTAGCATACTGCTTTCCATAGCAGCTGTGTTCCATATTATTGCCTGAGTTTATAGATTGTATGGAAATGGATCACATCCACACAAGTGAATCTGTCATTTTTTTCAATCATTTTTTTGCTGCGTTTATATTTTAAGTAACGAGGTGCAAAAGAAATGCTTCTTGAAATATTTTACTTACTGAAATAATTATAAGCATTAAGCTCTCTCAATGTTATTTTTTTACTATAAATATTTTCATAAAAGAAAATGCATTTTTTCTACTTTTAGAATATAACGCCTTTTAATTTTGCTTTTGTGAAACTATTTTCGAATTCTGCTAGTGATTTTTCATTCCCTCCATTAGTTTCATAGAAATTAATACAAATTGTTTCTAATTAAATGTTCGTCATTTTTTTATTAACTATGAAAATAAACGAGAAGAAATATGAATGCCATTATTTGGTTTTAATCTAGGTTTAACAAGAAGAATTTTAAAATTTCAGTTCGATATTGTAAAATGTGATATAATTGGTATAACTGTATTTATGAGATTTCCGTTCTCTAGAAAGCAGGTTTCTATCGGAAACTATAGTAAATACAGGTAAAAAATTAATTTCTAGTTTCTGTGAATTAAAACAGCAATAAAACGTATAAAAAATGACAATGTTTTATATAGCAATTCATCTATTTATGCCAGTTATTTCATCTATGTCAATCATAAACCTCAGTATATATTCAGTACAGGGTGTCCCAAAAATATCGACCAAACTACACAACCAGTATCTTCGGTGGGAGTACATTAGAAATGCCCAGAGAACTGTACCTCTTCGATCCATAGTTTACGAGAAAAACACAGGATATGATGATGGTGATGATGAATGAATGATGGCCCATGATGAGAGTCCGATGCATTTCTGAACTTCTGTACGTGATTGGCTGGATATGGCACATCCCGACTATTGGATCGGAGTTGGGGGTACGGTTCTATGACCACCGCGATCACCTGATCTCACACCTTAGGAGTGTTTCCTATGGGACATCTCAAGTATTGGTATATTGAGATGTAGTGACTGTGTGTGTGCACAAATGGACTTATTTGCTGTCTGCCCACTGTTTGTACTTCGGTGAACAGCGCGCTGCTGCGAAGTGTGCACTCATCCATTCTACGGTGCGTTCAAGTCTGCTTTGTTAAGCACGGTGGACACTTTGAACATCTGCCTTAATAAATATTTGTACACACTGTCGTTGTGTCCATTACTGCCTTGCAACGGCTGTGACGTCATACGGTAAAACTTGTTTTTGCGCAGTAGATAGGGACTGCATAAAAAGAAACCGCACAAAAAAGTATTCGGAAAATTTCATAAATCATTACATATAACAAACAACTCTGACGACATGCTACATAGTTTTTTCTTATGCGGTGGTAAAAGATCACAAAAAAAAAAAAAGTCGCACTTAAGAATTGCGTCAATTATTTAATTATTTACGAAATTTAGGAGAAAGTACTTCCAAACAAAACACTTAATTAAATTACACATGGAAACATTTTTAAAACATTTAATTTCTCATTGTATACATAAAGAAGTTTTAAAAATGTGCATTCATAATTCCCTGGAATTCACCGTTATCCAACGCGTTCATCATCTTGTGATGAATTAGTTCAAATTGCTTCCGTCAGTTGACGAAACAATTTCAATTTATTTACTTAATATTTTAATTTAATTGATAAGTTTTTGTGACGGCGGTTGATTAGTCAGTTGCTTCTAAATGTCACGATACCCAGATATGCACGATCGAAGCTGTTTTGGGAATTTTAAATTTCTTTCGGAATTGGTACCTATTTTTTTAAAAAGATGCGCTTCCGATTTGTTGAAAAACTGGATCTTTGCATATATCTTTTCCACTCCCTAACAATCCGATTCTTTTTGCCCGTATACATAATCTATCAAATTATTGATAATGTCACTGTCATTGAAAGTTTCGTCTTCAATCAAGTGTGTGCTGCTAGAACATTGAGTGAAAGCAATTGAAAGTGAATTGTCGAGAGACTGTTTATATCAAATGAGTAGAGGATCAAATGGAACGCCCCAAAATAGCTCTTACTGTAATATGCTTCTCTTAATTTATAGATCGCACGTACAGGTACAGTACTTTGGACATTTTTGTGTAAATATAACGAGGAATTTAGCTGTGCAGAGTTTAGACACTAATTTTGGGTCACCCTGTATATCAAAGTATATAAAATTTTCTGAAAGATAGCCCACATTGTGACGAAACATAGTATATTAATTAAAAAAAAATTTTTTTCATAAAAGGGAAAATATGTTAAATTTTAAGTAATTAAAATGTGTGTGTGAAATTCGTATTATTTGGCAATGGTCAGATGATTTATTTGTAAATTTTCATGCTACAAAATACTCGAAGCCCTTGAATAATTTTTTCAGTAATACGGATAATCTTCTTAGTAATACAATATCTTCTTCTCCAATCATAAGCAATATTTCAAATAGATTACACTCAAATAAATGCATTGTAATTTAAAAAATAGTCATTACACATCAGCAAGTAAGTGAAAACCACGTGACATTCTTCACTGAGCTGCTGTATAAATCGATAAATACCACACATTCTTTACGCAGCAGAAATAATCAATTGCATTCCGATCTTTCTAGAGAAGCAGAATTACACGTTACAGAAAATAAAGATATCGTAGTCATCTGTTTCTAACATACTTAAGCAAATGAAGTTGGTTAGGACGCGCTCGCTCGTAATAGAAATGGTTTTGTGTCACCGGAAGGCGCTCATTTGGTATTGCCCTGCAATAAATGAGCAATTACTTTCGCCGTGCAATAAGTAATCCTCATAACAAAATGCTCTAAGAATTGAATCAGCAATCCATTAAAATGTCTCTCTCTGAAACGAACCGATATCTTATTCCAATACGATGCATTTCTGATAACTTTCGTGATCATAACGCTTCAAATGGGTCGAATTGTGTGCGCGTGAAGAACTGTTTATATTTACCTTAAATTTTCATTTCCTCTTTTGAATGAAAAGTAGAATTAGTACAAATTGCAATAAGTTCCCGTCTAGCATTTATGAGTTATTTTTACTTTTATAAGGGTACAGGAGTTTCTGCTCTGTAATACATATATAAATATTTCATTTATTTTTTGCATGTTTTTAGAACTAAAGGACTTTGTGCGTACACTGGTTTGGGATCACGGTAGCCTAGCGGTTATGGTCACGAGTTCGAGTCTAGTGAAACTGAAGACATGCAGTGTAGAGGGGCTGATGCAATGTAGAGTTTTGTATCGAAATCCTCCAATTGGGCATGGTGTAATAGCTTGGACAAAGGGATACTAGCTTAAGGGTCGTCCTCATCACTTAACCATGGCCCCAAATTACAAAATCCGTCGACAATATCCCTCCAGTTGATTTATAGGTTGATGTTAATAACAATAACAATCACAATCGAAAATTGATTTGATTTTCGTCGCGCTGGGAAGAAATATGAGGGCTATTGGCTACGGACCTCGTAATTTTGAGCCACAGGCAAGTGAAGAGGACAACACTTGACCTGACACCGCTTCTCCGAACTTTCACACCACGCTTACAGGAGGATTTCGAACCTGTTCAGTTTAAACGTGCAACAGCCCCTCTACACGGCGGGGCTTTATTTTTAATTTTTCGCAAAATATTATTGCGGCATAAAATTATCAGAGATATATAGCAAGTAATAAATACACAATTTTACTGCACATTATCAGAAAATCAATAAGCAAGCGCATGCAAATTTTGTAAATATGTATTTAGTAAGAACTTAATAATAATCAGTCAAATAGTCTTGCATGGTAAACAGTATTTAATTTTATAATTTTTTTTACATCCTGTAATTCTCTTTCGGTTAAAATTGTTTAAAGATAAAAATTATAACTTTCTTCAAAATATTACACAATATTCTATTTACTATTATAATAAAACTGTGTTTTAAATATGTAATATTCCATTGAAAATAACTTTTATTTTGAAGAAAGTATATCATAAGTCTGAAGAACATTTGATCAGGGGTGTTTATTTGAACCAGTGACCTACCGGTCCACACCTACGCCGTGCATACCTTAGACGATCGAGATGAAAAGGAATCCGCGCTCGGGCCAGTCATTTATGACTTTTATTTCTGTCCCCTGTTCCTTGCGAAAGAAGGGAAGCATTTTAAAATATTAGTACACTAAATTAAATTACACCCCATTGTATTAATTTTGAGCCACGAGGATCTTTCAGAAGGTAAAAAACGGGATAGCATAGTTAAATAAAAAATTACTTTTTAACAGTTATAATTCATTACTCTATATTTAAATGCAGTCGTTGTAGCTGCCAATGCACTTGTCGTAACGAGGGACAAGTTTTTCAATTCCTACTATATACACTTCTGCCGAGAAGATTTGAACAAAAATGTCTCTACTTGTTTGAAGTTTTCATCACTTGAGAAATGTTTTTCATCCAAATTATCATTTAGCCTCAAGAATAAGTGACAATCACTTATTGTAAAGTCAGGGCTGTAAGGTAGATTTTCAAATTCCCCACTTAAAATGTTGAAGTTCTTGCTGTATTCGCACTACTGCATGAGACCATAAATTTTTAAGAGTCAAAAACACTTTTCAATCGTTCTTTACTGTCAAACCGACCCATGCATATTAACCAATAAAGCAAGACAAACTGCTTCAGAGATTAATCACTATTTTCTAACGAACTAAGTTTCGTAATATGTACTTTTAATTTTACGCTGGTAATGTTTTTTAAACTTTAATTTATACAATAATGACGTTTTTCTACGAAGAAAAGAAAGAGATTAAAACTACTAAGACAATTTTCCAAATACATTTTTATACATTTTGCAATTTCTGTATCTGATGAGCCAAAAGTTCGTTCAAAACTTCTTAAAGAAGGAAGAAATGATGATAAAGAAGGGCTGTTTAGAAGAAAGGGTCCTAACAGTCACATCTGCATGAGGGAATGCATATCCCAGGACACAGAACCCTCGATGCTAGGATCCGTATATAGTCACGTAATGTAACCACTACGTAAATGTCATCATCCCTGTCTGGAGGCTGTTACTGACTTATGAAGATACCCCACCACATTACTACCCGAACAGTGAGTCGGTAAATATGCGAACGATTTTTGTTACGGCGAGCGTGTGAAGCGCGTGAGTGGTTGCTGTTAATTAGTGGTGTGGCGTCAAGTGGGTCTGACGACTTTGATTGCTATTCTTGCGTGTAGATGGCGCAGCTGAACGAAGGTTGCGTGTTACAATTACGTCCAGGTCACCAATGTGGAGGTGCATATCCGCGGGCAGAACCCATGACGCCAGGATCCGTAGCCGCGTAACATAACCACTAGACAAAAGTGATCACTCCTGTCCGGAGGCTGTTACTGGCTATGAAGGTACCGCCACGGTTCTATGCATTTAAAGCCACACTTAGATACCCCAGCACACATTGTGACATTGGAATGAACTTGTCCAGCCCTTTTAGAGATCATACTCGATATCTCAAACTGTTATCATAATCTAGAGACCCTCATATGAGACATTTGTAGCCAAAATCGCAATTACCCTTTTCAACAATTCCATGTAGTCATTTCAACTGCAATGCGTGGGGCTGGAGCTGGTTTTTTAAAAGAAAAAAAAACAAGTCCCACACACAAATTGGTAGTTTCAGAAAATTCCTACTTTTCAACTTTGAGTTCCTCTTCGTTTTTGTTTTTTAGAAAAAAACACAATCTTCATATTTTAACAGGTGCTAGATGTATAACTGCAAATCATTGTCTAAATTATTGTAAGATTTTTTTAAAAAATAATAGTACATATTTGTGTTTATTACAAAAAAAATGTGTTTAAATATGAAGTATATTTGGACAGCCAGTATATTAGGACATCAGTTTATTTGATATAAGACACAATAACAATTAACTTTCTTTAAATGTATCATCTGTAATTTTCGCATCGATTGATTGATTGAATATTAACGTCGCACTGTTTAGCTACACGAGGGCTTTTAGCGACAGACCACGTAATTTTGAACCATGGTCAAGTGATGTGGACGACACCTGAGCTGGCACCCTCTCTCCTAACTACCACACCACACCAACGGGAGGACGTTTCAGCTCTCGACAGATTTAACGTGCATCGCTGCCCTACACGGCGGGTCTTTAGTGGTACTGGGCTCGAACTCGTGACAAGGCAAGCCACGGTCCGATACCTATACCATTTGGCTACCGCGGCCTCAATTTTCGCGTCGAAAACAAGATTCAAAATCAACAAAACCCATTAAAAATCATTATTCGTCTGAATCAATACATTCCATTATTCAAATAATGCAACGAATCTTTCTGATAATTTGCATTCTAATGTCATTCGAATAGCAATAAAATTGCACGGATTGTAATTAGATTCTTTCAACAGCCATATCAGTATATCAATATTTGGAAAAGTGCCTATTGAATTTCCTTATGGAGAGAAAAGTATCATTTAACCAGTGCTCTTGGAACAAAGTCCCCTTTCATGAAATTCAAATGAGATCCCTGCACATTGTATTGCATACCAAAGGACCCATTCAGTGGTCTTTTCTAGAAAGCCACAATGCAATTTCACTTGGCAAATCGAGATGCTATTTATAATTCTATTTGTTGGTTTTGGTCTAAGCTCCGGGTATCGTTTCAGGTTCTTTAATGAGTAAACTTCCGCATTTTCTAGTGATAAATCCATTTCCATTCCCAATAGTGGAAATGAAGAACCTCCACCTCATTTGAATAGAAAAATTTAATTTTGTAATAAAAGAGTATCAAGGATCCAGAATTAGGAATTGAACTAAAAACTTTGCTATAGAATAAAATATGGATTCAGGTGAAATTTAAATATTAAAAATCTGTTTGAAGTAATGTAAATTTTTTGAAGATACATATTGATAAGTATGTTCTGTGTAATCTTCACACAGAAAATACTTTTTTTTAACTTAGTCAGTATTTCGAAATCATATACCTCTGGAAAGCTATTTTCTTTCCAATAAAATTACCGTAAAATCCGGTGTTTAATGATCCCCTATACTTTCCAGCTGCATTTTTTAAAGTTTTGAGGTATATTCGTCGTATAACGCGCACTATTTTTTTCTTTCGAAAGAATATGAAATGTACGTATACAATGCTGTTATGTTTTGAAGTCGTTTATTCTATATATTATCCCAAGATATTGAAAAAAAATAGTAAATTTCTAGAACTACAACCTTTTACGTTCATTGGGTATGTCATTTCCTTTAAATAAACAGTATTCCGATGCATCTAAAAGGCTAATTAATTAATTTTTTTTTTATTTGTGCTCATCGTTTTTTTTTTAAATTTTAAACTGTCATTTATATATATACCCGGCGTATAACGCCCACTCGTAAATTTAAATTTTAACAGAAAATGTAAAAGTGCGCACTATACGCCGGATTTTACAGTATCTTCTCTCTTATATACTACTTCTACAAAACTAAATTTGTATAAATAATAGCATATATTTGTAATTACTCACAAGTTTTATGTGACGCATTTGAACAAATCTTGCAAATATTCTACGAATCTGCATATTTAAAGTAGAAAAACTTATCAATCATACCTACATTCTTTAAATTTGACAAGCATGTTTATTTTGTCAAATTGATATCTAGAAACATGTTTTGCGGAATTCGATTCACAAAGGAGAGATTTGGGCGGCAGTATAGACTAAAATTTCTATTATCGATGGGTTAAAACTGCTGACATTGAAGTTGGCAATTTTTTTTTATTGAGTAGAGTTTTGCTGAGAATGAAAATATTCTTGGAATACCCATCGAAACCTGCAGGAAAAAGCTAGTGAAATTATACAAGGCTATCAGCAAGCTGTATTGAAATTAACTTCCATGTTTCCGTGTGTACATGTATCAAGTGTTTTAAGGGCATTACGAGTATCAACAAATTTGATACACTTATACACTCTGCGCACTGCACAAGTACACCAGTCATCAAAGTTAAAGACTAATTACAGAAATAACACGTAACAACTGATATTTTATGAAAAATTATAGTTGACATAAATAAAGAAATCTTTTCTAAATTCACGACGAGTGAAGTGAGAGCAGAGGAGCAAATCGTAGGCACAGAGTACCGAAGGATACAGATAAGATGCAAACCGGTGTGCCTGACCACTTTCGAGTGCACATCATTGTGACAGAAAGACATCTGCTGGAAACATGGTCTTAAATGAAAGTGTTGCAGACGTGGAATTTTATTTTGAAATGGCAATGTAAGATCCAATACAACAAAGGATATTGCTGAGCACATTCGTCATTTGGGATGAGAATGATTGAATCAACCGTCCTATAGCCATGATCTTTCTCCTGCATGCTCTTTCACATTTCTCCAGCATTTGATGTCAGAGCTAACTGTAAAAACACTTTAGAAGAAGCGAAAAGTGCAATAAGCTGTTGAGCAGAGAGAACATTGAGAATTATTTTATCAAAATGGTTTCTTGATATTTATTTAACTGTACAATGCATGTACCAGTGTCGGTGTCGATGTCGATTTTACGAAAAATTATCCAAGAGATTGTATTTTGCTGTAACTTGGAATTTTCTTTCTTGTAATACTACGTCCCTTGAAAAAAGATATCGTTATAAGAATATGAAGTTCTCGCTTATGAGGAGATTGTGTGTCGTCATATGTATATTCGTGTTTTTTACTCATTGAATAAAAAAAAGTATTCATACAGCAAAAATGTGAATATTTCGTATGCATATTTCATGTTCATGTATCACAACGAAAGCCTAAAGATGTATTTGAAATATGTACTATGATCTGATAAAAATCGAATGCAAAATGCCTTCGGATCCATCAAAACGAGTTGTTTTCTTTGGATTTCAAGAAAAATGGGAGGAATTTTTCGTTCTGTTTCCACAGAACTTTTTTCAATCTTTGTCGATCGAATTTTGTCTTAAAACTTTTTGTTGCATTATGTGCGAAAATATTTTCTCGGCAGTACTATCATTTTTACAGTAATTTTAAATATTAGTGGTAAAAATTACGTTCGTATGACATGGAGCTTATAGAAATAAATACATACATTATCCCTGACTGATTCACATTCGTAAGGCATTTGATAGGTAAGTGTTTACTGAAAAATACAAATACTTTCACTTATGAAATCTTTTATAATAATAAATCGTAAAACATCGGATTAAGATAGTGTCCACCGCACGGAACTAAATGATGACTCTTGCTTTTAACAACAACTTTAATTTAGTCTAAAAAGATTCAGACAAATGCCAGAAGCTTCATGCAGCGAGAACCTATTCTAGCGAAACACAGTACATCAACTGAATACTCCACACAGATTATATTACACAAATTCAAAAACAACGAAACGTTGCCATCGCACTAAGGCTAAATACAGTCGATGGTGTTGGTGCAAGACAAGATGGCGTTGGTGCATTTATATGTATTTTATCGAAAATACATATAAAATAGAAATTTTAAATAATACTAAAAATTGAATAAAATTAAATATAGGATATAAGTGAAGATAAAGCACATTAATAATAAAAGTACAGTTTGAATAATAATAAAAATGCGGAATAATAAAAATACAATTCCATCCAAACAAATAGATTATTCAAATTTAATTCCGCTTTGAGTTTATTGGCATAAAAAGTTATAATAAATTATATATACTTGAAAAGAATTATTTATTCCATCCTCTTCTATTTCATAATTTCATGAAATAATAATTTTACTTTATCATTAGTTTTGGTTTTGTCAGTAATCAAACTCGCAAATAACATAACCAGCTCACTGGCGTAACTAGTTTTGAATGGGCCTCGTATTAAAACTCCTTCAGGACCCTTTTTTTGAAAAGAAAGCTCTGTTAGTGGTACTATAATTACACATGTTGGGGCCACTGTAGCTTGGGGGCCCCGTATCATAGACACGGCTGTTACGGTTGTAGCTACACCTCTGATCCGGCTTCAACAGACTCCTTTAAATAATTTTTTGATAAATGATAATACAAAAATTATCAATAATTTGTTTCAAATAATGTATGATTAAACATATTATATAAATATAGGTTTTGAAAGCATATTTTCTGTGTTTCACGCAAATGTTTTTTAATTCACTTCTCTTCAAAAGAAAATTTTCAATTGACAACATAGCATTATTATTATGGGGAGGGGAGAATTAATTTCACTCTCCCCCTCTCCCTATGTGATCTTCTTAAATAGGAAATTTTTCTAGCAAATCTACTTTTTATAATGTAAGACGCATATATTTCCTGTTAAAAGGGAGGAACTTCTCCAAGCCTAATGTATTTTCAGAAGTGAATGGGCTTTAAAAGGATGGACGCATAAAATATAATTTTCGGAACAGTCTCATTTTTCACGTGCATGATAGCCAGCGAAACCTTACGTTTCTAAAAATATTGATAAAAACCTTAGTAAATGAGATCAAACATTTTTTTTATTTCTTCCTATTATAATTTTATTGAAATAGTTGTGATATTTAATATTTAGACACAAATAATACAGTAATTTTTGTTTTCATAAAATTCAATTTATGTTTTAACTTTCGAGAGTTTCCCCCTTTATTATGGTAATTATCAATCAGCAGCTCTATCAGAGACGTAGTACGTTCCACGGGAGCTGGTATCACTTTTCAGTGCGGCACCATACAGGTGGATATCAATTGCTACAGTGTAATTTTGACACCCAGTTTTCTCTCCAGAGGGAGACACTTGTGCTCTGATGATGAGAAACTGTCCTCGGAATTTAATTTTTTCGAGAGCGGTCAAGCCAAACAGGCACTCTAGGGATTTTTTACAGGCCGCATAATCATATGAAATGGAAGTTGTCGATTTTTTGAATCAGAAAAATCATTGATTTGGGCCGGGCAAACTTGGGTGTACAGGGCCAGTGCAAAAGCCTGCTGGCAGTTACGAGTTTTTAACAAAGAATTTTCGTATATTTCGAAATTTAAATTGTGAATCGTTTTTAGTACAAGATTTTTTACTAATTATAAAACTAACGTCAGAACAGTTATCATTTCGGGAGTTATCATCATTATCTTAGTGTTTGAAATGAGTATAATATTAAAGATACCTGAATTTATTATGTAAAATTACTTTATTTAAAAGATTTTTTTTTAAAAATTTAATCCTTGAATTGAGAAAAAAATGATGAATTTTTATAGTAAAGTACCTTTATATAAAGGATAAGTTTTTATGTAAAGGAGAAAAACCACTCACTCAGTCACTCATCTCGAGACTTCTGGAAATATACCCTCAGTCTTGAAATTTGGCAGGCATGTTCCTTTTGTAGAAAAGAAATACGCCAAGAACGTGGTATTGGAAAATAGACCCAAGGGCGTTGCAAGGGGTTAAGGGACATTATAGATATATAAAAAACGGGAATATTATACTCTAAGACCCCTACAAATTTGAAATTTGTTAAGCTTGTTTCTTTTGTTGAGTAGAAATGACATAAGAATGCTTTATGTGAATTTTGACTCTCAGGAAAAGTTAAGAGGGAACAAAAGAACCAGATTGTGAACTACTAAACCTACAAACGTGAAATTTGGTGAGCATAATTTTTCTTTTTTAATGAGTCCAGATTCGTTAAGAACGGATTTTGCGTTAATGTTTTTCCCCAAGAGGGATTGCGAGCTGTTAAAGGTGCGTGATAGATAAAAATTTTAGATTTTGAATTGATAGATCTCTACAGACATGTTTCTTTGGCTGAGTAGAGATCCTCTAAGAACGGGGTTCTGAACAGGGGGTTACGTGGGGTTAAAAAGACGCAATAGATAAAAATTCTTGGTTTCGAACTTTTAGATCTTTTTGGAGCTGATTTTCAAAAATCAACTCCAGAGGGGTATACAAGGACGAGGGCCAGGGGGGGGGGTTGGACACTGGGGCCTGTTTAGTTTGTTCTCCTTTCCGCTTTTTTACAGGGAATTTGAAAAATATTGTCGACATTCAATCATTTTCCATGGTGATTACTCAGAAAAAGTTTTCTAGTTCTAGGTTTTTAGGACAACTAAATATACCTAGAACGTCCGCTGGTGTCATTTCGACACCAAGGCAATTAATCATTATAAAAAGCTGCCATTTAACAAAATATAGCGCACTAAGTAGATACCATTGGTAAAACAAACTTCCGATAGTAATATTGCACATTTATTTGACCTTGAATGCAATGTTATTGGTTTCACAGAGGAAATGAGCCAGTTATACTAAAATCGTTGTGTTTAAGTGTTTCGTTACGTAATATATTTGCTTATCTGCTGATAAAAAATTTTCATTCGATTTTCGAACCTTGTGCAGAGCAGACACCCTGAAACGATGACCCATAGAAAAAATCTAACCCCTGATGCAATTGCTCATTTGTTGAGAGAGCGTTCTGAGAATGAATCGGATGGTGGTGAGTTATAAAGTTGTTCTAAGTTAGATTCCGATGAAGAAATAAGATTGAGTGAAACTGACTTCGAAGAATCTGAAGAAACAGCCGATGGAATTGATAATATTTCGGTAAATCGTGATATATATGGCACTAGGGTGGCAGAGAATGGGTAACGCATAATAGTAATGTTCCTGGCAGATATGAGACACGAAATGTTTTGCGGCAAAGTAGTGGTGCAACAAGTTTTGCGAAATATAACGTTAACGTCCCCTTTTTATGATATAAAGAATCATAACCAGTGGCGCATACAAGGGGGGGAGTCCTAGGAGTCCGGATACCCCCCAAAGCTCTTGATTTTTTTTCCGATAGATTATACTTATAAGTATATAGTACGCAAAATTTAATTATTTGTTATTAATAATTAATTTTATTAATTAATGCTAATTATTTATTCAATAGTTCGTTTTTCACTCCTATTTTGTTCCCGAAAATCGACAATATCAAAAAGAGCATAATACAAGAATGGTGGAGTTTCAACCATGGACCTCCCCTTGAAAAATTCCTGTGAGCGCTACTGATCATAACATATGATATTTTGCAGGAAATAATATTAGAACGTCTTAAAACTAAACCTTACTGAACAGTAGTCCCGCAGTTATTTATAGTTTTATTACAATTATTTATTATCTTTTATCACACACGGTGTCGAAACGACACCGAGGGATGTTTAAGGGTAATCAAAATCCCAGACGTTATAGTGTTAAGGCTAGGATACAAGCTAAGAAAAATTTAAGAACGTATAGTCTTATAGTGTCATGATATACCCAGCAAAGCAGACGGGTAACGGCTAGAAAAATTATATAATTTCACGCCATGGACATTAGATATTCCAGGAATTGCATTATTTGTCTTCGAATACATACTGCAGTTGTTTTTTTTTACTGGATTTCGCGAACAAATATAGTAAAATAAACATTTTCATGATTAACATTTTTCGAAATAATCAAGTATCATTAAACATCAAGAGAATCTATTTTACTTTGTAATCGTATTTCATTTTTCGAGTTATTTACAAAACTGCAGTTAAATAATGAAAATATTCAACAATATATAAATTGCAATTATTTATAAGTGTAGAGAATTTTTTCAAAAAACCAAACCATTTGAACTTCATAATAATTTCCTCATCTTTCCAATTACTCGGTGTTATTGTCAGGACGTAAAAGATAAGGGTTCTCTTGTACACTTCAAATTTTAAATTGTAATTAAGAATATTATTCACAAAAAGCCTCAAAAATTGTAATTCGTCATAAAATATGACGGAGCATGTGGTACATTTTCAAATCGAACAATTATTTTCTTACCTCGAACCTACAGAAAGAGGGCGGAAGAATTTAAGTTAAGTTAAATTATACTCGACGGTCTACGTGAAAGGCTGAAATTGAACCTTTTAAAAAGTCATTAAGGGGAAAGGGTATGGACTTGGTTACAGATGATTGGCACCATCTTCCCGTAAATTTTGGCTCAAGCAGTACACGAAATTCAGTAAAAAGGCAACCAGAAATTCAAAAATAACGTCATTTGGATTGAAAAGTATCTCAATGCAATAAGTTATTACTCACGACAGTGCTGTGATGCTACATTTTGAGGATCTTTTAATTTCAATGAAAAAAATAAAAATTCGCTTTTTTGAAAAATATTTATTTTTAGATATTTAGGATGTACATTACTGTGGATTGCAGCTATAAGGAAAAAATAAATTATTAATATTTTAAGCCTACCTATGTGAAAATTATGTTCTTTTGAATAGAGATTAGAATGAAAAATATTTTTTCAAATGTGGGTCACTATGAGCCGACTATACAAGAAAAGGTATTGGAATGCACAGATAATGTGAACATTGGCGTGGAGCTTCCCGGTTTCTGACCTCCGATTTTAAATAGTATTTATTCTTATTATACTAAAAGTTTAAAAAAAAATGCTATTATATATTCTTAACGAAGAAAAATATGCTTATTAAAAGTTTCGTACAAATGTTTCTTCATTACAGAGCACTTTTAAAAAACAAATATGGATGGTTATTTTTTTTTCTTTTTTTTTATGATCGCTAGACATAGTTTAGAGCTACAGAAGCCAGAGAGTGTATTTGAGTATTTAGGTGAATTTACATGGATAACACTTAAGAAAAATGTTCAAGAAAATCTTGTCCGTATAGGGCAGCGATGCACGTGTAATCTATGGAGATCTGAAACGTCCTCCCGTTGGTGGGGTGTGGTAGTTAGGAGAGGGGTGTGCCAGCTCAGGTGTCGTTCACGTCACTTGACCATAGTTCAAAATTACGTGGTACGTCACCAAAAGCCCTCGTGTAGCTGAACAGTGCGACGTTAATATTCACTCACTCAAGAAAATTTTGTAGGAATTGCTTGATGAAATTAGAACTTTTTTAGCTTTATCATGCTTATTGCTCTGTTGTACGGATATTTTCCTCATTTCAAATTAGAAAAAGTTACCTTTTAATAGTTTTTAATTGCATTTTACATTGTACATGTTTTGTCTCGAACAGTGTTAGAGTGAAAATGTACGGTAAAAGCCCCGTGTTATACTGATATGTTCGTAAATCTTGAACTGTGTTACAATGAATCCGTGCTGTAGGTGTGCCATGTTATGCAGGAGTTGTTTTCTCAACTTTTGGGGCTGCCGCGGTAGCCTAGTGACCAAGGTAATGGACTTGATGCTGGTGTGTCATAAGTTTGAGTCTAATATCGTTGAAGACCTGCCGTGTAGAAAATGCCTCTGCACGTTAAATTTTTATCAAAGTTCAATATTCCCCTCTAGCGAGATGTAGTAGTTTAGATAGGGGGTTACCAGCTCAGGTGTCGTCCTCGCTATTTGTCCATGGTTCAAAATGACAAGGTCCGTCGCCAATAGCCTTTGTGCAGCTTTATATAGTGCGATGTCATTGTAATTCTCACTCCCTTGCTTATTGAGCTATTGTACGGGGAAAGCCCTATTTTGAAATTAAATTTCGCTTTTTATATTAGTCGGTATTACATTTCATATTCATCGTATTCTCGAATCATGTTATAGTGAATTCGTGTCTTAAAAGCACTTAGTTATGCGGGGCTACTTTCAATTCTCGAACCATATTTGAAAAAATTCGTGCTATAAAAATGTCGTGTTATACTTGGGTTACCTTTTGCCATAAATAATGTGATATTTAATATTTTTAGTTTTATTTTAAGTTATAAACATCAACTTATAATTTGCCTTTGCTTTGTTTTGAAGAGTCATTTTTTGAGTAAAATAAAAAGTCGAAACATTATACGATTATTAAATGTGTTAAACACTGTATGTGCAAAATGTTTACATATTTTTTTTAAAAGAAAATACAGTTTTATTTATTTTAAATACATTTTTTCATACACCTATTTTACGCGTTTATGAAAAAAATATTTTGGTTAACTTCGGTAACTTATAATTTTATGGCATGCGTATATAGTGCCCATTTTTTTTTTTTTTTTTATGAAAATGACATTTTTGATAACATAATTAAAAAAATTGCTTTCAACTGTTTTGTTATATGGCCAAAAATTCTAGATAGACTATTGTACGACAAATTTTCTAATCGGGGATAGATTCCCATCCGATCCATCAAGACCTAAGGTTTACTTTGGATCTCAAGAGGGATGAGAAGACAGTTTCGATTTGCTTTCCTTACAAACGATATTTTCGAGAGTTCTTGAAGATTGATCTATATGAGAAAATGTGTTGTGAGAAACTCTTTCATACATAATATATATGTATGAAATGTTTTTTTTTTCATCGAACTGAGAAGGTAGTTACACACAAGTAAAACATTTAAAATTTTATTATTTTTATTAGATACTAAAACTGTATATGATAGGACATGTACATGAAATATTTATCGGAAATTATGTATTTTTTATTGTATTTTTGTGGCCGCGGTAGCCTAATGGTTATGAATACGGACATGTGGCCAGCGCGTTGAGTTGGAGCCTAGAATTGCTAAAGATCCGCCTTGTAGAGGGGACCGATGCACGTTAAAACTGTCGAGGATTAAAGTTGGTGTGATGTGGAAGTAATAAAAAAGGGGTATCAGCTCAGGTGTCGCCCACGTTGCTTAATCATGGTTCAGCATAACAAGGTCCATCCCCAATAGCGCTCGTGCAGCTTTGTTGTGTGACGCTAATAGATACTTCCTATTGATATGTCACCGTAGCCGCAGTAGCCAAGTGGTCAAAGTAATGGACTCGTGTCCGACATAAGACGAGTATCGCTGAAAGCCCGTCGTGTCGGGGTATGATGCACGTTAAATCTGTCGATAGCTTAAACGTCCTTCGGTTGGTGTGGTTGTTAGGAGAGGGGGTGTCAGCTCAGGTGTCGCCCTCGTCACTTGACATAGTTCAAGATTATAAGGTCCGTCGCCAGTGACGTAACAAAGAATATTAGGGCCCCCGTAAAAGTCAGGTTTTGTGCCTTAAGCCAGATCTTACAAATGGTAAGTACAAGGTTTAATTCAGGCCTTGGACCTTCCCGCGATGTGAGGGTTGCGGAGGTTTACGTTACACCATTGTCCGTCGCCCAAAATCCTAGAGTAGCTGAACAGTGCGTTGTTAATATTTACTCACTCGCATAGGTAATCTGTCACTAGTATACAGTTGTTTTGATTTGTTGTTGTTGCGGTACACTTTTAACAATTTCAAAATCAGGCGGCCCACTAACAATAAAATAAGTTTAAAAGAATTTTTTTTTTATCTGTAATACAGAGAATGTAAAAAATTTTATAAAAATATTCAGTGTTAAATAAAATAATATGTACGAAAAATACAACAAAATGTTTATTAATTAATTACAAATTCATTATAAGTATCCATTTAATGTGAAATTTAAGCTTGATGAGTTTTGATCATTTCGTTTATATAGGGTCTTAAGAATGATAATGCTACACTCATTTCTTCATTTATATTTTAAAATCTTGATCTTTTATATATTTTTATATATTTGTTAATGCTGAAAATTCGAATTCACACAAATATGATGTAGATAATTGCAACATAATTGCGCCATTATGAGATAATAGTCTCCAATTTTAATCCTAAATGAATTAATCGTCTCTTCCAGATGTTTTGAAATTAAATATTGATTATCATATACAGGCAAAATTTGTTTTTCCTCTCCATTCAAAGTTAATTCATGTACCATTAAAACAAATGGATTACGAACTCAATTGGATTCTTTATATTCATCTATCCACACAAAAAGCATAAGTTAAATATGTTACCAATACCATTAATTTATTCCTATAAAACAGCTGAATCATTCGGTTTTGGATTTTATTATTAATTTTTTTTTTTTAGATTATAATTAATAATTTAAAAAAAATGGTGGCACAACTTCAAGAATTTTGCGGCACAGTGGCTGGCAATCACTGCACTATTTTATTGAAGATTTAATCGTTTTCATCAATAAACCAATATTTCTTTCCAAGAGATGAACCACACAAAAAATGTTGAATCCGAAAGTATCTTTTTTATATATCAGAGTTCAGAAATCTAGGTAATTTTTGACATTGGCAGACATCGTGGAAATCAACATGCAAATTGCTTTCTTTTTCCTAATGTTTCGAGTGCTGAAGGCCTAATCAGTCAGGCATTAATCAACTAATCCGTCTGGATCCGGGTTTTTTATTTGGAGTGAGTTTTCTTGAAGATTGATTGAGAGGTACTGCTTTCAGTGGATAGGTGGTTTTAGTAGTGATAAGAATGTATGGACTTGCGCTGACTTTTAAGGCACTGCCGAAAGATTTTTATGGTGGTGACTTTACAGATCCTTGAAACGTATCTGGGTTAAGCCTTCTCATTATTTACACCAAAGTTTTCGAACTTTTGATTCAGGTGGCTGATGTTTTGCTTGCTTTAAATGAATTTCTTTGGAAGATAAAGACGAGTACATAAAATATGAGATTGTGTAATTTTATAATAGAAAACAAACTCTTACAAACATGTACATTTTCATATTTAATCGCGTATAACTTAAGACCCAAGCATATGTAGAATTAAATCTGATAAACATAATTGTTAAGAATACGGTCTCTCTGTATATAAGTTATTAATGAATTCAACAAAAGTATCTTCAAAATTATTAAATAATTACGGTTAATGGAATTTTTTTAAGCTTTGATTTTAAATCTTAAACTACGCTTAACTGAATAATCAGTTCTGTACATCGCAATTTTACTGTAGATAATGCTTTATTTTGAAACAGACACATTAGGAAAATAGTTATATTTCCTTACTTGCAACTGATGCTCTTAGATTTATACTTAAGGCTGTTTTCGCCATATGCCACAGTGTGGATTTAACGCGGAGCACATTTTCAGGCAGAAAAAATGCCTCGATTCTTATAAAAATTTCTGACATTGTAACTCATGGGTTTGTTTACAAAACAGTGTTCTTAGAATTTCGAAATATTTCATAAATAATAAGTTTTTCCTCTTAACATGTAAATAGATAGCTCATTTAGCATTAAGATATAGTAGAAAAAATGCGAAACACATTTTATAACAGAAAAGATGTGTCAACTCGGATAAAAATGAGTAGTATGAAAAAATAAGTGATTCTCTACAGGATAATGAAGCCAAAATATAATATTAATGTTGGAGTGCTTTCTTATATCTGAAAAAGTATTCCGAATCTGCGTCCTATTATTTAACATTAGCCGAAAACAGCCTTAATAAAATTATACACGTACGTACACATACGTATAAAGAGGAAAAGCGAATCACTCACTGTCTTATCCCGAAATCCATGGAACTATTAGGCGAACATGTTTCTTCTGTGGAGTATAAGAACGGTTTTCTAGGAAATTGACTCCCAAGAGGCTGCGGGGAAGTTATAGAGGAAATGTTCCGTTTTTGAAGTATTACTATAGACTTAAAATTCTGTAGCCATGTTTTTTCTGTTGTTTAATAGATATCCGCTAAGAATGGATTTAGAGGAAATCTCCTACATCGACGTAAAAGCCAATATTTATATATTTGTTTTAGATATTTTTACATTGAATGATAGATGAATCTAGTATATACCAGGTTTTTTTCAGCTATATTTGTTTATTTTACTTCGCTATTTTTGTTTGCTAAATTGTTCATTCCTTAGAGTTTAGTTTTCAAATTATTGATAACCCCGTGCGAAGAAGGAGTTCTTCAATTATTATATATATAACCATTAATCACACATTTGCTAAATTTCCTAAATCAAATTTAAACCCTGAATTATTGTCTAAATATCCGACATTTACTTACATAACTGGGCTTAAAGAGAAATTAATGTAATAATAAATTTAATAAAATACTGAGAAGTTTATTAACATAATATTAAATTATTAATACCTAAAATACTATAAGATATTTTTCTAAAAAAAACATAATGAAAAACATAATGATTCACATAAAAAACAACAACAGAAAAACGAAAAAAATAAAAACAGAAAATAGTTTAAAAACTCAAATCTGCATAACAACATGCAATGATTCATTCATTCCTCTAAAATAAAAACTGGATCGCACTTAAGGAAAAGTTGTTAAACACTCCTTAATATGTATAAATGGCAACTCTCTAAATACTTACTAAAAATATTAATCGTACATATTTTTATCTAAATCAAAATTATGAATACCCTATTTTGGTACACAAATGTCATTTCATTTAGCATTGGCGGATTAAAATATGTATTTTGATAAATTTATACGTGATTGCTTATGGATAAAATCTTGAATTTTTTGACATGAATCCTATATCTCAAGAATATCTTAATAGATTAGGCAAGCCTTACTAAACGACGGAATCTTTTCCATTCCATTCCATTTGCATAATTTCTAAAAATAATATTTCCCTATACTTAAACACATGATTATAACATTCCTGTTATAACCCCCCCCCTCCACTACTACAACCTTTTAATTCACAAAATGAATTCATCTTTACATTATGTGTGCGTAGGTCATTTTTCAAACTTTGTTTTTCTACAATTTTTCTTGCACTATTTTGTAGAAGTATTCTGCTGAAGGGGAAGGTTGGAATTCCATAAAGCAAGCCTAACCCTACCTCACCGCCCCATGTCGGTGACAGGTAGCATCTTCACTTGGGGGCCCTGCGTCTTCTTGAATCATACAAAGACGCCTGGCTAAAGGACATTTCGGATCGCAGCACCCATTACGTGTGCTGCCCTTGACACCCACCCATCGACGCCTCCGTTTGGAGTCGTGCCACGCACGAGGAAACTGGACTGCAGCGGAATGGAAACAGGTCGTCTTTAGTGACAAATCTAGATAAAATCTCAGCAGTGATGACAATCGTGTTCGGTTGTGAAGACCCCGTGGTGAATGCCACAATCCTGCCTTTGCTTTACAGTGACACACCGCTCCCACAGCTGGTGTGATGGTATGGGGTGCCATTGCCTGCAATACATGGGCACCCCTAGTATTGATCCGTGGCACCATGACATCCTGCAACCATATGTGTTGCCACTCATGCAACGCCTCTCAGGAGCCATTTTTCAACAAGACAATGCTCGGCATCACACGGCAAGGGTGTTACAAGACTGTCTCCGCACTGTTACTACCCTTCCTTGGCCTGTCCGATTCCCAGATTTGTCTCCAATCGAGCCTATTTGGGAACATTTGGGACGGCGAGTTGGGCTTCCCACGAGGTTGAACGAACTAGAGGCAAGGTTAAAGCAAATATGGAACAAAATGTCTCAAGACATCATACAGAACTTTTATACCTCAATGCCCGATCGTATCGCATCGTGCATTCGCGCTAGAAGGGGTTAAACAGGTTATTAAATCCTCCGTTCTTCTGCCTTTTTCTCTGAAATAAATTATCCTGTTTCTTTGATTTCCTAATCATTTACTTATTTCAAAGTAGTCTTTACGTACGTAAACTTTCGTTTCATTAACGACTCCTTCTTGGTGCGCTAATTTTTTTGTCCATGGGTGTATATGTATTTATTTATAGTTTGGTTTGTTGTTCTTAGTTGATTCCCCACATTTTCCATTCTTTGTTTGGTATGATAATTTATTATATCCATGATGTTCGTATTTATTTTATATATATAAAATAAATATGCACATTTTAGGGGATGGAAATAATTAATTGGTTGCATTCGTTGAATGATGAGGAGGCTTTGTATTTTAAATTGCACATTAATATTACACAAACAAACCGACACCATCAAAACACACCAAAACAAACAACCACGACACACAACGCAAGGGCGTGTGGACGTGACAGTGACAAACAAAAACATTCTTTGCATGCTTTTGAGATCTCTACTTTTTATAGTTCAGAAGCATTTAGAATCATATAATTTCTGGTAAAGGCTTTTATGATTAGTCAGAATACGCGGATGATGTAAGATTCCAACATCTTTTAAAATCTCAAACGTGTCAGCTTTTTTTGGAAAGAGTTGTGGCTATTTCCCTTTATGCGGGATAGTTAAAAATTATCTCACGAAATCTTGGAGGATCAAGATCATTATTGAATTAATTTACTGTAGATAAAATTTAAGTGAATTATTATACACGCACACTGTTAGTAAAGAACTAAAAAATATGTATCAAAATTTTCTAAGTTAAAAAAGTTCAACTATTAAAATAAATAAATTAAACAGAGTTATGAAAGAGAACTTTGATTTTTATTTCTTATCCAGGTCAGAAAAAAAAATAAAGACAAATATTAACTACAGTGCTTGGTTAATATTAAAATACAACACTTTATCGCAACACTTCTTTATTTAGAGAATTAATCTGTTAATATTTGTAACAACATATATTTTTAATTTCACAATTAACATTTATCCTAACTTTTTACATTTTCATTAAGATAAATTTACTTTATTTGGAAAAAGAAAGTGATTATTCCATTTTGTTCTAAAATTTTTGTTCCATTTTTTGTTTCCATTAATTCAACATATATACTAAAAGGAAACTTTCTTTCTCGGAATTTTTCATTGATTAACTTGAATTAATATTTCATTTTCTCTCAGCTGATTTTCGATAGAAATAAACAGCTTTTTTTCTGATTCTTTTTGATTCAAGTTCACAATAATTAGTAATATTTTTCTGGGAATTGTTCAGTTTCGTTAAGTTGCTTTAGTAATTCAATAATTTTCGCTTATTGAATTACTAAAGCAATTATTCGTAAAATTACATTAAATAACAAATAATCTTTATTTTAATAGGAGAATAGTGGAAAGAAGAAGCTTCACTAAACCTTTTGGCTAATTGAGTTAACTTAAAAGTGCTTTGCACATACTTTTATCTTCTCTCATGAAAGTCTGAACGTTTTCTTTATTTGTATTAAAAATGAACTTTTAGTAATATTTATTTATGGTTAATATATTTACATTTTTTTTTCGTGCAGCATTAAATTAACTATACAGTTGGAAAACTCTAGTACTGATTAAGGCGTACAATCAAATAATTCTTCAAAATGTTAAATATTTTTTTTTTTAACTTTTGCAACAAATTTACAGTAAATTTATTCGCAGCTATTATTTTCGCGCATTTCTGTTGTCGTAGCTAATGCCACCTGTCTGACAGTGTCAGATCGAGGCGCACGAAATTCATCGTGACAAAGGGCTAGTTGTACGTCTGTCGTTAGCTGTAGCTTTGAGCACCATGCAGATGGCTGTACGATTTGGCTCTTTTCCACCCCAATTTGGAGTTAGATGGGGATGGTTAGAGGCCTCCCACCTCTCTTCTTCCAACTTTCTCACAAGAGAGCTTTGGGCTCGACGGTTGTTTAGAGCACTTCCATACCACACAGACACTATACATTTACAAACATCCCCCCCCCCCCCCCCAAGGTTCGAGCCCAGGTCCTATGAATCAGCAGTCAGTGTCATTAACTAGTATACCGAATCACAATACTTCGATTATTTTATTTACTGTGTTCTGTGGATTATCATTTCCATTACAAACTCTTGTGAATTAGTACATTTCTAAGCAGATTTTAATTGGAGGAACTCTAATAGAGCTGGTTGAGAAAAGATTTTGAATATTTTATTCTGGCATTTTAATTATAGCTTACTACTCAAAGATTATTTATGTCATTTCAAGTTTAACGAAAATATCCATGCAGTATTTCATTGTTTACCTACATTGCACTCTTTGAAACACAGGGGCTATTGAATATGAGTCTTATTAAATAAAATAATGGTCAAACGCGCGGTGAAGACTATACTTATAGTAAAACTTAACTTTCCATGCTTCCATACCATGCTTATAGTGATTAATTTGAAACCGAAAAACTGTTCACTTTTTGGTTTTGAATCTATTGCTCTACCAACCACAAGCCAATCACGATCACATTTTTTTATCCAATGTATTTATTCTTCTATTGTTCTTTAGCTGAAAATCCCTGAGGCTTATAATTCGCTTTGTCAACGACATTTGTAAACATTTAAAATGTATTTTTCTGTCCTGAGTGTTCTAAAGATGAGTGTTTTGAAGATAAATTCGTAAAAATTGAATAGTTCACAGATCAGTGTATCAAAGTGGAATATTTCAAAGATGAGCATTTAGAAAATAAATTCTACAAGGTTGAACATTTGAAAGATGTGTGATTCAAAGTCTAATATTTCAGAAATTAGTAATTGAAAGTGGAATATTTAGAAAAGGAGACTTTTGAGGTGGAAACATTCCAAAGATAAGTAGTTAAAAGGTGAATTCTTCAAAGAGAAGAATATTTTAAAGATGAATATATTTAAAAGATGATTAGTTTCAAGTATCCTTAAGCCATTGTATTATTTTAAAAGATGATTGAATATGATGTTCGGTTATGCTTCCTAATTCAATATGTTTTTTAAAAGGAAAAAGAGGTATACCTTTTAACTTGTATTTATATCTGTGTAGCCGAAATATATTTTACACACAAGGATCTCCGTTTAAAGACGCGTTTATAAATTAAATAACCAATTACACAAAGATGAAATAAATATTTAGATTTAGATTTTGAGTACATTGTTTATTTCTTCTTGAAAATCGTATTATTCCTAAACTATCTAGACTAAAGCATTGCACTAAAAATTAATATGGCAGTTGTGGCAGCGTCTTATATATTTCCTGTTCCAATCGATATCTTTTTTTCTTGTGAGTTTCGTTCTTTGTCCTGTGTTTTTTATCAGAGAAATGAATTAAATCGTCACATTTGCTCCGGGACAGTTTAATATCCGGCCGACTTCGAATATCCGGCCAAACAGTCCAGGAGCTCTTTTTATCAAAACACCCGTTTTGTTTCTGGAGCGAGGAAAAATATTTAATTACGTCAGTTGTAAAATAAGCAGGGACGGAAGCTCTGCTTAAATGACTTTTTCAGTCATCTTCAAATAAAGTGTCATAACAAATCACGTTTCTCTCTCCATTGATGCCTGTATATTTAAAACCCAAAGCACATACAAACATAGTTTCCCTTATTTGAACAGTATTCTTTTAAAAAGCATCATCCTTAATGTGAAAATAAGCATCTTTTTTCAGTGTTTGTAATATTAACTTTAATTGTACTTAAAGAAGCGAAAGTATATTAAAAAGTTTATGTAGATTTTTTTAGCACATTTTAGAAATTTGTAAAAAATATCGGAAAGCACATTTTTAAAACTTTTCCATCGAGGAATTTGACCACCTAATGTTCATACAATATAAGGAAATATCTCTCGCTGTTGTGGTTATTGCTAATGAGACCTGATAGGCAATGGCCCACGGAATTCATCATGACAAAGGGCTAAATTGTACGCCTGTCTTTATTCGTAGCTTTCAACACCATACGTGTGAGAGTACGATTTGGCTCCCACCTCTCATCCCCTTCCACCAGCCTCACGAGAGGACTTGCGGCTCGACGGATATTTAGAGTACCCTCATGCCGCAATTGCACTATAATTTTACAAACCTCTATACCTTCTCCGGCATTCGAACCCAGACGTTACTAACCACTATAATGGATGGCCAGTAGGGAAATATCATTCTACCCTCCTTCCGATCCTCTGAACACATTTTCCTATCTTTTGCTGCCAGCACATTTAATTTTAGAATCAGTTTAATAAAACAAACTTACCCTATCTCACTTTTAT
Organism: Trichonephila inaurata madagascariensis; assembly: GCA_019973955.1. Taxonomy (NCBI): domain Eukaryota; kingdom Metazoa; phylum Arthropoda; class Arachnida; order Araneae; family Nephilidae; genus Trichonephila; species Trichonephila inaurata. The sequence goes on along the minus strand of BMAV01003858.1, from coordinate 33,386 downwards.
GCAATTTTTGTTTTTAAATCGGAAAGAGATGCCTTGTTTCATTTTTCGTCACAGCCTGCAAATTTATGTCTGCAACTTGCAACTACATATATTTACTGCATTTACTCGTCGATCTTCATGCAACGAAAACATTGCTCACAAATATACATCGACTAAAGTATAAAGAACAATTTTTCAGCGAATTTCTTCATCCTTCGAAATTTTTCCGCTGGAAAAGATTTGTAAAAGTAAATGTCATAGCATTAAACATTTCCTTCGCACTGTGATCTGACTGCAAATCTATAATATCCAACTGCAGCTCCTCAGGTGTTCTGTCAGTATCGGTAGTAATGGAATGACACAGCGAGTGGAATTTAGGCTCAAATTTCTTAAAATCCTGAAATCTTCTTGTGACTTCATCCTTCAAACTCTGCAGATGATCTCTCAGAAGAAAGACTTACAGATACAGTAGAACCTGTTTATGTTCGGTCCTTTTTTATGACATTTTATTTTTGTGCGATCGTTTTATACGATATATGAATTTTAATGGATTTAATGTCACTGTAATGCTTCCTATCAATCTACCAGTGGTGTAAGAGAGAATGTGTTAGTTCTCTCCCTGCAAAGTCAGGTATATTTTATAAATTAGGTAAATACGTACAAGGCGTCAGTCATGCCTTGGGCCCCCTAGAATCCCGGGGTTGCGGGGGTGCACCTTACACTACTGCACACACACACACACAATGTACGTATATACACTTCAAGACGCTCTGTTCATTTGTTATAAATCTCCCGACAATAGACATTCAGTTGCTTTTTGTCAACGCGCCCGCAGCCCGCGCTTGATTGAAGGCCTAACTTAAAATGATTGTGGCATTATCAATAATTTGATAAATTATGTAGACGGACAAGAAGAACCAGATTCTTTGAGAGCTGATAAAAATATGCAAGGATACAGCTTTCCTACAAATTAGAGAAGCATTTTCTTAAAATAGATACCAGTTCCGAAAGGACAATGACATTCCAAACATAGCTTCGATCACGCATATTTGGTTATCGGTACATTTACAAGCAACTGAGTAACCGATCTTCATCGCAAACACTTATCTCTCACTTTATGGTGCCAAAAAATAAATCAATCAAAATTGTATCTTCAAGTGATGAAAGCGATTTTGAACTAATTCATCACAAGAAGATGAGCGTTTTGGATTACGATGAGTAACAGTGAATTATATGTATGTGTATTTTGAAAAATTCTCCATGTATACAATGCGAAACTAAATGTTTGCATGAGTAATTTAATTACAGTAAAACCCTGATTAAAGAGGGGGATACGTTCCATCAAAGTAGAGCGTAATGCGAAACAGCACTAAACGAGGCTATCATAAATAATAGGGTTAGGGGAAGATGGATAGAAAATTGGTTAGGTATTAAATTTAATAATTATGTTTTTTTTTAATAAAAATAAAACCAAACATTTATTTCTTACAAAAATAAAAACAATTTAAACGAATATATACAAATAAAAGCCTATGTCAGTCAGATCATTCAATCTATTCTGTGTTTCCAATTTTCTGCCTTTTTGTCAAGAAGGCATCTTGTTGAACTTGCCAAATTCAATGCAGCACTAATTTGAGATCGACGTTCACCAGAATCTAATCTTCTAATCACTTGGATTTTAGTTTCCAGTGAAATGCTTTTTCTGGTTGCTTTCTTTTCTTGTTTTTCATTATGACCAATGATAAAAACTAAAGATCATAATATTTGTCACTGAATTAATCGTTATAGTATTATATAAATTTATACTTACAATAATGTCAACAAATGTTTCAAATGATAAAAATACGTCCGTACAGCACCACACCAAACAAGAAACACAAATACACTGTTTTGGATATGTTATGCAAATATTTTGAAACCTACAATTTGGGGGAATCCCCGGGTTGAAATAAAAGAGCGCTAAACCGAAACAGCGCTAAACGAAACAGCGTTAAGCGGGGTCTTACTGTATTTATTTTGTTATGGATGTACTTTCTCACATAAATTTCATGAATGTTTGGCGTATTTTCTGACTTCTATCTCGACGAATTTGTTTGTTATGTGTAAGAATTCATGAAGCTCTCGAATATTTTTTTTCTGCGGTCCCTATCTACCTCACACAAAAACCGGTTCTACTGTACTTTTAAGGGGACACAGTACGATTCAATTGACAATCAATCTAATTTTTCTAGCCTAAATTATTCTTACTATACTTTTCTATAACCTCACAAAATTTGAAAACTCTAAACTTAAAAAACGCAGAATTATGATAGCTTTTACGTTCATTTTTATTCACATCCCTATGGTAAATCAAAACTTTAAACTTACTTATCTCAGAAAGGTAAAATAACTAGTTTGTCTTCATTTAAAATGCTAAGGCTTTTTTTCTATTGTGCCTAATGCTTTGATTTTTTTTACCTATTGTGAATAGTACATGTAACAAAAGTTGGTATGCATTTTTGAATCAAAGCGATACTTATTTTTTTAAAAATAACTGAAGTTAGAATTTGCAAAATTTTTCAGGAATTTTCGATAAGGATTCATAAAAAGAAGTATTATACACATACCAATCGTGTTATCGCAAAACCCATACCAACTTTTGTTATACATAGTTGGACGTACTTGTAAATCAAATTCCATGCGTGTACATAAATTTTTGTAGGAGGAGTAGCATTTTAAAATCACTTCACAAATTTGAAGTTTTTTCCTTAAAAAATTAAATGGCTAACTTTTTATGAAATTTTGAGCACAAAATCTGTTTTACATAGTATACACACATGGGAGGAAACCAAAAAAATTTGGAAAATTCTTAAATTAAAATTTTTTGTTTAAATCGTACCATGTCCCCTTAACTATCTCAATTCGGAACACTAAGACGGTTCTTTGGTCGATCACGGGAAAGAAATCTCGGTTCAAAGCGGATTTTCTGATTGACTTGGCAGACGGCATAAAAACTCTTTACGGGCCGCTAATTGTTCATCCCTGGTTTAAAATTATTATGTTTATAATGGATGAATATCATTCCAGATTAATAAAATTCTTCTGAATATTTAAATACTTTAGATAATCCGAATTTCAATCTCAACTGCAAATTTTGAGTTTCAATCTCTTAATATTCAGAAATTTATAAAATATTTTCAGATCTATTAGATAATTCTTATGTCACAGCTTTCTCTTCGAGCCATCTATTCGGTGTTTTTTTAAACAACCCCTGCTAAAGAGGAAAACAGTTTTCCAGTTGAGAGACTTTTCTTCTGAGGAATATCTACAAAAGGTTTGTTATTTAGTCGTTATTGTACGCGTCATGTAAATCCCACCTAATATTGCGCATCATTTGAATGTTTTCGTTGATGTCATTTGTGATATGTAACTGAATTGACCGTTATATTTGCTGCCATAACCAATTTTAGCCACTAGCTGTGATTCATTTATAACGGAATGTTTCTGTTTGATCTCTAAGGCAGTGTTTCTTAAACTGTGGAGCGCCCTCTAGGGGGGCGTGATTACCCTACGAGGGGGGCGCGAGCATATTGAAAAGTGGAAAACAAAAGATTATTTAAACAAATTATGAGCTAACTAAAAGTAAAAAAATACATTCTGACATAATAAAAAATGAAATACTCATTTAAACTATAATTCACTTATAGATGTATCAGTACTGCACAATCTATTTTATAATTAATTTACAATGCAAAGAGTTAAGGACAAGTTTAATAATTACCAGAGACCTCATGGATTTGTCATATATAAAATCATATGCCACAGCATTTTCACTTATCTGGATATAATTTGTGCGGTTTTTATAACTAATCCCGTAAATGCCAATTAAAAATTAAGCGATTCGTTCCATAATGCAATGTAATTAAGCGTATGTGGTGTATTAAGTGGGGGTATAGAAAAGGAATAAATAATCAAATCATCTGAAACAAGTAAATCCTTCGCAAACACTGTCAAGGTCATTTTAATGCTTTCCAAAGCCTTCGGAACAATTTTATGGATAGCAGTGAACAGAAAAGATAGTACTTCGGAAAGACGTATATACACGTCTGGGGGCAGTTAACACACTGACTGAGCGAGACGCTTATATACGTCGGAGGGACTTCAAAGGTTAAAGTTGTATTGTGGGTTTAGCGTCAAAGTATAGTATTATTGAATGTAATACATCACTTGTATGGGGGGGGGGGCGAGATGCAAATTATGATTAAATATTGGGTCGTAAACGTTGAAAGTTTGAGAAGCACTGTTCTAAGGAATGTACATGGGGAATTATTTTTCAATTCCTAATATTAGTTCGCTCTCTCCCTATATATATATTTATATATCTTGTTCAAATTCTCAATGGTTCATAAAATATTTTTTTATTCTTCCACTCGAGTTCAAATACATTTTTTAAAACTTGTTGTGGATGACACTTGATGTTACTACAGTTTTTTCAAATATATTAATTCATTAATTAAATTTAATTAATTAATAATAGCTTAAGAGATATATTTTAGTTGATATTATTCTTCTATATGGCAGCACCATTGGATAAAACAACTTTTGTTCAATTTGTTATAAAGATTTAACTGAGCCTGAATAATCATATACTGGTTAGACGTTAGCATTGCTTTTACACTGGTTTTAAGATAAATTCTTACCTATTATACTCTATTTTTATTAAAAAATGTAATTACAAATTTAACATGGTTAAAAAGAGTATTTAATGTTATTTTAAAAGTTTTGTCATTTAATATTGTGATTTTTTTCATGCATGTGCATATTTATATTAGCCATCCTTCCGTGGGTATATTGATTAGTGAAGGTGACTATGGTGCCGTATTTCATGTGTTCGAATCCCGAAGAAGGCATGGCTGTTTGTAAATGTATAGTGTCTTTGCGACATGGGGATACTCTGCATAGGCGTCGAGTCGCATGTCCTCTCAGGAGGTTAATGGAAAGGGAAGAGGGGCGTGAGACCTGTGACTACCCCCAGGGTGTTCTCCCTCAAAATTGGGTTAGAGCAGAGCCAAATCGTACTATCACCTGCTAGGAGCTCATAGTTAAGGCTAACGACAGGTGTACAACTATCCCCTTACCACGATGAATTTCGTGGAACCTGATCTGATGTTACTGTTGATCAGCCGGCATAAGTAACAACAACTAAAACAACATTTATATTACTTGTAATTATTTAATAAAAAGTAATTAAAATATAAAATTTTCTTTGTTGACCCGAGTAGGAATTGACTTTTTTTTCTTATATTACTTATTAAATCTCTGACTCTATTCAGAGTTACTTTCAGCTCAATCTATCTACCGTAATGGCACCTAACTTGGTTTGGTAAATAGTGATGAGATGGGAAGAGCAAAATGATATGGGAAGAAATTAGTTTCAAAAAAGTGGCCGGTTGGGGTATTTATGACGCTGTACATGCAATGCAAGAGGTATTACAATGAAAAGAAAAAGAAATAACATTTCACTGTCATCTTGTACGAGTTAAGTTTTATTTACATTCAATTTCCCGCCGAGGAATTTGACCACATTCAATATGACTGCCGTTCTCAAAGACTACACAGTTAATTCTCTGCAACATTTTTACTAATGTACACAACATGCCTCAAGGATTATTCCACACTGCTTGAAATATGCGTACCAACAATGGTTCTTTACTTATCAGTTGGTAGCCGCAGTGAGAGTGAATGAATATTAACTTCGCAGTGTTTAGCTACACGAGGGCTTTTGGCGACAGACCACGGGATTTTGAATCCTGGTCAAGTGCTGGCACCCCCTCTCCCAACTACCACACCACACCAACGGGAGGACGTTTGAGCTCTCGACAGATCTAACGTGCATCCTCCCCTTCATGGAGCACGCATATAATGAGTTCGAGCCCAGTGCAGCTGAAGACCCGCCGTGTGGGGGAGCGTTGCACGTTAAATCTACCGAGAGGTCAAACGTCCTTCCGTTGATGTGGTGGGGTAGTTAGGAGAGGGGGTGTCAGGTCGGGTGTTGTCTTCTTCATTTGACCATGGTTTAAAGTTACAAGGTCCATCACCAAAAGCCCTTGTGTAGCTAAACAGTGTAACGTTAATTAAATTTAATATTTCATTATTAGTATTTTTTAAAAATTTTATAGTTTTTTTTTTCTATAAAGATTAAATTTAGACTTAATAGTTTCATTAAAAATAATTTTTGCAATTTTTTTTTTTTTTTTTTTTTTGAAAGCTTGCAACATTATTAATTTTTTACAGGAGTTATTTGACAAAAACCCATTAAATAACGGAGTTTACTAATTTTAATTTGAAAAAATTAAAAATCTTTTGTTTTGGGGCGGTTTATATGCTTGCTGTAACTAAATTAGAAGTATTTTAATGTTTTGTGGTTTGGGTGTGCATTAATTAACAGAGAGAGAGAGAGAGAAAGAATTTTTAAGCAAAAACTAATAACGTCTCTAAAGTCTTTTTATCAACATAAATATAGTGTTTCAAAAATGTTCCATTTTATTTAACAGTTCAAAACTTAACACTTATATTATAATATAACAGAAACGTGGTAGGCCTTAATAGTAACTTTTTTTAATCAAAAAAAAAAAAAATTAAAATTGGTTTACGCATTAGAATGTGTTTGAATTTTTGTTATTTGAAAACTTAAAAATAACTGATGAAAATATTTTTTTTGTATAAAAATGACACTAAAATTATAATAATAAAAGTTCTTTAACACTTCAGGATACGAAAGCTATGCGAAATAACCCCTTGAATCTATATTTTAATACCAATCTGTATAAAAACAAGTGATATATATATAAAGTCAATTCCTACTTAAGTCAACAAAGAAAAATTTTATTTTAGCTACTTTTTAATAAATAGTTACAATAAATTTACATATGTGTGTATATATACACATCTGTTTGTAAAAAATGCAACACCATGAAGGATTCATCAGAATTAAATGAACTTTGCACCAAATATCAATTATAGGATGTTACGTAAAATATAGTAAAGTTTCAGAGCCACCGCGCATGCGTGGCATTGCGCAGCACCCTCTGAACTGATGCTGAAAGCGTATAAATAGAGAGCTGTAGCTAGATGTTGAAAATAGTTTATGATTATTTGTTAGTGGCAAACGTTTAGTGAGACCTAAGTATGCCTCCACGACGAAATAAGAGGAAATTTCAACAACTTACGGAGTTTGAAAGGTTGGGAATTACCAGCCTTTGTGAGAAGGAGGATTTTCCTATCGCGTAATAGGAGCTCAGGTGCAGCGGAACAGTTCCACAGTGATGCGAGTTCGGAAGCAGTGTAACAACGAGCACCGAACAACTCGAAAAACTGACAATGGACGACGGAAGGGGGCGTCAGCGCGTGACGATCGACACCTGCTCCGCATGGTGGTGAATGGCCGTACATCTTCCTCCAGGCAGTTGGCAGCACGTTGGTGTACTGCTACAGGTACAGGTGTATTAATGTCGGCTTCGTAATTTGTCCACGTCTACTGCACCGTGCATTGCGTGCAAGGGTGCCTTTATACAGGATCCCCCTCACGGTAAACCATGGAGTGCTACGTTTGTAATGGATTCATGAGCACAGAGCCTGGCAAGCTGTCTTTTCAGATGAATCACGCTTCAATTTGTAGGACCATGATGGCCGCATTCGTGTTAGACGCTATGGCGGTGAACGCTGCCTTCTAGAGTGCGTTATCAAACGACATAGTGGCCAAACACCCAGAGTTATGGTTTGAGGTGCGATTTCGTATCTTGGACGATCAAATTTGCTACGAATTGAGGAAAATCTCAATAGCAACAATTACGTCCGAAAAGTGCTACAGCCCGAAGTCGTTCCCTTTCTTCATGGCATCCCTGGAGCTGTGTTTTAGCAGGAAAATGCACGCCCACATGTTGTAAAGACTGTTCGAGACTTCTGTTCAGCCCAACACATGCAGCCTTTTTCTTGGCCTGCTTATTCGCCGGATATGTTGCCAATCAGTGAGTGAGTGAACATTAACGTCTTACTGTTCAGCTACACGATGGCTTTTGGCGATGGACCACGTAATTTTGAACCATGATCAAGTGACGTGGACGACACCTGAGCTGGCACCCCCCTCTACTAACTACGACGGATATGTCGCCTGTGTGGGATTTGGTTGGTCGGCGTCTCGCTCCAGCTGCTTCAAAAGACGAAGTTCTGCTGCTCATACAAGCAATATGAAATTCTCTTCCACAAGCAGACATTCAAAATCTGTTTGACTCCATGCCACGTCGTATAGCAGCACTTATTGCAGCACGTGGTGGCTACACCAAATACTGATTTCGGACACTTAATATTGTTTTTGTTTTTTTTTTTTGCTTTGAAAATTTTGTCATTTATTTATACTAATACAAGTCGTCTGTGCCTTAAATTTCCTTTCATTTTGATGATTCCTTCATGGTGTTACATTTTATGCAAACAGCAGTTTACATATGACAGAATCACAAGATTAAGTGACAAAATAGAAAGCGATTTTCCTTGCAATTTTCCATTTTCCTTTTCTATATAGGGTGTTGGTCTATTTTATTTTTTTGTTTTTTACTATTTATTCATTAATTAAATTTAATTATTCAAATACAATAAAATAGTAAAAAAAAATCACATTCTCAGAAATAAGACCATCCCAGATGGGATTTGAACTAGTCCAACGCACAATCCATTGCGGTACACGGACACAGCGAGCGATTTTCCCTTCTAAATATGCTGTTGGACTGTTATTCTTGCTTGCTACTATTTATTCATTTTTTAATTTAATTAATGAAGTAATATTTGAAGAAACTATATTAACATCAATAGTCATCCCCTACATGCTTAAAATAATGTTTGGATGAATAAAAAGTACTTTATTAACTATTGGAAATTTGAACATAATATATATATATATATATATGACATGATTTTAGAGTCAGAAACAGACTTAGTTTTTAACACAAGGTCTTTATTTGATCAAAGTTACACATCATCTGACGCAAGAGGCAGAGAGAGAAAGAACGCCACCGAATAATCTTAAGTCGGTTAACACTTAAAACACCGATCACGGCGTCCATGAGTGCTCTTGAAAGTTAATGCTGAAATATAGGGCTATTAAATATAATGATCTGGAATTAGACATGTTTATTGGCTAGGCCATATGTTCGGAAGAAATAAATGGGTCATTAGTTTAATACTTGAAGAGGTGAAGAGGTAATATAAAAGTGAATTACTAGATAGGGAATTTAATTTTTAATCTAATTTTAATTATCCTTATATATATATATATATATATATAGGGAGAGTGAACTATTAATAGAAATTGAAAAAAGTTCGATTCATAATTATATTCTTTCCTCCACCAGTGTTCTTTCACATTTGTGCTTCAATCTCAAAGAAGTGTCTATCAAGATTCTTTATAGAGAGAGAAGAGTACCGTCTGCCAAAAGTACTTGGCAATGAATGCTTAAGACAAAGCCCCTTTGATTAGAATCTGATTGAGCAAATCGATGCTATTTAAAATTCTATTTGTTGCTCGAAGAGCTCCGGGCATTGTTTCGTGTACCTTGACACGTAAGCTCTCGCATTTTCTGCTAATGAATCCACATTCATTCTATTGATTGCGGAATTCGGATCCATCGATCAGAAGCGGTTTAATTTTGGCATTCCATTTGCATATTATTATAAAACTAATATCAGAAACTGACTACTAATCCTGGGCTGTGGTTGAAGGAGAATTTTAATTTAGAAAAGGCACTATCTGTTGTACAATTTGGCTTATAATTTTGTTTTGAAACTGCAGTGTTCACATTTTATAAGATTTGAAATGTAAAATTTTGATTTTTCCAGAAGAAAAGTATTTTAGAGCAGTATTTAAACGAATTTATAAATTCAATTCTCCTGTGGATAACAATTTATGGTAAGCTAATATAAAAAGTAAATTTTTTAAAAGATGGTGTTGGTATGTATTAGTAAAAAGTTACAATTTATGCAGTATATATTATTTTTTATACTTGAGTTAGTGTGTATATTCTATGAGGAAAATGCTTCTGTGTGATTTTTTTTATTCTGTGATTAATTAAGAATCAGTTGATTCATTAAAATTAATTTACTGTTTCATATAAGCAGTTATTCTATTGAACTAATATATCTATATGGATGTATATCAATTCTTAGGAGATAAAAAATGCCATATATATACTTTTTGTAACTTTGTGCATTAAATCAATAGTATATATTACTTTAAATGATTCTAAATGTCATAGCTACGTGTAATACTTGAGTTAATCTGAACTCCGATAGTCTGTGATTAAATTAATAAAAGATATTAATTTAGATATAAAGAATAACAAACCACAGAGTATGGTAACAGAAGTTTTCGAGGTAGGATGGCAGATCAGAGAGCTTTGGGTTCACAAAAATGTCTTCGCTTTCCGAATTATTTGTTAACCCCTTCACGACCGGCGAAATGAGAAAGAAACATCTCCCCAGGCCCGTACGTTCCGAGAGTATACTGAAGCACGGGACCGGGTAACTTTCCCTACTAAGCCTAATTTTATTTAAAAAATTCATATAAAATCTTTAATGCAATCAAATACGCTAAAATTTACAATTTACTCTCATTGATAATATCTGAATATACAGTACAAAAATTTAACTATGTTTTAAAAAAAACAATTGCGGATTTTACAGAAAACGTTTACATTTTAATGAAAAAAAAAGTACTTTTTCACTATTTTCGCTATAATCATTAAAATAAAATAGGTGGAAAACTTACAAAATCTTATCTTTCTAATCACAAACAATACTTTTTCTCTCACATAAATTTGTTTTGACCTGAATTGATATAAATCTTTTAAATAACAGCTAATATATCGCTTTTTTTATTTTTAACTAATCCTTATATTGCTTATAGCTCTCTGTTCTTATGCTTATGGCAAATCTGGTTGGGATCGCAACGAAAAAGAATCGTTTGTGTGTTCTTACTGAATTACAAATGAGTCAGTAAGAACAAATAATTATTTATCATTAAAATTGAGTCATCCCGTTTGTTCTATGAAGATCTGCTTTTTAAAAGTTTTTGAGAATTAAAATTATTTTTATAAATACGATCAAAAAATAAAATAAATACTGAAGTGTTTATTATGAATGTCTGATGCTTAATTAACTAATCAGCTTTTATCTTTTTCCAACTTACAAGGAGAGGGCACGACTAAGGAAATTCATTTGGGATCGAGACTTGGTGTAATAGTTGTACTCTTTTAGGGTGTTCACCCCTCAATGTAATTCCTTCGAATGGCCAGTCAATTCGGAGAAATCATCCTTCGAAATTCATGCTAAGCTTTTATACAATTAAATTTTAATTTTCCGCAACGAATTCGTAGCTTGATTGGTAAATCGTCTGCTTTCTATGCTGGAGGTTAGGGTTCGATTCCACGCGATCAACTTTTTTTTCTTCAATTCAGTTAATTATTTTTTTAATTAAATAAATTTATTTATGAAAGGTTTATTAAATATTAAATGATATTTTTTGTAATTATTTTGTATTTTAGAAAATAAAAAAATTACTTTGATTATATAAATATTTATATTAAATTTTTTAAATCTATTTTATATTAATAAATAATATTTATAATAAAATATATAATAAATATTAAATGATATTTTACAAAAAAAATTAGTTTTGCAAATAGTTTTTAATGTGAAATACGATATACTATAAATAAAATATTATATATAATATGAAATAATTTATACAATATATTATTATTATTAAATTAATTATTTTATAATTAATATAATAAAAAACATGTCTTTTTTATATGTTATTAAATTAATTATTTTACAATTTTATAAAATATTTAATAAGTCCTTTTCAAATAAATTTATTTAATTTCAAAAAATTTATTTAAATAATTTTAATAAATTTATTTAAATAATTTCTATAATAAATTAATAATAATTTCAATAATAAATCATAATTTTAATAATAAATTAATAATATTTCTTATTAATACTAATGCTTAATAATAATAAATTAATTATAATAGATAGTAATTAATTAATTATAATAAATAGAAATTAATTAATTAGTATAAATAGTTATTAATTAATTAATTTTAATAAATAATAATTAATTTGCTAATTTTAATTATTAATAATTTTTATTAATATTTATTTTAAATATTTTTATTTAATAACTATTTTTAATACTTTTAATTAATAATATTTTTTAATAATTTTACTAGTAAAAAAATTTAAGTTACATATTTAAAAAAAAAAAAAATTATTTTATAAAATACAAAATAATTACAAAAAATATCATTTAATATTTAATAAACCTCCAGCATAGAAAGCAGACGATTTACCAATCAAGCTACGAACTCGTTGCGGAAAATTAAAATTTAATTGTATAAAAGCTTAGCATGAATTTCGAAGGCTGATTTCTCCGAATTGACTGGCCATTCGAAGGAATTACATTGAGGGGTGAACACCCTAAAAGAGTACTACTATTACACCAAGTCTCGATCCTAAATGAATTTCCTTAGTCGTGCCCTCCCCTTGTTAGTCAAAATATAAACAGAAATCCTGAGCGCAATAGATCACGAAACTTTAAATGCTCGAAATCTAAACATGCGCAGTTATTTACATTCATCAATATCCCAGATGTAATTAAAAAAAAAAACTCACAGCCTAAATCACATAGTGAAGTTCAAAGGTTTGTGAAACATTAAAAAAAGGAAAAGGGCCTTAACCATTATCTGGTACCTTGTAAAAATTAATATAAAAACGATTTGAACTCAAATCACACCGGTGCAATCATGAACCTCAGAGAAGGGAAAGCGCAATCACATATAGATACCATGGGCCTTGGAGGAAAAAACGTGTGATCACACATATGTGATCAAGGTCCTGACCGAATTAAGTGGACAAAGGTAAATTACTTTAGACAGAGTAAATAACTTCACTGTCATTGTTTCTCTGTTAATTTCATTTATCTCTGCAATAAAAAGATGTCAATACAGTGAAATACGTTTACCGCGAAAATGCTTAAGACGAAATATGGGTTAACTAATTGAAAAGAAAGTTTTGGTTTTTTGTGCTTTGGTTTTGAGAAACAAAATCACATATTAATGCTCAGTGTTAACCGGCGTTGTTATGGAAGAAAACCTCCTAGTGCTAAATCAATAATGCGATGGTATAAAATATTTAAAGAAATAGGACGAGGCGTATAGTCCTAGAATTCGCAGGCCGAGTGTGAATGAAGCAATTGTTGAACTTAACAATTGGCGGGAACTGGAATACCGCTTAGACCAGGAGTGTCCAACCCAAATGACCTTGTGGACCACTTCGGAAAAACATTATAATCTCGCGGGCCGCACATAAAAATATGTACATTTATATCAGATTTGGGGGAAAAAATATTTATTGAAGTGAAAATTTAAAACAAAATTAATTGTTATTATTGTTTTCATTATTTTTCATGTATACAGACATAGATAATATAATAATGTTTATATAATATAATAATAAAAGGATCAAATGTTTAAAATATTACAGTTACCATTTTCTTGAAAATTACGGAGTTCCTTTTGAATTGATCTTTCGTTACTCATTGTTGAAATTTGATTGTGCTGTTATTCTCAAACGATTGAGTATACGTTGCCTTTTATCTTAACCGTCCTGAATAATTTTTTTAAACTTTAAAAAACATCTCTGATTGCCTCTTGCTTTTTAGGCACTCCAAACAGAAAAGGTGGAGGAGAAATGAAAGTCGCACACACAGAGAATCATGTACCATCCATAGTAAAGGATATGCATAATGCAATTCGGAATTTATTAAAAATGTAATTTATTATAGTAAACTCAAGCGTAACTGTTTGATAAAATATAAATCTATTTTAATCTAAAGGACGTTTCTATTATCAAAAAGGATTTATTTTAAAACAAGAACAGTTAACAGGTAAATACATTGTAAACCCTTAAATAAATTTCAAAATGAAAAAACTTTAAGAACCTGATATTTAAAAAATTCTTAAAAAGAGTCGGTGGGCTGCAACTTATTGTATTGGGGGACCACATGCGGCCCGCGGACCCGCGTGTTGGACATCCCTGGCTTAGACATTCTCCGAGCTACCAAGGGGATACACGTTGAAATTTACTGAAGTGAATAGTCTTACTTAAAAATGCATAGAAGTACTTATAATTCATCGGAAAAAACACATGACTAATTGTAATAATAATGTCACCCGGAGACTGATATATGCGTACTGTATTCTGCTTGTTTTTGAAATTATTCTATATATGTCTTCTAAAACCATGATAGAGTGGAACTCTAGCTTATATTTACGTTACTGGCACCTATACTGGAAATATATATGACGGTCAGCAAAAAATATACAAGAAACGCTGCATTGCTCTATGTAAATTCGATTGAGGGTACCACTTGAAATACTATGGTTGATAATTTTTCACAAATAATATATTTTAGGAAAAGGTACTTGCGTATGTGGACCCATTTCGCTGACGAATAGTTTCAAAGTCGGTTTAAATTTTAGTTCAAAATCATTGAAATGTGAATTTGTCAAATAAGATAGATAGAAATGAATATCCTCACGTAAAGAGATAGACCAAATAATGAAAAACCATCATTTTTACTTCAAATCAAAATAAAAAGCCATATTTACAACAAAAAAAAATATTTGATAAAGCAATTATATTTTCAAAGTGCCGTAAACAATATGCAATAACATTTTTCTTAGATATACAGAGATTAAACATTTTAAAATAGGGGATCATTATAATAAAAAAATGTGTGTTCATATTTATCCAAAACTTTCAAAACTATTATCAAAAAATTTCATTATATAACGTAAATGTGTGTTTTAACTTCATGCATGAATATTAATTTTGTTTCTTTTACTGAAACTATACCATTAAAATTAATTTTAGCGGCAATTTATCCGCCCCCCCCCCAAAAAAAACGTCTTTGCGACATAAAAAGGTGATTTTAAGAAGCAATGATTAATTTAATATTACAAACTATGATTCTAGATAGTGATTTTAAATGTGCAAGGAAAAGAAAATATCATTGTTAAAAATGAGACAAAAATGATTTATTACGAACACTTTATTTAGGAAGGTGGCTGAAAAAGTCATTTAAGCAAAGCTTCCGTCCCTGCTTGTTTTACGACTGGCATAATTAAATATTTTACCTCACTCTAGAAACAAAAATGATATTTTTTATAGGAACGAATTCATCAACTGCTTCGTCGGGTATTCTAAAATGGCCGGATATTAAGCTGTCTGGAGCAGAAGTGACGCGAATTAATTCATTTCTCAGGTGAAAAACTTTCATATCGCTGGTCGGAGAAAGTATAACTCGAAAAAGAACAAAATGATTTATTCACTCAGTAACTACTAGAAACTGTCTTAACCGAAACAGTAGTTTTTTGCAACTTCTCTGCATACATTTTTATTAAAGAATAAAAGTACCCAAAGTAAAAAAAAAAGTGTCAATGGAAAAACAGATATATATTAAAAATTTTAAATATAAACAAGCAATATAAAATTGTTTTTTTTAAATCAATTTCTATTTAGGTTAACAAAGACCATTTTTATTTTAGCTAATTAAATTTAATTAATGAATTAATATTTGAAAAAAAATGTATCAACAGCTAGTGTCATCCACTACAAGTTTTAAAAAATATATATTTGAAGCCAAGAAAAAATTCGTTAGAAAAACTTACTGGTGCCATCTGCTGGGGCTAATTCTAACTTCATCATAAATAATGCAGAATAAATGTAAAATTAAAAAATAAAGTTTAATTAATGAATTAATATATTTGAAACTGTATTATCCAAGCGCCATCAACTACAAGTTAAAAAAATGTATTTAAACTTCTGTGGGTAAATAAAAAGTATTTTATTAACGATTGAAAATTTGAAGGGAGAGAGTGAACTAATAGAGTAGGAGTTGCAAAATAGCTCTCAAATGTAAATACATTTTAAAATATAGATTCCTTTTATTAAAGTTATTCCTTATAGTTATTAAATAAGGAAAAGTATATATATATTTTTTTCAAATAAGGCGGCATTTTTTCAACTAAGCCTTTGCCAACACTACAAGTCCCCAGTGTCAGAGCTAATTCATCGGTGGCTCTCGCTTCCAAACTTTGACGCTTGAATTTGTTCAATTCAAGTTTCCATTTCATGCAAAATATTGCCGTGATTTAACTTTGTCGAGAGCCCTAAATTGACACTCAAGGGGTATTTTACATGCCATATGATATACGTGATACATACAGATATGATACAGATTCGCATACAGATATGATATTCGCATACAGAAAATCTATTGATTCCAGCCGGGAGCGAACTTACAACCTTGGGCGTTCTAGGTGGGCACAATACCTCTACGCCACCGTGCCAACAAAAAACGTATTAAAAAAAAAAACAATTTTGCTACAGTTCATTATGCTTCATTTTTGAAATAAGAGAATGACTTTAAACAAGTGCACTTTTAAAATACTCAGTAATGGAAAAATTGTTTTTCAATATTATTAATAATCTCGCGGAGACTTGCGTTATGATCTTTTATTTTTGTCAAGAAGTCAATATTAAAACAAATATTAGGCGCAATGGAAATTTATGTTCTTAGCGGTTTAAACAAGTATTGGTATATTCTTCGACGCATATATGGCTTTTTTTTTTATGACTGAATGTACACATACTGTTGTTGTTGTCCATAAAACCAAAAATCTCCAAGAAATCCATAAATAAAATGGGATTTCTTTTAACTTCGTCAAAAGTAAAACTCAAACTCGGGGAGGCCTAATGAGCCTCGTACCTGTGACACTCTGGAAAGACTTTCCGGTCCTGTTCAAAAATACGAGACTTGATGTGGCCACTAAAAAAGCGCGATACATCTGTTTGCCAATCCCTAGGAATATTAAGTTGGTGACACCAACGAGGTTTTATCCCAAAATACCAAGGTTGAGCTAGGGACACTCTCCAAAGTGCATTTAATTCCATCTGTTTAGTAGAGGAGAGTTCAGCAAAAGTTAGGTATGCGTCACCTCGCAAGATGTCAGCAGTGGCAGACTTGACCAAACTGACCTAGCAAATAAATTAAAGCAAAGATGATACATGTTAGCATTGAGGGAGACGGGATCGTGTATCCATGGCTATTGATAAAGTTCATTTATGCCGCTGTATTTTGTACAAACTCCAATAAAGTTGAAATGCTACAGCAGCATGTAGAAATTTGTTAAATTTATTGAAGGTGTTTGGTGAAGGTACAGTTTCTGACAGAGCATGTAAAAGGTGGATCAAAAAATTTTCAAGCAGTTGATTTCAATTTTTCTGGCTAAGCCACGCTGTGGGCGACTGTATTTGAACGACGACAATACCGTCAAGATCGCGTTTGAGAAAAATCTTTATTTGACAACATCGGAGATAGCTAAAGGGTTTAGTTTAGCTCATCAAACCATTTCGTGTCATATTTGGAAACTAGGATTGATTTCTAGGTTTCAGATAGGTGCCACTTAAGTTTAGTGAGAAGAATTTAAATGATTGTGTCACCACTGCAGGCACGAAATAAAATCGAACCCTTCTCGACCCGATGATAACTCGGAATGAAAAATGAATTACCTTCGAAATTATTGTAAGACTAAGGGCATGTGAACCTGCTCCCTCCTACTCTAAATCGAAATTTAGCCTGACCAACAGAATGGTGTGTGTACCAAATTCGTAATACAAACTTTAAGGGTAGGTACAAGACATTGTGTGTAACAACCCTTTACTGTATAGGAATAAATGGTCACAAATGACGCTGTGAAGCACAAACACACAAAATGAGGAACGAAAGGAAAAGAGTTTATAGAAAACGTCGTTGACAAGTGCAATGTTTACCATATAACTGTTCAGCACATGAACTATGAAGTCCAGCTGCAGCGCACATTGCTGAATCACCCACTGGCAATCGGAGATGATAGTCTGCTGGATTCAAAGCTTGCACTCATTGAAAATGGTAGAGGTGTAAGCGATTTTCGTTCCACCCCTTAAAAGTTGTCTGACGACTCAATCTTTCGTAACGAGCAGTACCTCTTGTATTTCGGCCTATCAGTCACAGCGATCAAGGTGCTTTCTTCCAGGCTTGAACTACGTACAGCTCTTCTTCGACCAGCATCATCTCTCGTGACGTGGAACGAACGTGTTTCTCGAAGTTGACGATGTAACCGCTGAAAAATTCTGGGCTCAGGCATTCTTCGATCAGGAAACGGCGCGCGATACATTTGTTGTGCTCATCTCCATTGTTATTTGCTCGGCCGTACGCGTAATGAACGACTGCCTTTTCCGCATACTTAGTCTCCCATCGTAAACGTCCACACAATTGTGAATGGCGCTTTTCCCTACTGAGATGCATCATGTTGAATGGCAGATAGACATCTACTGCCCCCTACCAAGAACGCAACCAAACGATAACTCCATTTCTCTTTTCTTTTATTTCTCCTGTTTGCGCCTTACCACATCGCTTGCGCTCATACATTCCTATACAATAAATGATTGCTACACACAATGCCCTGTTGTATACACTTAAAGTTTGTACCATGAATACGGGACAACCCTGTATAGTGGGACATTAGAGGACCAATATATTTGGAGTCAAATGAAAGGTAAAATTCATTGAGATATTTCCAACTGAATAGTTTACAAACAGTACTCCAAGAAAAGAGGCCAGCGGTTACAATGGGAAGGACCGCATACTGCTTTCTGATAATGCCAAATCACATGCTGCTTAAAGTTAGCAACTAACAAAGATGGGCTTGAAATTCTGTCGCATAAGCCATCCGCATGAACCTTTCGCAAATTATCCCTTGTTTTTGTCCTTACAAACTTCAAGAATGAAGAAACAATTTCAAGAATGAAGTTATCTGTGTGACATCCCTTAAGGTGAATAAATAAACGAGGCTTAAGACATTTTTAAAAATGGGATACACAATTTACCATCTCGCTGGAAAGAAATCATTAATAAGGATGGCATTTATTATTCGATGAAGTTTATTCTAGCTATTAAAATTAATTATTTTGTTTTATTTGAAAAACAGACAGAACTTTTCTGTAGATGAATTGGCTATTTACAAGCGTCCTACTTAGAAGCAATACACGGACGGTTGGCAACGAGTCTCGTAATTTTGAACCACGATAAATTGTTGTAGAATATGCCTCAAATAGCAAACCAATATAAAAAATTCAATCCTTGACAGATTTAACATGCAACAGCCCTATTATTTGGAGAACTTTAGTGGCATCAAGAGCTTTTACCACCTACACCATCACAACAAAGCGAACCACGAGGTCACAAACATGTCCATTGGGCTAACGTGGCTACTATAGTTGAGACAATAACGATCTCATAATAAAAAGGGGAAAAAATGAAATGTTTATTGTCATTAAAATAAAGCGTGTATAGTAAAAAATAATGTAGTTTAGAAAAAAATTCATTGAGGAAGTGTGCTTTAAATTTTTCTAATAAAGAAATAGCGTTTTCTAATAAAACGAATTTAATTCGATAATGTAAGAAATTTATAAATATATTGTGATAATTTTTTTTTAAAAAAAATTCTCTCTTAACAGTATAATTTTTTTATTAATAGAATTATAAGGCGCTATAAATATAAATTTCTATCCAAATTCAGTGGAATAGAAAAACTAAAAAATAAAGCCATTATAACTTGGATTGTATACCTCATGAGTTAATTACTTTATAGACATTTTTTCCCTAGATCACTGATTATTCTGTTGAAAAACCCAATTTATAGTACTTTAATTAACACAACATGGAAAAGTTCTAGTTTAGCCGAATGCAATAAAATTTATAAACACGTTTAAATTAATTAATTAATGCATTGCTGATATTTCACAAACTAAATCATTTTTATGTGTTTCAATAATTAAAAATAAATCTTTTTTTATAATTATCACCAAATAAACTTATAATCGGAGGGTTTTTTTTCTTTATTTTTTAAATTCAAGGGGTTATAATACGAAAATGTAGTTATCATAAGAAATTTATTTTATGTTAAAAAATTATCTGCATATGTTTATAAAGTTTTTTTAACCGAAGTATATTATGATTATAATGTTAGCTATAAGGGTTCAAACTTCCCACTGGTACATTAGAAGTAAAATCAAGTACAATACATCCGTATCACTGGTGAAGTCAAATATCTAGTGAAAGTTGATGATCTTCTTCAAATAGAAAATCAAAGTTAGATGGAGCAAGTTTTTTTTTCTCATGAAATATCTGAAATAAAACAGAGAAGGATCTATTCTCAATTGATATACCACAGCTTGTTTTGACCAAAGTCTGTCAATGTTCGAAGTTGTCTGATCACTGATGAAAGAAAACCCGATGCTTCCAGAAATAAATCGCAATAGGTGTTTTGTTTTAAAGTCAACAGTTTTTTTTTTCTTCCGGGGAGTGGTTTTTTTCTTCTATGTTGTTCTCATAGAAGAAAATGTTGGTTTGGTGACGAGAAATTTTTTTACAAATTTCCAATATCATATCATATTTGTTTATAAATGGGTTTCATAAACTTAAATTTAGTCTCCAAAATAGGTACACTCAATGTAGAAGGTGTCCCAAAGATAAGGGCTAAGCTCTGCCCATCCAGATTTCTTTTTGAGAGTACATAAAATATATCCAATGAACTGTACCTGTACGATCCATAGTTTACAAGAAAAAAAAAAAGAAACGAGCCTTACAGTAGTCGCATATGATGTGTAACATCTGACATGTTATCTTAGTAAATACGCAATAGTAACTTAAATCCTGAAAAAAAATGAATCCAGTATGATTGGAAATAATTTTTTCTATCGAATAATTATATCTTTAAGGAAAATTTTATTTAGAAGTAATGCAATTTTCTATCAAAAATATTTATTCTTGTTTAATTTGGGGAAGAGTGGATACAATAGACTTATGATAAGTAAAATATTACACATATACTTGTGATTTCAAAGCCATTTAAAAACTGTTGAAAAACAGCGTCAATAACGGTACCACTGTAAGTTGTCAAAACATTTCGATTTGTATCCATTTCAAGCTTTAGTTCATCAGTCAAAAAAGCTATGAGCGGCTCAGCTTCTGGTAAACTATAGTTAACGCGCGTTGAAATCACCACTCAAAATCATGGGAAGCGAGTGATAGTTTGTTTTTAAAAGATCAGAACCACACACACATCTTCGGTATATGATAAAAGTACAAAATGCAGGGAATCTTTAATTTTTTGAACTGTTTGATTCGGAGAAATGTATACGGCCACACCGAAATCACTGTTTGTCCATTTTGAAATATGCTTCTGCCGCACATATGTGCCCAATATCTTGACTAGCAATACCCAGTCCACTTGTTTGATGATAAATAATGTCCATGTGAGAAGTCGCACCACCAGCTGCTCTGTAGTCCGGCCGTTTAAATTGTATACAGCACACACAATCGAAGTTAGGTATCGAAACACATTTTTCATTATCTAACTACGTCTCTGCCAACATGAGTAACGTACAATTTTTCGAAATAACGTCGTCGAATTGTGAAGTGGCGTAAGAAAACGAAATCAAGTTTTACAATTCGAATCTTTTGAAATGCTAACTTTAACAGCATAAAAAAAAACTACTAGAGTTGGATTTCGCATATATTCTGCTCTTGATTTACCCAGCTCTGCAAATTCCAAAATCATGAAAATTTAATTAGCTGGATAACTGTTTAAAAAAGTTTTCTCGATTAAAAATTAATCAAAATGAAAAATGTTATATTGACAGCTAAAGGAATTAATCTTATAAAGTATGAAAATGATACACACTAAAATATTTATTAGAATAATTCCATATTACCTACTCGTATTTTCTTAAAAATATTGAACTTTGTCAGACGGTTAATAGTAAATATAATTATAAATAAGTAAGTTTATCCTGAATAAGAATTCTAATCTTGTAAAGACTGTAATCAAAGAATTATTACTTCGGTTAGCTCAGCTCAACTTTATTTCATGGGTTTCAAATTCAAACTATATAAACAACATTAAAAAAAATGATCCTAGTTACAATTACATTAAAACAGTTAACAGTAGTAGAAAATAACGAGAGGTTTGAGCGCATTTCCTCTTCCGAGCTGGCAGGCTGACTGGTTAAGCACGCATCCACTCGGCGAAAAGAACTCGCCAACATGGTCACCAATGTCGACAAAATAGTCGTCAAATGTTATGTCAACTTGGCTGTATTGCCAAGATCTCACCAAGTTCCCATTGACGTCACTTCCTGTTACCAATTTCCGTCCCTTTTCACGAAATCACTCCGACAAATATCCAGCAAACGAGAGGAAAGATGTTACACATCAAAAAGAGGTAAATAATGGAACAGCGCATTCCGGTTCTCTTTTTCGTGAGTGGCTGGATATGAAATTGCCCGGCCACTCGATCAGACGTGGGGGTTCGGTTCTATGGCCCACACGATCGAGAGAGATCATACCATTGAATTCTTTTCCCATGGTGCCATCTCAAGAAAGTGGTATACCGAGATGTCATCACGCAAACCTGCTTATTTGCTCGTCAGCATGCTGCTTGTACTTTGGTGGAGACCGTTCTGCTGCAACGTGTGCACTCTTCCATTCCACGACGTGCTAAAGACTGCATCAATACGCACTTTGAACATCTGCCTTTATAAATGTTTGCAAATACTGCTGTTAATGTGTTCAATATGGTAATTTTTCCTTGCGCAGGCTATGACGTTATACCCTATTTTTCGGATTTTTCTCGCAAACTGTGGATCGCACATATAAAATTATTTTGTTGTTTTTTATCCATTCGCAAAGAAGAATCTGGCTGTGCAGAGTTTGGGTGATATTTTTGAAACACCCTGTATATGATGTGTCTGTGTGTATTACGAGGAAAGGTCTGAATACACAGAAGTTAAAAATAAGTTATTTAAAAAAGAATTCTAAAACATTTTAAAATTTACAAAAAAACATTATGAGCTGTATTAGTGGATTTACGGAAGTTCCTTCACGCATCTCCATGACCTTGTCCCTAACCATTCCCCAATTACAGTTGAAAATATGTTTTATACCAGGGGTTGGCAACCTGTGACACGCGGCACAATTTTCAGTGGCACTCTGCACTACTCAGCAAATTTGACAACTTTTGAGTAGATGGAAGTTGAGATAAATTTGTAATGTACCTTATTTGACTGACATCTTCAAAATTATGGCCTTTTTTCCCGAAAGAATTACGAAAAAATCTGAAAGATGACTAAGGTTATATTTACAGTTGTTTTGTAAATTATTGAATGTCTTTGCTATGAGATTTAACTGTTTGAAGACAGAAAACTGCATCTACTCTGTTTTCCGCTTTTCGTTCTACATATCAAAGTAAAAATCTTTTTCATATGAAAAATAGTTCGAGCCCACCAAGAAATTATTTAACAACTGAATGCTCCGAATCGCGTCCAATTGAAAGTCACACATTATACCCCTGATTTTGCGATATGAAAGTAGAGCAGTGCAAACACTAGGTTTGCATTAAAACTTTTATTTATCTTTTTATATAGCTGTAATGAAAGAAATTTGTATTTTACGTTGTCTATTTTTTTTAATAAATGCTTAAAGGTACATAAAGTAAAGAAAAGTAAGCCACCCATTCGGTATAGTAGTAAGTGACCCTGA
>BMAV01003857.1:0-75191 GCA_019973955.1 Trichonephila inaurata madagascariensis | reverse complement strand
ATAGATTTTATTCGGGTTTTTTTAGTTAAATATCTTCAAATAACCAAAATTTTAACAAAACTGTATATATTTATATATATATATATATTATATTGACTTTTATTCTTTAACTCAGCATACATTATCGAGAGGATCGAAATATTTCAAAAATGTCCTACTCCTAGCACGCTGAATCCTATTGGTAGATTGGTTTGGCATGCCACATCTTATAATGGCTGCTCACCTCTGAACTCTAGAATGTTTCTTATAAACTGTAATAAAAATATATCCTGATAATGTACAGGGATACAGGATTCCAATAATAATTCTCAACTAATCTCATGAGATAAAAAAAAGTGAAATAAAAATTGATTATTAACTATTTTGCTCATCAATTTAATCACTCTGGTGTACAAGTTATTTTAAACATTTTCAAGTAAATTTGTTTATAATTAGTTAAATTGAGCTATTTAACTAATTTAGACTACTTGTGTTATACAAATAGGGTGTGACTTATCAACTAGCTCGCTTAATTACATCCCTCTTAATGTGGAAAAATCATGTCCTTTGCAATTTATTTATTTTGTGATCACTTTTCACGTTTCATCTAAGTTACTGATAGACACTCATTTACATTCGTGAAAATGTAGAAGGAAATGTGCACATTATTCATTATATTAAACCTCAATTTTATGGAACTGGAATCGTGATCTGTGAAAGAAAATCATTTTAGACAAAAATAATTACACAAAGTATCTAAGAAATTCACACTAACGTATTTATTCGACTTTAAGCCGCACCCCAAATTCTCAACAAATGTTTTGAAAAATGAAAAATAGTGTAAAATGATTTATCGAGATGTCCAATTTTACGTAATCAAATTAAATTTAAATAAGAATTAATAAGAAGTGAATAATTTTTTATGTTATCAGCATAATAAATTTTTAAACACACATATGAACCTGTATTTGTTCTAATTGCGACATTTACCGAATTTTTTTCCCTGCTGTTCTAAGCCGCACTCGATTTTCAGTAGCATTAACATTGAAAATAAAAACTGTGGCTTAGATTCAAGTAAATACAGTAATTTATAAATTATTTATGTATTTACTTTATTAGCTTATTGTTGTCTTCATTAGAAAATATATTTATTATTTATCTTTCATCTATATTTTGATCCTTCAAAACTTTTTATACTATATATATAACTCTTAAGTTGCTTTTATTGTTCATATTAATTTAGTTTGATGTAAATTAAATCTTACTGTGTGTGTGTAGCTATTATGTCTAGAGAGTGAGTTGCCAGGTAAGATGTCGTTATTCACACAAAATGACGAGGTCAACATTTGCTCTAAAGTGAGACAATAATCAACAAAACAAACAGTGTGTAACTGCCCTAGAACTATCAACTCCGGTAACGCTGGCTGACTGATTGACTGACTGAATGTGTTCAGCTACGTGAGGGCTGTCGGTGACGGACCTCGTCAATTTGAACCACGGTCAAGTGACGAGGACGACATCTGAGCTGGCACCCCCCTCTCTTAACTACCACACCACATCAATGGGAGGACGTTTGAGCTCTCGACAGATTTAACGCGCATCGCTCCCCTACACGGCGAGTCTCTAGTGGTACTGGGCTCGAACTCATGTCCTGCCTGCCATAATCCGATACCCTGACCACCGGGCTACCGTAGCCCTGTCGCGGGTTTGATTCCTGGTACCACTGAAGATCCGCCTAGTTGTGAGGTAGATGCATGTTAAATCCACCGTGGCTCAAAGTCCTTGCGTTGATGTGGAGTGGGAGATGAGAGAGGGGAGTGCCATTTTAGTTGTCAACCTGGTAATTTGATCAAAACGACGAGACCCGTCACCAATAGCCTTCATGTTGCTTTACATCAGAGGTCAGCAACCTTTTAGCAGTGGCGTGCCAGGCCGATCTACCAATAAGATTCAGCGTGTCATACAGTAGGTTATTTTTGAAACAATTCCATTCCCGCAGATTTAAAGGATGGAGATCACACAATAGTATAGATTCACAGATTTATTATACATTAATTTTGCATCATTTAAGATATTTCATAACATAAAAATAAACAACTCAAAATAGAGATATTTCGTTAACAAAAATTTAAAATAATTTTTTTTTGAATTGTATATACAAAATGTATTTTTGAGCATGTTTATTATAGTAAGCAATAGAAAACAGAAAATATAAGTATTTCCCTTCATTTTAGTTAAATAAAAATTTAATGCGAATCCAAAGCTTGCACCGCTCTACTTTCATATCGCAAAATACAGGGAACAATTCGTGACTTTAAATTGGACACGATTTTGAACATTCAGTTGTTAAACAGTTTGGTTACGGACTCGAAATGTTTTTCATATCAGAAAAGATTTATTACTTAGATATGTGGGGAACGCGAAAAGCAGAATAAGTGCAATTTTCTCTCTTTAAGCAAATTAAATTTCTCCAGCAATGACATTCAATAATTTATAAAATAGCTGTATATTTATCTTTCCGATTTTTTCGTAATTCCATAAATGTCCATCATTCTGAAGATGTTTATCAAATAAGGTCCGTTACAAATTTATCAACTTCCATCCACACTCAAAAATTGACAAATTTGTAGAGTAGTGTAAATTGCCATTGAGAACGTAAATTCTACTTTAGAGTTTACGTTCATAAAAAAAATCCAATAGTAATTATATTAACACATTCTTACATTTTTCTTCTCTGTTTCAGATCGCTCTGTGAACTTCTCCAGTTTTAGTACACTTTTGCATTTTCCTCTTTCAACTGGCAGTCTATTGGAGTTAGTTTCCATGTAATTAGTTATGCGTACAGATGTAAGTATTTGTGTGTAATTTTATGTGAAATAGTAATGCACATATCTATACACACCCTGTATACAAAAGCTAAGCACTAAAATATTTTTAAAATATCAATTTACTGGTAAATTGTATGCGAAATAAAGAATTCACAAATTGACTACTTTCTTTTATTTCAATGTTTGACTAATTCATGATAACGGTGTATAAATGCA
The DNA here is from genome assembly GCA_019973955.1 of Trichonephila inaurata madagascariensis. Classification (NCBI taxonomy): domain Eukaryota; kingdom Metazoa; phylum Arthropoda; class Arachnida; order Araneae; family Nephilidae; genus Trichonephila; species Trichonephila inaurata. The sequence continues at coordinate 72,168 of BMAV01003857.1, read as the reverse complement.
TTTAATAAATTGATTCTATTTTGATTACATTGTACTATATGTAAATTTTTCTTATATTTCAATTGTATTTATACATTTATGATTTTGTTGCTTGGTAATTTGTTTGGAAGTGTATTTTTGACGTATATTCATCATGTGTTGAAAAAGATGTAGTACCATCACAGAAAACTTTTAATTAATATAAATAATAATTTAATGTAATTAGATTTAAGGGTTTTTGGGGGGATGGGGGGGACGTGAACCAGTAGATACCAGAATCCCAAGCAATATTTTAAACTTAATTAGAAATGCTGTTGCAAAGTGTTATTGGCTACAGTGTCCTAGAGGTCATTACTAAAGTGTGTGCGTTACTAAACACTCACAGATTACGTTACTGTCGGTATACGTAAAGTATAAGTAATAATTTTTTTCCAAACTGTGAACAGGTAATACAATAGTTGTTCAATGCTTCTTAAAAAATTAATGTAAATAAAACTCTTTTTCCTTGGTATGAAAAACTATTAGCGTGGGTTACGAACATTAAAAAAATGTGCAGAAGGATTACCAGAATAACATATAAAACCTTAAAAGGTGAAAAAATGTACCCTGGCTTATATGTATATGGTTCAGACAAATGATTTTATTAAAATTGAAATATACCTATTTAGAAAACATTTCTTCCTTAAAAAATAAAGAATAACGTGTTATGAAAATAATTGTTTCTTTTATTTCTCTTCCCATTGAAGGGTTTTTTTTATATATATCAAATGCTGTCCCCTTCTTTTTTTTGTCCCCATACCACGGCCCCTTGATCACAATCTAAAAGCGTTTAAATTTATCAACCATGACTGGGTTGACATCTGAGTCGGCCCCCCTTCTTTCCGCAAGACCCATAACATCGAAGACTTAGAGCCCTTTTAAACAAAAAACAATACCTCTCGAAATTTTGAACTATTTCAAATGACCAGTTCACCATCTGAGTTGGCCCCCTTATTCTTCCCATTTCGTGTCAATTGAGTGAAATCTTTGAGCGTTGACAGCTTTAACGTTTTTTCCCAGCCCGTCTAAAACGGAGAGTCTTTAGTAGAGTTCAAACTTAGAGAAGGGTGAACGAAAATTTTTATTTATTAAAAAAATCAATGTCAATTTCTGAGAAAAAAAGAAATTTTACAGGGGAAGCTTTTTTTTCCCGTAAGAAAAAAAATTTTTTTTCAACCTCATAATTTAAAAATTGTTGCTTTTTTTTTTTTAAATTATTATTTTTATTAAGGTTTTGGGCCCACATTCAGAGCCAAGGATTCAAAAAAGTATTTTGAAAAATTTTTTTTCGCATGTAGTGTCATAGGAATAAAAAAGTACAATATAAAATTTTTTTTAAAAAATTTTTAGTAAAAATATTTTTTAAAAATGAAATTTTTTGGGACAAAAACGAAGAATGACATTTTCAGATCGTTCTCCTTTTAAATAAAAAAAAAATACAAAATATATATATATATAATAAAATTTTAAAAATTTTTAAAAAAACCTTTTTTATTTCGATAATTTTTAAAACGTTTAAAAAAAAAAAATAATCAGTCTCAAATTTATTCTTTTAAATTAATTGATCCTAAATAAAAAAAACCCCCGAAAAATACATTTTATCCCATTCGGATAAATTCATTGATAAAAAAAAAGAGAAATAGATGATAAATGCATTATTACTCATATTGCTAACTATATTTAAACCCCCAAAAAAGGTAAAAAAAGGAATATACTTCGTATCTGCTGGCCCCCGATTAAGTTTTCTACCCCTTTGAACTTCAAGGAAGCAAAGTGCTGGAGAAACCAATAGTCTTTGGAGTACTGTGCTCTTTTTTTACATTTTTTGCTTCTGCTATTCGTTAATAATTTTTCACGAGTCAAAGAACGCTGTTTTCCCTTTTTGCCCAACGCTTATTCAACTAAAAATTGAAATCTTTTTGCATTAAATCTTTTATTTACAGTTTTATCTCCCATTTCCTGCAGAAGTCATTACTTAAAAAACGAGTTGCAAAAAATATTTGTTAATAATCCAGTCTTTCTAGTGCTTTTGTCATACTTTAAAAACATCGGGAAATCGTTTTTCTACAAAATACCTAGTTAAACCATAGAATTCCCCAATTTTATATATTTTTAACCCGGATTTGTGTGTCTAGTTATTTCCCTGAAATCCCCAGCTATTCCAAAAAAAATAAAAAATTTCAAATTTTTAACGGTATTTTTTTTAATATATAAAATTTTTAAAAAGGAAACTTTTTTCCCACTTTTTAATACATCGGGGTAGAGAATTTTTTAAAAAAAAAAACCCCCCAAAAATTTTTTCCCAATGAATCCACGGGGAAGTTAGTCCTGGGGGCCCTGAAAAAAAACCCTGGGGGGGGGGGGAAAACCTTTTTGGGGGAAAACCCCTTTAGAATTTTACAAATTTTTTTGCTTACACTTTGGGGGGCCCCTGGTTTTACCCCGATAATTGATACGGAAGGCGGGGCCCCATTTCCTTCTGAATTCATGGTCTCTGAAAAATAATGTGGGAATTAAAGGTTCCCTCGCCAAAAAGCCCTCGAGAAACGGAATAGTGGACCCCAATATTCCCCTTACTGAAAATAATGTAAATTTTTTTAATAACCCTATTGCAGGCTCCGAGAGAAGCCCTTATATAGGGAAAATATCATAGAGTCCTTTTACAAAAAAAAAATACTGTTTTGAAAAAGATGCCTTTTTTCATCATTTTTCCCAAAAAAAATTGTTTTTAAATATTTTTTTAATAAAAATGGTATTTTTAAAAAACAATTTTATATGCCTTTTTTTAATTCAAGGGCACTACAAAAAAAAAAAAAAATTTTTTAAACACTTTTTTTAAAAATTTTGCTTACGAGCGTAGTCAATAATACATCAAAAAAAATTTAATTGCAAAAAAAAAAATAAAATCTAAGACACCACAATTGATTGAAAAAAACCTTTTCGAAAATTTGGGAAATTGAAAAAAAATAGACACCCTTTTTAAAATTAAATTTTAAATTATTCCAACACGAGCCCAAAAATTTTTTAAAACAAAATTTTAAAATTTTTCCCAAAAATTATTAAAAAATTTTATTATTTTTTTCCCAAAAACAAAAATTAAAAAGTTTTTTTTTTAAAATTTTTTAAAAAAAAAAAATGTATGTTTGGGCAATCTAAAAAAGGGAAATTTTTTGAATTTGTAATAAAAAATTCGCCAGAAAAAAGGGGCAAACCCCGCCGATTTTTTGTAAAATCATAAAAATAATTTAGAGTTTAAAACTTGTCCTTTTCATTCCCCAAAGCCTCCCCCATGAAAAACGTCGTGGGTAATTCCTACCCAGCCAGAAGGGTCGAGAAAAAATTTAAAGCCTCTGGGCCTTTTTTATAGTGTGACGTTTCCGGTGGAATTGAAATTGGCGTGAAATTATGCAAATGCCTCCTTTTCAAATGACGCCAAACAATGATTTTTTACAGCCAGTAGGGGTTGCAAAATGCTTGGGTAAATGGAAAAAATAAATGAGAGAAGATCGGAAAAATCACTCACAGCAGAAGATAATTTTGATTTCATTTGTAGGTCATTTCTTCCCCAAAAATTTCAAATTTGCACCCAATATTTAATCATAATTTTTTATCGCCCTCCATACAATAACAATTATTTTATTCAATAGTTCTATGCTTAGAGGGTAAAGCAAAAATACGACTTTAACCTTTAGAAATGCTAAGGCGTATATAAACGTCTGGCTCCCAAAACGTTAATTGCCCCGCAGGTATATATAAGTCTTTTCCCAAGTACAATCTTTTTTGTGCACTGCTATCCATAAAATTATTCCGAAGGTTTTGGAATGCAATAAAAAGGGGCCCTTTACAGTGTTTGCGAAGGATTTATTTTTTTTCAGAGGATTTTTTTTATTTTTTTTATTGAAAGCTCTTTAGGGAAAAATTTAAAAACCCATAAAAAACCTTGTGGACGAATTGGAAAAAATTTTTCCGTCCGAAAAAATCAGTGACTTAAAAATTTTTCTTTTTTAACCGTAAATTTTTAATAAATTCGAATCGAATTCCAACATGGACCAACTTTTTTCCCGTTGTTGCAAAACCCAAAGGTTTTGCATAAAGCGAAAAAAGGAAAGTTTTCGCCCCAAAGCATGAGTTAAAAAAAAGCGAAGCGCTTGGAGGATTGGTTGAAAAACGTGATTGCAGTTATATCGTAAGCCTATGACTCCCCATGAATGAGCCCATTAAGTTCTTGTCCACGTTGCCACCTTTTTTAAAAATTTAAAAACTTTAGTTTAAAATGGCTTATTTACTATTTAAAAATAACGCATACAGGTAAATAAAAAAACATTTGGTTTAAAAAATTGTAAACATAAGAGTTTTTTTTTATTATTATTTTGAAAACTGTTTGAAGAATTTTAATACTTGGGCACATTAAAAACCCAATGAATACCAATTTTTTTTTCGCATATGCCAAACATTTCCGCGGGCCGCATACATAAGTTAATTATTTCACGCAGGCCGCGATATGAGGATAAATGGGGGGGAAATGCTTTAAGACCAAGAAAAATTAGAAATTTAAAAATTGGAAAAAGATCAAAATATTATAAATACTGTTTTGCTTTTTTTTAAACTTTTAATTTTATGTATTTTTACCCTTTTAAAACTAACACTTTAAATTGAAGTATATTTTAAAAAACTTTTCCTTCACAATTTCTGCATCAGTAAACGGTTTTCCGTATGATCACCAATCATAACAAACTTCATAGGATGTCTTTATTTCCGCTGTGATATTACCACTGACAAAACACTATTTGTTGCTGTTGTAAAAAAATTATTCAAGAAAGTTTATTTATTACCCCTCTTTAAAAGATTTTGAGGAAAAATGTCATTGAATGAATTTTTGATTATTTGTATTTTTTAAATACAGCACTTTCGTGACAAATCAAACACAATTACTGAGCCCCGTTTTTTTCACTACAAAATATTTGGGCCCCCCAATCAATCTTTAAAAAAGATATATTTTCTTCCCAAAAATTTTTTGCTTGCAAGATATGAAAGATAGTTAAAAAATTTTGTTTCCCCCCATAAAAAAGATTGCTCTCCACTGTTGTTCGTTATCACTAACCTAACTATTCCAAAAAGAAAAAAAAACGTTTGCACCCGTACGACACCGACAACCAAAAAACAAAACTGATATATTTGGTTTTTTTTGGGAAAAAAAATTTATTTTTAATACAATGTTCTTAAATAAGTAAATTTTTTAGAGCAATGGGCATATGACCGGGCCCCAAAAAAGGGTCGGTGGGTCGCTTTAGTTTCCTTTCCCAATGCTCCTAAAAAATTTCAATATGTGGGTCCAATTTTTAATCATAATTTTCATTGCCCCCTTCCTTATTTAAAAAAACAATGTATTGAATGTTAAAATCTACTTTGCCCTTTAAAAAACGACCTTTTTAAATTTTAAATCGTATAAATAATCAAGATAAATATCAAATTTTCCCATTTGTTACTTTTAAATTATAGATATCTTGAATAAGTTATTTTTAAGTAACAGGGTAAGATCATGTTCCTCTTTCTAATTTTTTTAATTGGAACTGATTACAAAATTTTTAATTAAAGAAGTTACCTTGACACAAAAGGTTCTCAACTGCCGAAGAAATCTTAACAGGTGTCGAAATCGAAAGACAATTTAGTAATAAATTAATCTTTGAATTTTGGGCAGGGGTGGAGGATGAATTTTCTACATTGAAAACAAAAGTGTTTCATATATTATTACCATTTCCAGTTCTAGTACTTATTACAAACTTGTTCTTAATTTAGTACTGATATATTAAATATCCAATACATTCTACACATTTGATACTTTTATAAGTATATTATATCAGTGTAATTTTTTTTATTATGTTAGAATGTGGGATTTTACGAGTATAAGAAGACGTTAAAGTCTAGGATCAGCTTTAAATTCAATGGAAACACGTAATTCAATTTATAATGTGATCATCAGGAATTCTCCGCCCGTTATTAATATTTAGAATTAATTGCTAAATTAAATGGACGTATTAATACAGTGGCTTTCAAAGTTTCAGTATTTGCGACACAATATTCAGTCATAATTTTCATCTCGCCCCTTCTTCATACAATAACTCCATACTTAGACGCTAAAGCAACAATGCGACTTTAACCTCTTAAGTGCTGTTGGCTTATATAAACGTCTCGCTCAACCAAGCGTTAATTTCCCAGCACGTATATATACGTTTTGCATATAATTTTATAAATGACAAACCCATGGGGTCATGGGTTATTATTAATATTGTTCTTAACTTAGCATTGTAAATTATTATGAAATTCATTGTGTACTACTAATACATTTATAAGTGTATTATATCGGTGTAAATGTGTATTTTATTTTTTAATATGTCAGAATGTGTTTTGTTTACTTACTTTCAGAAATTAGTAATTTTTTATAACTTTTTGTTTTCAACTGTTCAATATGCTCGCGCTCCCTCGTAAAGTTATCATGCCCCCCTGGGGGGGGCGCGTCTCTCAGTTTGTGAAGCGCTGTTTTAATGGACTAATAGCAAAATAAATCTGCTTAAAGTGGAATTTTTCTAAAAATAAAATCCAAATTATTTTTTTAAAATTTTTATATTGCCTTTTTTTCTCAATAAAACACACCAGATGCATTATACAGTCTCTTTAGTATTTCTTTTTTATAATTTTTTTTTATCGTCTAAAATGACAGTGCATGAAAAAACGAAAGACGGAAGAAAAGCTTGGATCGGACGTATTCAAAGGTGCGTGGAGAGAGAGAGTAGGTTACGAAATGTTACATTATACTACTCAGGAATCATTTATCAGTAATCATTACTTTTGAAATTCATATTGTAGAAAGATAAATTTTGAGTCTAAAATGATCCAACCAAAATTAAGACTTTCTCCATTTTTTCTGCAAATTCAACCCTTTTGTGGCAATATTAAATTTTGAAATTATTTTTTAAACTATTTTTCTCCTGATCCCATATAATAAAACGTCTTTTCCGTATAGATAGGTTCTGATCAATAATGTTTCCTCTATATAACCATTATCCACCCTACTTTATATCATGACATTTGGCGAAAATAATCAACGGACTAATACTACATACCTTCGAAAGTTAAAAAATTAATGATATTCCAGTAGAAAAAATTAAATTTTCGTAAATTAATAAGAAAATGAACACTAAATCTTATGTTATCTCCAATTACTTTAACTGACTCGTACAATAAAGAGCACTCGTTCCGAAATTAAGAGAAAAACAAGAACAGAAAGTCTTTACTCTTTCTCGAAATAAACCTGAGAAAAGAGATAGAAAAAAAGAGATGGAAAGAGAGAGAATAAAAGAAAAAAAAACATATCTCTTGCAGAAAATTGTTACACGTTTCGATTAACCCGTCACCGAAAATGTCCCTTGGCATTTCTAAGACGCTTCAATAGCGACCAACTGAACTGCAAAGAATTAAAAAAAGAATTTTACTTCTCAGGGAACCAGAAGAGAAAGGTATTTCAAACCAAAAATAAACCGCGGTCAAAAACAGCCGACATCCCAAGATATTTCTATCCAACTTTTTTTCAACACCCCCTCCGCCTTCTATACTTATCCTCTTCTATTTTTTCCACCTTCCCACCAGTATCACTTCTGTAACAATCGCTTTTCCAAAACATCACTTGCAACGTATTGACATTTCTATTAGAAGCCCTTTTTTTCGAGACAATGCTATTTTTTTTTGTTCTATCATTAAGATGTTGAGAAAATGCTGCCGTTCCCCTTTCCACCTTCTGTGCAGCCCACGCCCCCCTTATTCTTTCTTTAAAATGGGGGCGGGGAGGAGAGAAGTTTTCACTTCCCCACTTTTCTTTTAAAAAGATCCTTTTTTTTTTCTTTTTCTTTCTTCTAGCCTTTCTTTCTAATGTCCGGATCAGAGATCTATTTAATAAACCGTTTAAATGTTGAGAATTATTGAATCTGGAGCTATCGGATCGTGCAAGAAAGTGGGAAGTTTATTTTTAATCCACGTTGATAGAGTGTACCGGTTTCAGTTGTGGAGTATTAAGGCCAATTGGCGGTTTGTTATAACAAGCAAATTTGGCGAGATGTATTAAAATTGAAAATAAATGATTTAATAAAATAAAAAGAGGTGGCCAACCATTTTGGGAAGAGTGTCACTTTTTGATAAATTAAACCCTGTCCATGCTACTTCCAACTTTTCCAACTAACATGAAAAAAAAAAGAAAAAAAATGGTAAAAAATGTTAGTTGTAGGCTTATTATGCGATTTTCACGTAAATGCATATTTTTTATACAGAAGTCTGGCTAAATTTAAAAATAATATATAATTAAGACCCAAAATACACACGTAGGTTTTATTATTAAACATTTACATGTTTTTAAATAATACTAAATAGTCATATATCAAATGCAGGAGGGTAGCGAGGAGTTTTCACTGAATTCCAGCCTGAAATTGGTATTACTTGTTTAATGAGTTCAGACTTCTTTGTGTATTTTTGATTCAAATTTATTCAAATACTTTTTGATTTAACTAAAACAAGCAATATAAAAAATTAACGTCAGTTCCTACTTAGGTCAACAAAGGAATTTTTTTTTTTAGTTAATTAAATTTAATTAATGAATTAATATTTGAAAAATTTGTATCAACATCAAGTGTCATCCACTACAAGTTTAAAAATGTATTTGGACTTCAGTGGATGAATAAATAGTATTTTATTAACGATTCAAAATTTGAACAAGATATATAACGTAAAATCCGGCATATGACGCGCAACCATACTTTCAAGTTGCATTTTTTAATGTTTAGATATATTTAGCATATAACACACATCCCCTTTTTAACAAAGGAATTAGAAGCGTGTGTGTACAATGCTTTATGTTTTTAAGTCATTGTTTCGAGTTATTATCCCAGGATTTTGAATAAATAGTACACTATTATAGAACCAGAACCCTTTAACTTCATTAGGTATGTCATTTCTTTAAAGTATTTTTTACTCTGGTCAATGTATAAGTTCAATTTTTCTTATGCCCATATCTTTTCTTTTATTTTTGAAACTATCATTTTTATACTCAGCGTATAACGCGCACCCGTAAATTTCGATTTCATTTTTCGTGTTAAAAGTGGGCGTTATTCGCAGGATTTTACGGTATATGAATGAATAAATAAACATAGGGAGAGAGAGAACTAATAGTAGGAAATGAAAAATATCTGACTGAATTTATCAAAGTACATCGGAAGCATTTAAGAAATACTCAACAATTTCTGCATCAATTCATATGTTTATCCTTAACAATTTCATATGTTTATCAATATATATAATGGAACAATTTTATAAGGTGTTTTTATTATCTTTGCTTTTTGTGACATAACCACCAAAGTATTTTATTGCTGTTGCAAAGATTTTTTTAAGAAAGCCAATTTTTCTCGCCTTGAAAAAATTCTCAAGAAAAAGAACCGTTGAAAGATTTGTACTTTGTGGTGTAGTGACGAGAAAAATTATATTTTTTAAATATAACATTTTTTTTCACGATAAGTCATACAAGTTATTGATCCATGATTATCTTTCTCTATGAAATATAGTCAAGGTCCTAATCATCTTGAAACAACATATATTCCTTAGATATTTTTCACTTGGAAGACAAGAGGGTTAAATACAAATTAGTTTCACCCATAAAATAGTTGCTATTCCACTGTTATTTTTTTTCCTTAACCGCGCGTTATAATTACTAAAAGAAAATATCTTGCAATTCATACCACATAAATTTATAGAAAAAAGAGGAAACTTTTTAAAACATTGTTACTAAGATTAAATGTTTAGATTAAATCGGATGATAAGTTAGACCCTTTTTAAAGGTAAGGATCAAGTTTATAGTCTCCCAACATTCCCGTTTTTCCGTCAATGTTCCACCTCGCGGTTTAAACTGAGACATTCTCTTACGAAGTTCGTTCTTTTTTGTGGCAAAAGAATTTTATCATGTCGAGTGTTTCGCCCCTTCCCCCCACACATCTAGGTGCCCGAGAGAGAGGTCCGAGCCTCTCACAAGTTCATGACTAATTTTTGGGTATGAAAAGGGGCCCATGGGTACAGTACGTTTGGAAACCACTGCTTTATACAGATACATGCATCAGCTAATGGTAATAAAATAGCATTAAAGTAATGACACCAGGACTGATCCCAATATTTGACTTAAGCAATTACGACCACAAAATCGTGATCATGACCACTTGCCACGTCACATTCAAGCTAATGAAACAAAAAAAAATTATATTTTAAAAACATGACTTCAGATGGATTTCAATCTAGATATATAAGGAAGAAAAGAGCGACTCACTCATTCATTCACTCACTCACTTTTCATGATATCTTCAGAACTATTAGACCTACAGACTTGAAATTTGGTAGACATGTTCCTTTTATGGAGTAGAGATCCGCTAAGAAAGGATTTTAATAAAACTGAACCTTAAGGGAGGGGGGCAAGTGTTTAAGTGATGCTATACATAAAAGATAATCCCGTTTTTGAAATATTAGATCACCAGACTTCAAATTTAGCAGGCATGTTCTTGTCATGGAGTAGTGATAAGCTAAAAAGAGGTTTTGCAAAAATCTACCCTCTAGCGGGTTTTATGAAGGCATTTTATACATAAAAAAATTTCCTTTGTAAGATATTAAGCCTACAGCTTTGAAATTAGGAAAACATGTTACTGTTGCAAAGCAGAGATCAGCTACGAAGGGGTTTCAAAAGTCGACCCACGAGAGGGTTACAGGGTGTTATATATATATATATATAAAAATCCTTTTTTAAACTATAAAACCTAAAGACTTCAAATTTAGCAGAGATATAATGAAAGCATTTTTTTTTTTGTTTAATTTGAAATTTGCTTACAATTAAATTATTAAAAATTTCTTTATAAATTTCTAATGCTTTATTTCTCAATTCACCTGTGTGGGTTTACCTGCTAGTGAAAGAAAAAACGATAAAAATTTCTCTTTAGTTAATCCGTTAAATATTTTTGAAGGAATTACTAATCGTCAAGAAATTTGTGATTTTTTTTCTCCTTTCCGACCACTTCCTCGCTGCAAGACCTTAACCGCAACAAATGACCTGCCGAGTAGCCAAGCATCCTGAGACAGGCGGCGAAGACAGAGCGCATCTCCTGGTACCCACGCCCTGCTGGAAAAAAAATGGCCAACGCATCTCTATCCGGCGCACGCAAGGCCACGCGACCCTCATTACTTGCTCCGCTAAGGAAGCATGCCCCGGGAGTCCTTCGAGCGCGCCCTTTTCGTAAATCCCAGAAAACGACGCTCTTTAGAAACATTGTGTCTTCAATGGCCATTTTTTTTAAACCGTTCAAAGGAAGGTCGGAAAGAATAGGGTTGTTTTGTGAATGAAATGGAATCAATGTTTCATGACCGTAGGCCTTTATGTACCTTTCTTTTCTAAAAAACAAAAAGGTGGGTGGGGGTTCATATTTATAATTGAGGTAGGCTTGATTAGTACCGAGGATGCCAATTTTTTCCAAGTCCAAATTAACGTCGGACCGTAATACCAGGTCTTATCCCCGGGGGGGGTCGTTCGTTCCGACTTGCAAAAGGCCCGGAGTTTAAATCATCAAACGGCCCACCAAAAGCCTTTTAAGTGGCCGTCCGGCCCTTTGCTCTAGAAACTCACTTAAAGAACATGATTAAAAATTTGGGAAATTTTTGTCAAGAAACCCAAATTTAATTTTTTTTTCGTTATGCAAAGGGAGAATTGATATTTTTTCTATTTGAACGGTTCGGTATTTATAAAGACCGGGAGAAGGACATTTTATAAGTGGAAGGGGATTTTAACTATTTTCATATCTTGCAAGGAAAAATTTTAAAAAGAAAATATAGCGTTTCAAGACGTTTGGGGAGGTTGACTAATTTGTAGTGAAAAACCGGGGATAGTATTGCAAAATTTTACGAGAGTGTTATTAAAAATACCTTAACAGGAATCATTCAATGACACTTTTCTTCAAAATCTCTTTCAAGAGTGATAAATGGGTTTTTTTGAATAATCTTTGCTACAGAAAAAAATGTTTTGTAGTGGTAATACCACAGCGGTAACAAAGACATACTTGAAGATTTTTTTATTATTAAATCATATGAAACCGTTTTACGAGCAGAAAATGAAGGAAATGTTTTTTAAATTTTTTTAATTTAGTGTTAGTGAAAAAATATAATAAAAATAAATAAAAAAAGGGCAGGATTTATAGTTTTAAAATTTCCACATTTTTTTTCAAGTTTTTTTTTTTTCCCCAATTCAACCCGGTTTTTTTGTAAAAGGGGGCGGGAAAAAAAAAGTTTTAAAATGAAAATGTAAGTTTTAAAAAATTTTTAAAAAAAATTTTTTTAAAAAATTTTTGGAAAAAAATTTTAAAAATTTTTTTTTTTCCTGTCTTTTGGAAAAACTTTTTATTAAATATTTTCTTTAAAAAACCGCCTCTTTTTAAGGTAATAGTTTTTAATTTACATTTTTTTCCCCCTTTAAAAAAAAATTTTTTTTTTAAAATTTCTCCCCCCTTTTTTCTTAATATGGGTAAAAATTTTAAGTTTAATTTTAATTTGTTTCTTCAATTATATTAAACAAAATATTAAATAAAAAATTTTTTAAAAAGGGAAAATTTTAAAAAAAATTTTCAAAATTTTTCCGAAATATTTTATTTAAATATTTTTTTTTGTCAAAATATCCTTAAACATTTTTATACACGTATTCTAATCCAAGTGATACTAAATATCTTAAAAATTATCCATTTATGCGATTTTTAAAGTCACGTTTCTGAACGTAGTTGGATACCTTAAAGTATTTCCCCCCCTTCCACCATTTATCTCATGTATGCGGCCCGCGTGAAATAGCTGACATATGTATGCGGCCCAGCAGAAAAAAAAAACGGTTGAGTACCCCTGATTTAAATGGTCAAATATTATTCCTGTACATATTCTCCGAAAAACGGAATATCAAACTACATATCAGCTGGTAAAAGTGGTAAGATTGTATTATGTGATGACCGTTGTCTATATGTAGGTCTAGGCCTAGTACCATAAACAATCATTCAACTCATTGAGTCGAAATGCGGCCATCGGTGGAGCCGGTGTGTGCCTAGGTTTTTGAGATTGTGAATCATGCACATTTATTTGTTTCAAATGACCGTTTGAACGAGTCATTGACAATACATGCTATGTACTCTTATTTTAAACCACTCGCTGCGTAGTTAATTTATCACAAAGTAGGTTAAAAAATTGCATATTGTTTTATTACGTATTTCAAATGTGCATATTAAATTTACATTTTAGAGTTAAAATATACAAACAAATTTTTGTAAAAGAGTTTTTATTTTAAAATATAGAATTAGAGATCACATCAAAATAGGAACATAAAAACATAAACAAGAGCAGCACAGGTTGCACATCTAAATAGTCGGAAAAATGCATACCCCTAAAAATCGCGGGATACACAGCAAAAGGGTTAAAGATCTCAGGTAGGGCCTTCTTTTGCATAAGGGGCCCAGGACTGCAACAATTCTTAAGATTTCTCTGGGCCGAAGGCCTCAAAGAGTCTTAAGACATCCCTGGTAACCTAGTGGTCGAGGCCAGGTCTTAAGACTTCTTGATGGCCTGTACCCCTACGTGAAAGTAGGCTTTGGGCCCCCGCATCAATGTGGCATCACCAGTAGCGCAAAAACAAGAATTTTTCAAGGGGTCCGGGATCGAAAGTTCACCAATCTTGTAAAATGTTCCTTTTTATTTTGTGATTTTTCGGGGGCAAAACACAGTAAAAAATAATTTTTGAATAAATAATTAGATTTATAATGAAATTAATCATTAATAACAAAATAATAAATTTCGTTACTATATACTTAGAATTCTAATCAATCGGAAAAAAATCAAGGGCTTTGGGGTGGTGGACCCCCAGGACCCCTCTCTTGTGTGCGCCACTGGGCACCACCTATGACCCTTAAAAGTAGATAGTACATATCATACGTTGTCAAATACTCGTACAAACAATAACACGAAACAAATAAATGTGCATGACTTACAATCCTACAGACCGGCTCGACCGACTGTCGTTCTTTGAGTGAATGAGTAATGATGGTGTATGACGGTAGGCCTAGATGGACAACGGTCATCATATGTAGCGAGTTGGCATGTCGTCTGAAATTCCCAGTTTTTCGAAGAATAGAATCGCAAATAATACACACATTTGACTGTTGAAATTACTCGAATCATGATTTTACTAAGCCTGATTCAAAAACAAGATGAGGAGCCCATTGTTTTTCAAGGTTTTGGGGCCCCGGGGCCAATTTGGGTATCCTTAAGACGTCCCTGGTCACATTATAAAGCAAAATAAGGGCTAGTGGAAACGGGCCCTAACATTTTAACCCGTTCTTTCCCGAAGTCGACAGCGGGAGGGACCCTTTTCCCCCCCAAACTATACACCCGCCAACGGAAGGTTTAAAGTCTATCCCGTTGTGGGTTTAGTTTTAAGAAGGATTCAATCAAATGGGGCCCTCATCACTTGACCATGGTTGAAAATTATGTGGTCCGTCTCGATTCGATGATTCGAAAAACATGTTTTATTCGTTAATTACGTCACCTGTGCTTTCGGTTTTGCTTTAACTTTAACGCGTTCTATTCATGAACAAAAAAATTATCTTTTACTTAAAATCACCCTGAATCCAATAAAAAAATAATAATTACAGTAGAAATATTTAAAAAATATATAATTAAAAGCCTTTTAATTTCTCAGTTCCTCTCTCAATCGTAGGTAGCTATTTTCCAAGAAATTAAGAATGAAAGTCGTCAAAACTAATAAAATATTTAAGTACGCGTTAAGACCAACAATTTTTCTTCAACAGGCTTTATAGTGTATTTTTAAGTTAACTAATTTAAAAAACGCGTTATTTCTTCAACTCCTACTATTAGCTCATACCCTCTATATATTTATATGGATCAAATTTTCAACTGTTAATAAAATGCATTTTAGAGCTCTCAGTGCAGCTGAAATTTTATATACTTGATTATTTTGGATGACAATACAGTAATTTAATTATAATTTAAAAAACTAATAGTTTAAAACCCCAATTTATTAAAAATAATTACAAAAACATCCACGCTGGCATCTTTTTTGGTGACTTATTTCAAAACTTAAAAAATGTTTTTTTCTCACTTTTTAAAAAAGGCTCATTTAGGCAAAATTTTTACACAATTGTTTTAAATTAAACCATTTAACTATAATTTAAATTTAAAAAATGAATTGACTGAAACTAATTTTTTTAAAGAATTACAGTTTTGGGCTACTTTAAAATTTCATTTTTGGCCCTTGGCCCAAAATTTTTAAAAATTTTTTTTCATTTTTTAAAATTCGGGTTTGCCAAAAATTTACAGACACGATTGATTTGGATATAATCCCAAAAGATAAAAGGGACACGGTCCTTTTTTTAAAATTTTTTTTTTTTTTAATATTTGATATTTGGTTTTAATTTTTATTTTAAAAAGGGTTTAAATTTTTAAAAATAATTCCATAAAAAAAATTTTAATTTGTTGAAAAAATGTTTGAAAAATTTAAATTTTTTAAATTTTTTTTAAACTTTTTTAAAACCCCCAAAAAGGTTTTTTAAATATGTTTCTTTTTTTTAAAAAATTTTTTTTTCCAAGTACCTTATAATATACTACAAAAAACTGTGCAGGGGTTTTTTTGTTACTGCTTTTAAAATTTTTTAAATTTTTTTATAGCCCCCCTTAAAAAAATTCTCGAAAAAACATTATTTTTGATTTTGTTTTTTAGAAAAGTACTAAATATGTTAGAGTTTAAATTCAATGCACAGTTTTACAAAACACAAAATTTCAGAACATGTAAAAAAAGTTTCAAACCCTTACTTCAATTATAAAAAAGCCTTGGGGTTTTGAAAAAAAGTGTATGTACAAAAATTCAACATGGAAAAAATGAGTTTTTTTTTCATTTTTTTGAATAGCATGAAAAAAAATTCCCCCAATAATCTGAAATTTTTTATGAAAAATTTTAAATTGGTTTTTTAAAAACCCCCCTTCCCTTAAAATTTTTTTAAAAAAAGTCAAAAAAATATACTTGTTAAAAATGAATATATAAAAAAAAGCAAAAAAAAAATTTAATTTTTAAAAACATATCTTAAAAATTTTTTAAAAAAATTACACTCACATTTTAGAGTTTATTCCAAAAGTTATATACTACTATAATAAACAACATGTACACAAATATTCATATTTTTTTTTTCCATAATTTTAAAAACCCAATATATTGAAAATTGTTCCGAAAGGGAAAAAAATGAAAAAAAACCTTTTTCAATTTAATGCTTCTTATAAAGAACAATGTTTAAAAATAAAATATATAAAATTTGGGAAATTTAAACCCCAAAATTTGGGCAAAAGTTTTTGAATGTTTTATAGTAATTACTTTTTTAAAAATTTCAGATAGGGGAAAAATAAAGCATTATTAAAATAAAGTGTGCAAAACTACGAAAATTGGGAGTTTCACTGTTGACTGCAATTGTTTTTCTTACAAAATTAAATTTTTTTTAAAATTTTCCCAAACATTCAATCAATGTTAAAAAAATTTAAAAACATAATATAATATAATATAGTAATCATAAAATAAATTAAAATATTGCATACGTGATCAACAATTTAAAATTTCCTGCTTTATAAAAAACCCCTTTTTTCCGAAAAAATTTCTCTTGCGTTTACGGGGCTATTTTTGATTTTTTCTGTCCAAATTGTCAACATTATTTTTCTTTTTTTTCTTTGATATATCCTTAAAAAAAATCTTTATAAATTGCTAAATTTTCGCTATGCTGTTAAAATAAATTTTTTTTTTTCTTGTTGCAAAAATTAAAGTTTGAAAATTTTCCAACGTTAAATTCAGATACTGCATCAAAAAACTGCAATATTTACTCGTTTCAATGAGGGCTGATATTTTAAACACTTATTTCCAAATGATGTTTCAAAAGTTTAAATTTGGAATTTTAAGTCATGCACCGAATGAAACCCTCCAATAAATCATTCGGAAGCAAGTTCTGGAAAATTAAATTTTTTGGAAAAATAAACCCTCATTCACTGGTGTTTTTACTAGTTTTTTGTGCGAACCTGGTTTTTCCCTTTGCAATAGCTGATTGATAAAAAAACCAAGGGGAAACAAGAAGGGCATTTAAAAATGCTTGGGTTTTTTATCATGGGGAAAAGCTATGGTATAAAAATAGCATATATGGCAGTCTTCATGTTTTCAGCATTGCCTTTGTTGCTTAAAATGGCATTCTGATAATATTCGTTTTTTTATGGTTTCATCTTTCAAAAATGCCAAAAAGATTTTTCTGAGAGTAACCCCCTTGAACCCATTCCTTTATACATTTTCGGAGAGTTTATCCCAGTCGCTTACTCACATGGTTCCCACTCCTTTGTTTATTTTAACATCTCCATAGACTTTTTATTCAGTCCCGATGTTGAAACGCTTTGGAATCACCATCTGAAAGTACCGTTGCTTTTTCTAAATCCCAAACTTTTCAGATCTCGACCACAACCTATGGGCTTCCCTTTAACCTGAAGAGCCACAATGGTTTGCATTGCAAGAATTTTTTATGACCGTTAAACCCAAAACTGACCGTTTAATTTTTTAAGTTCACCTTTGGCTATTTCACCTTTTCAATATTTAGATATTACTTTTAAAAACAACAACATATCCCCTCAGCATGTCTATGGCCAAACCAACTCCCAAACTGAGATGTATGCCCCCAACCAAATTTCCATCAAAAACCGCAATATTGGGTTTAAACCCCTGTTTTCTGCATTGTATGCTTTTTTAATTTCCCCCTTCCAATGCGATGGAAATGTTTTTTGGATCTTTCACAAGTGAAGAATGCAACAAGTAAAATGTTAAAAGTTCTGCTGGAGATTAAAAGCAAAATTCATAAACATTGGGAAATTTTCAAGAGCCATATTTCCGGGCCGAAACTCAAAAAAAGCTTGTGTAACTCGTAAATTAAATCCTTAAAGGGTGATTTAGTCCACTTTTTTTTTAAAAAATATGCTCCAAAAAGTTTTCATTTCATTAATAATATCAGCGCAAAATCACACACAACTTGAATATTTTCACAAAATCCAAAAGACTTTTAAAATTTTCCGCAAAGAAGCATTTTTTTCAAGTATTACATAGTGTATTTTTTAAAAAAAATTTGTTAATGCATTTTTTTTCAATAATGACGTATGTTGGAGATCTGGGTATACCAGTATATTTTTCATCCAAAAAGAGAAAAAATATTTTCTTTTCTTCGTTTTAAAAAACCCCAAAATTGTGTTTTGAGAAACCCGAACTTGTCTTTTTGCATCTGGAAACCACCTCTTCAAAGCTTTCGTTGTGAGAATTTTTTTACGTTTTTTTTGGCCTAGGCATCTTAACTTTTAAACTTTTGGAGAAATCACCAAATTCCTTGTCGTAAAGCAACCTTTTTTTTACTCTTCAGAACACAGAGTACAAAAAAAATAGTTAAATTTGTAGGGAAAAGAACTTCAAAAAAAAACGCAAACAGAATAACTCTCATATAATCAAAAAAAAAAACAAATTATTTCACTTCAGTTTAAACACTAATCAACGTGGAGTAAAAAAAATTTGTTCCCTTTTTTATCAGGCCTTCCTTTTTTTAGCAGAATCTGGGGGGCGTGGCAGCTTTGTTTAGTCTACTGGGCATGCAGCAAAATGGATAAAAAAACAAAAAAAATATAGATACAACTTGAAATTTTTGAACTTTTTGAAAGGGTTAAAAACATCATATAAGCCAATAAAAAATCGATATTTTAATTTTTTTGGGGACCATATCGCCTTAATAAAAATTTATTGCCACTTTAATGTTGTGATTCTGTCATGTTTATATTAATGGTAACTATTTAATAAAAAGTAGCTAAAATAAAATTTTTGTTTTAAAAAAGTTTAAACACAGTTTAAACACGCAATAATACTGCATATCCCACTATACTAAATGTCCTTTTCCCCAGCCGTTAGTTAATCCTGACAGTTGTAAAAATATATATGAGTTATTTGCAGCAATAAACATGTACTTAATATTTGTGGGATTAATTTATTTTAACTATATTACTCGTATAACTAAACACGAACAAGACGAAATCGTGTGCATATATTCCCCCCACCCCAGTATAATACTCCTTTGCGTGCAAATGTGCTATTAATTATGATATACTGAGATTGGAGGTATTATTAGTTGAAGAAAGCTTTGTGTATTTTCCTTTTAAATCGTGTTATGTATTTAAGTTACACAGAGTGAATTACAGGATTATCTGTATGTATCTTTATTTTATTATTTGAAGTCATTCAGATTTGGTAATTGTTCTTTACCCTTCTCTCTATGATGGAAGACGTACATATTTTTAATGTTTTTTTTGTTTTGTTTTGTCCGTTGACTGGCTTAGGTAGATTGGATTAAAAACTTTAAAAAATATTATCACAGTTAACAAACTTTACTCTTTGTGTTTTATTTCTTATATATATGTCTTATTACTAGGAAATTTTATAATCCACCTCTTTTTACTGTCTTTTATTTAAAATTTTATTCCTTTCATGTTATTTAAGTATTTTCTTATTTCTCTTCTTAATAACAATATTTATTAACGTCGCACTGTAAAACAACTCGAGGCCTATTGACGACAGATCTCGTAAGTTGAACTTCGGTCAAATGACAAGAAGGACAACTAAATTGACTCCCTCTTCTCCTAACTGCCACATCACATCTACGGGAGGATGTTGAGCCTCGATCGATTTTATGTTCATCAGTCCCTCTACTGAGTAAGCGAATATTAACGTCAACGTACGAGGAAGACAAATGCGCTGGCATCCCCCCTCCATCCAAACTTCCATACAATACCAACGAAGGAATGTTTGAGCCCCGACAGAATTGACATACATCAGCCCTCTACACGTGGGTGTTCAGCGGTACTGGGCTCGAACGCATGATCCGACAGCCACGAGTCTGTTACCTTGACCACTAGGCTACTGCGGCCACATCAGCCTCTCTACACGATGAGGCTTCAGTAGCACTAGGCCATGAGTTTGTGGCCATAACCACTAGGCTACCACAGCTACTAGGTTAAGTATTAAGAATGTGTGACGACAAACAATAAAAAGAAATGCCATGTACTTGCATTGCCTTGTTGTAATGTAAGTCTAGGGTTCAGAAAAAAAATGCAACACTATGGAGCATAGATTCTTGTCGACGTATCACTGTTCGGAAAAAGTTTCATAAATAACACCCAAAGGGCTCTGGAGAACAAAAAATGAAATAATTTCCTATACCTTATCTTCCGATTGTGTGTCAGTGAGTGAGTGAATATAAACGTCGCACTGTTCAGCTATTCGAGGGCTTTTGGAGACGGACCTCGTCATTTTGAATCTCGGTCAAGTGACGAGGACGACACCTGAGCTGACAACCCCCTCTCCTAACTACCACACCAACGGGAGGACATTTGAGCTCTCGACATTTTTAACGTGCATCGCTTCCCTACAAGGCGGGTTTTTACTGGTATTGGGCTCAAACTCGTGACAAGTCAGCCACGATCCCACTAGGCTACCGCGGCCATTGATTGTGTGTCAGGCGTCAGTCAACATAATACCAATTCGCTTTTCTGCATAATGACGTATTAAGATTTCTTACAGCCCTGGGTCTTTATGCAAAAGCAGACCCTTCGAAAACCATTTTAAGTAGATAGCATTTTGCATACATTGTCAAATACTCGTGCAAATAGTAATCCATAAAAATTAAATGTGCATGACTCACAATCTCACAAACCTAGGCACTAACCGACTCACGCCTTTCTCCTAAATCAGTGTTTCTAAAACTTGCAAATATTTTAGGAATTTTTTTTTTTGTATATACTTACAAATAAAAAAAATAATACACTACAAAAAACAATGTACTACAAATAAAATACATATAGAAGGACCCAATCATGTGTAAACATTGCGCAATGCTTACGGGGTCGTACAAAATTTTTGATAAAAAAAATGGGGTTGCCATTCCTAAAAGTTAAAGAACCCCTGGCCTAATGGATGGTGGTAGGCCTTGACCTAAATACAGACGACGGACATGACGTACTAATGTAGTTTTGCTGTTGTTGGCAGTTGGCATATAGTTTAATATTCCTAGTTTTTAGCGGAAGATGTCTGGGAATAACAACTGAAGTTTAAAATGATTTGGATCATGATCTTATTGACACCGACACTTTGGGCCCATTCGGCCCATGCTTTAAAACGTCCCTGGCTCTGGATAGGTATCCCAGTGTCCTTTAAAAGCGAGACGCGTCCTAAAAAAATGTTACTCCAGTCCGCGATTTTCCATATCGAATGCGCTCGGTAACATTGGAAACGAACCTGGGATAGACATGCAAAGGGGAGATATAGTCAGTAATAGCTTCCGTAATATCTATTCCCCCCTTGCACCGAAACGCTTATCGATAGTCATTGCTGTCACTGATGTCCCGGGTGCAAGTCGGATCGCCGATACGGACGCTTGTCCTCATGTTCTGTCTTCGCTCTAAATCAGGATTCACCAACTCGCGACACGCTTGCCACAGTGGGGCTTGACGGAGTTGTACCACTGGCACGTGAAAAATTGTTGAAAAGTTGAAAATATAATTAAAAAAATAGCAATTTTTTTCAATTTTGATAAAATCCGGATATTTCAAACAAAAAAAATCTCAAAATTTATATGTTAAACACATTTAATTAATTGAATTACAATAAAAATTATCATACAAAGACATTGTTGTGTGTGCTGGCTGTCCAAAGTAAGTGCACTCACGAGATTTTGGAATTGGAGGCATCGTATTTTTTGAAACATTTAAAAGAAAACAATGAATAGTGCGGTGTGTGCTTGCTTGCAAGAATGAGAACTGGCTCTGTGATTAAGCTTTCCTTATCGATATTACGGGACATTTAAGTAATATAAATTTAAGATTACAGGGGAAAAAATTGTATTTTTTCTTTCCAAATTGGTTATACATCTATTATAAACAAACTTTTGTATCTTTTGTCTCTATTTTGAAAAAAGAGATTAACACATTTCACAATACTGTAACTCTCTATCACAGTTAAGGTATCCGACTACGTACGGAACCGTGATTTTGCAAAAGCGTATAAATGAATAATATTTATATTTAGTGTCACTTATATAGATTAGAAAATGTATATAAAATTGTTTTAAGAATAGTATTACAATAAAAAATTATTGAAGTACAATATTTTGACAAAAAATTAACATAGAATGACCCCCTTTCAAAATATTCTCCTTTTGTGAAAAAGGCTTCTATTATAATAATATTTTGCCTGTATATAGCTCAGACCTCTATACAGAGGCTCAACTAGAATTTTTGAAATATATAAGAAGTGGGTTTATCCATGTTTTACGACAACAGAGAGAGAGGGGAAATTTTAAGAAAAAAAGGCCGATAATTATTCCAAATGTGTGTGTGGTTGTAACTCTGAAAATAATGTGAATTTTTGAAAACTCACATTTGAGTCTCTGTACAGAGGCCTGAGCTATTTACAGGCAAAATATTATTATAATAGAAGCATTTTTCAAAAAAGGAGAACATTTTGAAAAAAGGTTGTTCTAAGTTAATTTTTTGCCGAAATATTGTATTAAAATAATTTTTTTTTGTCAAAATGTCCTTAAAATAATTTTATACTTGTATTCTAATCTAAGTGACACTAAATATTATGAAAATTATCCATTTATGAGCCTTTTTAAAATCACGGTTTCAAATGTAGTCGGATACCTTAATGATGCTCCGAGATAGAGCCAATAGATTTAAAATCTTAATATTCATTTTGAAGGATTCATTCAGTGCTAGATTGAGTTATTTTCAAAATAAAATATGCAGATCCTTTCATAAATTCTTTCTCAATTTCTCTATAAGCCGTTAATTGTTGTCCACCTGAAATACAAATCTGAATTATTAATCTACAGTATCCTACTACACTGAAAATCAAATATTAAGGAACTTATTTCAACTCAAGTGATCCAAATTATATTGAACGTTGGATGTTTGAACTGACAAGGAATTTTCAAATCAACATGATTTTCTTGTCAGATATTGTCGTATTCTTGGGTCATAAGCATATGTTTCTTTACCAATGTTTTCTATTAAGAATATAATAAATCATAATATCGCTCAAAATTAACTACTATACACCTAAAACAACCTAATTTTGTTAGTTTCTTTAAGAACTAATCCTAATATAGAAGAATAAAACGTAATATAGTAAATTCTAATATAGTAAAAAAACGTAAACTCAAAAGCCGCATGAAGCAAGTACTGGCTGTTTAGTAATAAATTACAATAAAATGTTTCAAGTAACTCAGTTTAATTTTATACCTAAAAAGTTTAGTAAAAATTATGTAAAGTTTATTAACAATAAAAAAGGTGCATTTTCCATTAAAAACTATTTCGTTTTGCAAGACAATGATTCGAACAAGTATAAAATTATCTCGTGGAACTCAGGACAGTGAACAACAAAATATTCTCAATCTAGTAAGTAATATACATATAAAGATAAAACGCTTTCATATAATTTTTTTACTATATTAAAATAAAAGTTTAAAAAGTATTTCAAAATAAAGTTATTATGTATGAATACAATTTTCAGTTTCTGGATGACAGGGTTGAGCTGTAAGTTCTTGTGGGGAAACAAACAGTTTAGAGAAAACGAATCCATTTTGCGTACACATTTATAAGTTTCTTTTCGATTTTTTTATTGTAACTCCTCGAACTCCTGGGTAGGCCTCGTGGAACCTTAGGGTTCAGTGGAACACAGTTTGAAGACCACTGCTCTAGATTAACCTCTCTTGATGGAACTCAGGACAGTGAACAACAAAATATTCTCAATCTAGTAAGTATCCATAGTCCATAAGGTCCTAGTTCCTAGTCCCTAGTTCTAGTCCATAAGGTCATGGTTTCACTTATTCCTGGGGCAGCGGTAGCCCAGGGGTCAAGGTATCGGATCATGGCAGCTATGTCATGAGTTCGAGCCCAGGACCACTAGAGACATACCTTGTAGGGCAGCGATGCACGTTAAATCTGTCGAGAGCTGAAACGTCCTCCGTTGGTGTGGTGTGGTAGTAAAGAGAACGGGGTGCCAGCTCAGGTGTCGTCCACGTCATTTGACCATGGTTCAAAAATACGTGGTCAGTCGCCAAAAGCCCTCGTGTAGCTTAACAGTGCGACGTTAGTATTCACTCGCACACTCACTCACCCATTCCTGTCAACGTCAGCAAACGGTAACAGCGATCGAACCCCAATGTCAAGTGATCGCACAATTTGACCTTGTTTCTTTTAGTCCAATTGCACATCCTACCTCTCAAACGGTGATATTGTGGCTCATACTGTTCATTAATCTGGTAGGTACTGGTACAGTTCACATGAGTTGACATAACCACCTTCGCCTGTAAGTTATGCAGTAGCACTGTAATATATTGTCTGTTTTATATGCCCTCCAGATGCTCCGTTACAATACATTGTGTGGAGCTTCAGATAGTCAGTCATTAGATATAAAAAGTTTATAATGTGCATGGTTTATCGAAAATAGGTTAATTACGCACTTCTGTTCCTTACGTTTGGTTCCTTCTCGGTACGTGACATTTTATTTTACTAGGTGCTTATATCTACCAAAGTATAGGTGAAAAGCGACTCACTTTCTCCCTCTTATCACAAGATTCCAAAACTATTAAAAATTTTTATTTTTAAAAAAAAATTTTTTTTATCCTCGAACGATCTGACACATGTCAGATCAGCTCCAGAAGCTTGTTGACCACCAAAAAATCTATAATATTGAGGGGATCGAATGAAGAATCCCTCTTAGAAAGCCCGATGCATCTCAGGATGTGATCCGGTGAAGTTGGATGGTCACAGAATTTCTAACAAGTGGGATGGATTTTTCTGCCATTATCATAGGAAAGACATTTCAAGTGATTACTTGTTTGTCTATCCAGAGCAGTCAGGCAGCCACGGTCATATTTGATTTCCAGCAGAAATTCAGGGGATGTTCCTGTGCACCATTGATGCGTAGGTGGAATACGCTATATATTATATATATAAATTTAGTTTATATTTTGCATTAGAGTACAGCTCTTGATAAGTGAGTGAAATTCCAGTAGCCGTTTCAATCTCAGTACCCTCTTAGCCATCTCTTTCAGCGATCCCACATTACCTCTAATGTTAACATGTGATGGGATTTATTGTTTGGAGGTGGACGCGTCGGGGGTCTTCCTCAGTTTGAGCAGAATAGAAACGTTAGTTTCATCGTTTGCGGATGACCAGCTACTAACCATTTATCTACCGACGGTACTTATAAGTACCACTCACTTTAAAATGACATAGAATAACCATTTTTATGAATACTCTGATGATACTTAGCAGGAATATTCTTTTAAATTCACTCTTCCAAGATATATGGCAGCACGGGTTCTATGACGAGTATTTTAGCAGGAAAGGCAAATAGTGTTATAGCAGAAATTGCGTTTCTAGCGGATTGCAAAGATTATCATTTTTGTTCCGAAAAAATAATAAATGTCAAAAGATAAGCGTATTATTATTTTTTTTTTGTATGTTAATGATAACCTTAGAAAACGATTTGACTATTTATTTAAAGTATACAGTGTGTATAATTAATTTTACAGTTGAATATCTTTAATTAATTAGCTCTAATTAAATTTCACAAAGTTGAGTATTTTGCTTACGTATATCCCTTAATTTTTAACGTAGTGATTTAAAAAGAGTATTGAATGAAAAAACTACAGTAAATCATAATGCGGTAGATAAAGAGCTAAGATGTTCCTGTACACTGCGGCTGTCCGATAAAATTCATAGTTCCCCTAAATCGCAAGATAAATTGTTAAATTAAAAACTAATATTGTGGAGATCTGTTAATAACGGGATTTATAAAAATCGACTTTTTTTGGGGAAGAGGGTGTTTTAGATAAAATAGTTTCCATTTTTGAACTGTTAGACCTACATCCTTGGAATTTGGCAAACATATCTTCTTTTATTGAGTAGATTTCCGCAAAGCACAACTTCAAGGCAGCCTTAATGACGCTGAAGCATCACAGTAAACCAGTGGGGAAAAATTCTTCCAAATTTTGCTGAGGTTGAGAAATTTTTTCGACAATTCCTTGCATTGCAGGGCATACAGTTTTCAGTTGAGTGGGTTCTTTAAACTGATTGCTCGCTACGACAAATGTCTCAATGTCGGTGGTTTTATGTCGAAAGATAGAGTAAAATGTAAATAATTCTTGATGTCATGGTTCACATTTTTCTTCGTTATAAGGCTTCCTCTTGAATAAGAAATCACGTTCCTCGTAATTAATTATATTAAAATACAACGAGCACCCATCTGGTATAGTGGTTAGTGACATTGACTGCTGTGTCGTAAGGTCTGGGTTTGAATCCCGGAGAAGGTACGGATTTTTGTGTCGTTTCTTATCCCACTTCATCGACAGAAACATCTAATTCAAGTATATGAACCCGTTTTAACGCTTCCCGCCACACAGCTGTGAATCGGCTTTGTTGTTGTCGTTGTTGTTTCTAATCCCACCTGTCTGATGTAGTCCGATCGAATACCACGAAATTCATCATGGCAATTGGCAAGATGTACGCTTGTTGTTGGCCTTAGACTTGAGCACCATACAGGTGACAGTACGATTTAGCTCGGTTCCACCCCAATTTTGAGGGAGAACACCTTGAGGGAGGGCCAGTTGCCTCTCCCCCCTCTCATCCCCCTCAGGGGCTCACCTTCTTTAGGAGGGTACGGGTGTCACAATCCCGAGGTACCCTCTAGTGATCTTTTCCTTTTCCCAAGGGGTTTACTACCTTTCGTAAACACGGGTTTCACGACCCCGGGGTACCCCAGTGATCCTTTTCTATTTTCGACCCTCATCTTGTCATCCAATTTCTCCTTTTCTTCTTTTTCCGTCCAGACCACAGACCTATGAATGTTTGGCGCAGTATAGACAAAACTGGCTCTTGCGCCATAAAACACCAAACTCACTTCACTTCACTTCCTTCAAAATTGAAGTGGAATCCAGCAAAATCGTACTGTCACCTGGATGGTGCTGAAAGCTGTGGATAATGACAGACGAAAAACTACTCCCTTACCACGAATTTCGTGTGCCTCTATCTGACTATACCATCTATCAGGTGGCTTCAGAAACAACAACAAAATACAGCAATATTTCACTAAATTAATCCATGAAGGTATATATTCCATAATAAAAAATACTTTGTTCGAATGAACTAAAGGGATAAAAAACTGCAATTAAAAGATAAACTGTAGAAGCGAAAACAATTATAACAAAAATCCGCGATCGAACATTCCCCAAAGAGTTCCGTCGCCATATTGCCGAAAGGGAGAGCAGCAACAAAAAGTAAAGTGGGGAAAATCACCACTAAACGGTTATTGTTTTTCAACTGGTGGTTCCAGCATTTTATCGGAGGCAACGACGTTCTAAATTATCCTTTTAGTGTTTTCTGCAGCAATTTTCGAATAAGAGAGTTTGTTTCTTGAGAGCAGCAACAACTTTATTACGTGATTCAAAATCCCTGACAATGCTTGATGGGAAGGGGTCACGCGATATGTGTGACGTCACGTGCGTGATAGCGAAGGGGGGGGATTCGAGGGTGTGAGAGTAATTATTTCGGAAATTAGAAAGGGAGCTTCCACATATTACGCGAAAAAAAGAAGCATGGAAATTCATAGGTGTATAAGGGAATTATATTTGAATTTCAAATGATATCTTTGGAGTCTGAGTGAGTGAGTGAGTGAATATTAACGTCACACCCTATTCAGCTACAAGAGGGCTTTTGGCAACAGACCACGTCATTTTGAACCATGGTCAAGAGACGTGGATGACACCTAAGCTGGACCCCCACCTCTCCTAACTATCACACCACACCAACGGGAGGACGTTTGAGCTCTCGACAGATCTATCACGCGCGCGATCCCAGTACCGTGTAGGAGAGATCGCTCCCCTACACGGTACTGGGCTCGAACTCGTGACAAGGCCAGCCACGATCCGATATCTTGACCACTAAGCTACCGCGGACACCATAAAATTGATAGGTGTATAAGGGGCTTATTTGAACTTAAAATGATAACTCTAGAGTGTTCGTGAGTGAGTGAATATTAACATCACCCTAATCAGCAACACGAGGTCTTTTGGCAACGGACCTTGAAATATTGAACTAAGGTCAAGTGACGAAGACGACACCTGAGCTGGCACACCCTCTCCTAACTTCCACATCACATCGATGGGAGGATGTTTGAAATCTCGACAGGTTTAACGAGCAGAGCTCCTCCCTACACGGAGGGTCTTCAGCGGCACAAGGCTCGAACTCATGACATACCGGCCACGAGTTCGTAACCTTGACCACCATGCTACCACGATCTCCTCTGGAGCGCGCAAATTTTGCAATAAAATAGAGGTCAAACCATAAAATGTATAATCGGAAGGGTCATTATACTGACTCAAGTGTATATAAAGAGCTGTTGGCGTGAAATGGAATTAAAGGAGCTTTGAATCTAATAAGGAGTCGAATTTTTAAATGTACTGTGGAGATTTTAGGAATGAGGGTAAGATACTTTTTTTTAATGGGTTGCATATTAGCAACTAAGCCTTTGCAGACACGACAAG
The DNA here is from genome assembly GCA_019973955.1 of Trichonephila inaurata madagascariensis. Taxonomy (NCBI): domain Eukaryota; kingdom Metazoa; phylum Arthropoda; class Arachnida; order Araneae; family Nephilidae; genus Trichonephila; species Trichonephila inaurata. The sequence continues at coordinate 43,384 of BMAV01003857.1, read as the reverse complement.
TCTCTAGATGAGAGACATTTCTGTGGTGGCACCATCTAGTGGCGGCTCTCGCTACCAAATTTGGATTCTCTCTTGAATTAGTTTAATTCAAGCTCTCGCTGGATGCTAAATCATCATCATATCCAGCAAGATAGCCCCTCGTGGGCCAGTGCCTTCCTTTGCAGTTTTCTCCCCAGTGACCTCTCATTCAGCCTTGGCTCAGCCTTCTCCACACTTCCAAAACCCCATTGACTTTGAACTGTAATACATTTTTGACAATATTATCATCTGGCCTTCGAATTATAGGGGTCATCCAATTCATTCCATTTATTTTTATGTGTTTAATGATGTCAGGTTGTTTATAAATTCTATATAATTCAAAATCGTATCCTCTTCTCCAGCCATTGTTTTCGTTTCCACCTCCAAGTAGGCTTCGAAGTATTTTTCTCTCAAAGGATGCTACTTGATTTTCTTCCACTTTTGTTACTGTCCAAGTCTCAGATGAATATGTCAGAACTGGTCTAATAAGAGTTTTGTAAATTAAAAATTCTGCGCGGATGATAAATATTGCACTATTTAATTTTGCCGAAAGTACCAGAGGCAAATTGATACTCAAGGGATCTTTTAAATATCACATAATCATATGACATGCGTGCCTACGATTTTCGCATCTAGAAAATTTATCGACTCCTGCCGGGGTCGAACCCACAATCTTGGGTCAATGAAGTAGGCACGCTACCTCTTAATCACCGGAGTCGACGAGAGAAAGATATGGACAGGGAGAGATACAGAGACAAAAGAATACAGAGGAATTCAGAGAGAAATAGATATATACAGTGAGAAACAGAAAAACGTAAAGATATAAAAAGGCAATAGTAGAAAGATGCAGACCGACAAAAACAGGTATTAAGAAAGACAAAGACAGATAGAGAAAGACAGAGGCCGAGAAAGACCATGACAGACACGTAAATAGAAAGAGAAAAATATGGTCAGTGAGAGAGAGAAACAGAAATATATACAGACACCGAGCAACACAGAGACAGTACGATGCAGACAGACAAAGGCAGGTACAGAGATAGACAACGACCGACAGAGAGAGATAGGGGAAGATATTGACATTGAGAGACTGACATACAGAAAAACATGGGCAGTGAGGTGAGAGGTACAGACAAACTGAGAAAATCTCCCCTTGTTCAATCAATGTCAATAGATCATCTCATTTTCACAAAAATTTCAATTTCTATCTGGCACGTGTGCATGTTCTCAGCATCAAGATTACAATCCGTAGAAATTTAACAATAAACACTTTCCATTTCAGCCGTCTTTTATTTTTTTCGTTTTTCGCTTGCATAAGATAAAAAAACTATTTAGCCGTAACTATTTTTATAGAAATAGTTATAACTATACAAAGTTTAAATTTGTAAAAAATTCAGATGCATAGATTTTACCTTGGCCCTATCATTTTCTATGCATTTCATATCATTTTATTATATTATATCTTTGGAAACATTCCCTCAATACACACTTTTCACTTTAATATGCAATGTGATAAATACATTTAACCACTGGCGTAGCGAGACCTGAGTGGGCCCTGTATCAAAATACCCTGGAGGCCCTTTATTGGAATCCCTTAACTTTCAGCAATTCTTTACTGACACGTTATGGGGACCCTGAAGCTTGAAGGCCCCTAATCATTGATACGGTAGTAGCTACGCCTCTGCATTTAACATTCAGTGAACTGAGAAGCACCTTTCACAACAGAAAAAAAATGAAGTTAACCAGTCGTAAATAAATAGTATAAAGTATTCTACTCTCCAACAGGGCAGAGAAGTCAAAATATAGTAATATTGATATATTTGTCTACCCCTTCGTGGCCACTATAGCTTAAGGGTTATGGTTACAAACTCGTGGCTGCCACGTCAGGAGTTCAATCCTAGAACCACCGAAAACCCATCGTGTAGATCAGCGATACTCAACCTGCGGCCCGCCGGACCTTTCTGAGTGGCCCGGTCACGGCCGGTTGCACTAACAAATTCAATCATTTAAGAACAATACAACAATTAAGCAGTAACATATCAAAATTTTGCTATCGATGTAGTGCTGGTACTAATTGCGAGATATCTTCTTCCTTGTTATAATGCAATGTTTATTGATAATCAGTAACAGGAGAGTAGCGACCATTTTATGGGTGAAAATAATTTTTAATTAACCCTCATGCTTTACAAAAGAAAAATGCGCAAAGTATATATGCTGTTCTAAGATGATTGAGAACTTGACTATTTCGTTGAGAAAAACAAACACGGATCAATAATTTGTTTGATTTGTCGTGCAAATGTTTTATTTAAAAATATAATTTTACTCGTCACTATACCACTAAACACAAACCTTTCAATGGTTCTTTATTTTAAGGATCTCTCTTTCAAGACGAGATAAATTGGCTTTCTCAAAAAAAAAAAGTCTTTGCAACAGGAACAAAATATTTGGAGGGTTGGGCTTGGGATCATTGACGAAAGAAAATAGAAATTACCCCATAACTGGGTAAAAAATGCAAAAACCTATTTTTGGGAGTTTAGTTTGATAGAGTTAAATATAATTTCAAAATAAAATCCGAAATTATGAGTTAATATTTTGATCAATTTTCCGCATTTTAAATGTCTTTGAACTCCATTGATCTTCATGTAGAGGCCAGCGAGAAATAGTTGCTATAGATTGTGGCCCGGTGGAAAACAAGGATGAGTACCCTTTGTGTAGAGGGACTAATGCACGCTAAAACTGTCATGGTTCAAATGTCGTGGCTCGTCGATGCGGAGTGGTAGTTCGGAGAGGGAGAGGTCAGTTAATGAGGCTATCTTTATTACTTGACCGTGGTTCAAATGTAAGCAATAGTCACTCACGTCTACCCTCAAAGCACGAATATACAGGGTGTTCCAGGATTTTGGGGACAAACTTTAAGAAGAGGTAAGGGATATCACAAGGATTGAGATTTGCATAGAAAACCATGGTCGGAAACGTCTTCGTTCGGTCCTAGGCGGCGTTCTTCACCGCATTGAAGGAAAAAGACTTGCATTTTCGCAGTCATATAAGCTGTTAAATCAGCGTCTTTCAAACTGTGAGGCGTGACCCTCTGGGGGGGAGTGATAACTCTACGAGGGGGCGCGAGCATATTGAAAAGTCGAAAACAAAAGATTTAAAAAAGTTATTAATTTACTGAAAGTAAACAAACAAAATGCATTCTGACATAATAAGAAATAAACGAACATTTACACTGATATAATACACTTATAAATATATTAGTACTGCACACTATATTTTACAATAAATTTATGAATACTAAGTTAAGAATGAGTTTAATAATTACCATTGACCAAATGGGCTTGTCAAAAATAAAATTACATTCAAAAATTAAAACTTCTTTTGATAATTTGAACGGCTTGTAATTAATCCCTTTATACTGTTGATTAAAAGAAACGTGATTCACTCCCCAACGCTACCGTTTTCCTCGCAGGCGTGTGTATGTAATGTATCGGTGGGGAATGGGAGAAAAGGAATAAATAAGCAAATCCTCTGAAATAAGTAAATCCTTTGCAAACACTGTCAAGGCTTTTTATTGCATTCCAAAGATTACAGAATCATTTTATGAATGCAAGTGCACAGAAAAAAATCGTACTTCGGAAAGACGTATATATAAGTCCCGGAAAATTAATCCTTTGCCTGAGTGAGACGTATATATACGCCGGAGGCACTTAAGAAGTTTAAGTCTTATTGTAGCCTTAGCGTCCAAGTATAGTATTATTGAATTCAATACATTGTAATTGTATGGAAGGGGGGCGCGGTGAAAATTAGGGTTGAATATTGGGTCGCAAATACCAAAAGTTTGAGAAGCACTGTGCTAAACCCCTGCAGTGGAGTATGGCGGAGTCTTACGAACTGGCAGATATGCACCTGATTTGTAGATTGGTAGAAGGAAATGCACGCACAGAGGAAAGATTGTATCGCTAAAGGTACCCACAGAGAAAAGAAATGGACCACCAGATGTTTACAAATTTGTGTGAATATGGATCATAACGATATAAAAGTTTATTGAGGGTGGTTGATTGATTAATTGAATATTAACGTCGCACTGTTCAGCTACACGAGGGCTTTTGGCGACGGACCACGTCATTTTGAACCATGGTCAAGTGACGTGGACGACACCTGAGCTGTCACCCCTCTCCTAACTACCACACCACACCAACGGGAGGACGTTTCAGCTCGACAGATTTAATGTGCATCGCTGCCCTACACGGCGGGTCTTTAGTGGTACTGGGCTCGAACTCGTGACAAGACAAGCCATGGTCCAATACCTATACAACTCGGCTACCGCGGCCACCCTATTGAGGGTGGACTACAAGTGATTAGAACTTCCAGCATAAAACAACCATTCGAAGGAATCAGAGTACCAGGGTACGAGTCGTCGCTGCTGCCGTAGGAGGATCTTGGAGTAGTGTTCAGCATGTTTTGCAACCTGAAGGCGAATCATTACACTCATACAATCTCCAAAGAGTACTGTCACAAATTGTGATGCTAATTAGTAAATATCCTGTGGTCAGGTACTTTTCTCAGTGGATACCTTTCGCGATAAAGTCTGCTCATCTATTTATTCGGTCAATCCGTAAATCAGGTGCATATTTGTCAACTAAGTATTCGTGAAACTCTTTCATACTCCTCTGCGGTCAACGATAGCTCAAATGACTGCGGCAATGCATGTCTGTTTCGTCAAATGTTTTTGTGAATAACGCCACCTAGTGCCAAACCATGGGTTGCTATGAATCCTTGTGATGTCCCGTACCTCCCCTTAAAGTTTGTCCCGATAGTCCCAGAACCCCCTGTATACCCTATACTTCTTATACTACGCATTTCGAGGTTTATTGCCAACTCATCACCCAATTTTGTATCCCGGTTTAGGTGACAACATTAGAGCTTTCCAAATTTCCACACACATTCAACGACAGGACTTTGAACTTCAATAGAATTAACGTGCATCAGCTCTACGTGGCGGTTCAACAACCTTAAGAAACTGATTTGTCCATGCACAATAATGGGTTTTTGCAGATATAATCATATACTTGAGATAATAAATTAATAAATTTATCTCGTATGAATCTGAAATGTTCTTTGTTTACTGCCGAAAATTTATCTTATGTCACTTGTAAGAATCTCTATTATATTTTTAACTTAATACGGTTGGAAGAAATTCATGTTACTTTCACTGCTAACAAGGCAAAAGTTGATAACAGATATCCAAATTTTTGTTAATACAACGATCCATCGCCCAACACGCTAATACATCTCAATTCATCAACTTGCAGAAAAGCAGAAATTATTCCAATTATAACTTCCAAAGCACCATTTCCCAATCTTCCAATCTGTTTTTAGAAAAAACCGAATGTGCAATAAATAAATTGTTGCCCGACGAAGCACCTCATCGCCCGAGATATTTATGACGGATAAATTGCTTTTGCCTTAAACAAGACCAGTTCCGCTCGTTCTTAATTACCAACCTCCCACACCTACGAGCAAATTCCCAATTCCGCGCGGTACACCACGATTCATCACCTCCCCGCCAGCGAAACCTGACACAGGCGCGTTTAGAGACGGTTATCTCGAAACCCTACTTAAACGCTTCTCGACCAACTCCAACCCCATCGGCTTAATTGTATTAAAATACCCGCCAAGAGGACTCACCTGGGGAGTTTCTGCAATCGCCAAGCGAGACCCCCGCTGACCACAGTCCAAATCTATCACAGACCTTGAAATATGATATTTTTACGTGCTGGGCGGTTCCCCCTTTTGCTCGGAATTCTCATTTCCCGGCATGTCAGGAGCCCGGGGTGGCAAATAAGTAATCACACTGTCACAAGCGACCGCTACGGAGACTGCTGGACAAGTGTTAAACTTGGAAACGCGTGTCCACCTCCCTCCCCTCGGAGCACGCTAGCCGCAGCCCAGCCGCAATCAATTATTTCTTTAAGTCCCTGGGACTTATGGCCTGTCCAGGTGTCACAAACTCCCAACTTTTTTTTCCCTTCTAATCCAGCGCCACCCAGAGGTGAGGACCGCAGCGTTGTTTTAAAGGGGTGATGTGTTCTACAGCGATTAGTCAACGTCAAAAGCACTGCTGGGAAAGTTAATTTTGGCATGGTGCTTGGCGGAAAAGACACATTTCATGATGACCTAGCTGGGTCTATACATTTGTGAAAGAATGGTTAAGCTCTAGGGTTTTAAAAAAAGGGAATGTACGTGTTTCATTAAAAATTAAATTGGGTTCTTTTTAAGAATGCATAATGGGGGGAATAATTTGAAAAAGTAAAGCTCCGGCGAAGTTTTTATTGCAGCTTTAAGCTATTTTTTTAGACATAACCCCTTTTTTCACAACCCGAACTTAACCGAAAGCCAGAAAAACCATTAATTTGGTAGCAACGAAAACCGGAATTGAACCGAAAAAATATTTGTTTTTTTCTGTTCTATATATCTTTAGTCATTTTGTTACTGAAACCAATTTATCAATATGTTCTAAGTTAACGTCAACCATACAATTATCATCATTACACATACATTGCTCCTCGATTTTCTGTTTGATATTTACCTGTACTTTTCAGTTTTAGTTTCGCATGAAACTACTTGTAGATTGAATTCAGCAGAATGAACTAGAAGTACAGATTATTTTTTAAGAAAAATATCACTATTAGATATTTTTCTTTTTCTAAACATTGATCACAGATGAAAAGGGGGCAGACTAGAATAATAAACCTAGTTGTCACATGCGATTTGAATAACTGATACGAATGCCAATGCTCACCGCTCATATCCTACATGATGGGTAATTGTATCAATTTTCTCCCATAAAGTACTAATGAAAAAAAATCTTCAACGTTTGGATAGAATTGCAATTTTTGTTTATGATAGAATCATATTTTTTGAGCAAATAAGAAAAAATACACAAAAGTAAAATTGTTCATTCAGAACTGAACCGAAAACCTTTATTTTTGGCAGAATAAAAACCGGAACTGAACAGATATTTTTTTATTTTGGGAAAAACCCGGGAAAGGGAAAACCCCGGAACAAAAAAATTTTACAGTCCGAAGCCGTTTTTTTAAAGAAAAATCTCAGCAAGTAGCTAATGAGTTTTATGAAGCTTAGTAGCCTCGATAGAGCTATTACAGTTCAATCAATATTCTATCAGTAGTAGTAATTCTATAATTGAATGAATAGTGAGTACCTTTTAAAATATAGGACTTGTTGAGGGTAGTTTTTCCAAGTAATGTTATTCTACTTTCAGGCAATACTGATCCCAATTTACTTATTAGTGAATCATATATCTTATTAAAAGCTATATCTCCTAACATCATTTCACCGGTCTTTTATAATCCTTCAAAATTACCATTGATCTAATGATATCAGGCAAGAAAAATAATGTTTGACTAGTTATCCCAAGTGCATGAACACGGTAGAAACTACAGAAAACTCCTTCCCCACTCTGGGGGAAAGGAACCCCTTTTTAATTCAGATGAAATTTCAGAACTTTTTTTTATCATTTCTTTTTTTAAAGAACCCCTTTTAAATACAAATAAAATTTTTGAAAAAATTAGATTCTGATGTTTTTAACTTGTTGCTTATCTCATTGTGTTAAGAATATAGTAAACTTTTTATACTTTCTGGCGTATTATTAAGATATACAGTATCTACCCTGAAATTATGCTGCTTTACTAAAGCTACTAAAGATTTTACTTGCTTGTAGATCTAAAAATGATTAGACATTATGTAATTCCTCTACTCTAATAGAATTTTTTCCTCGATATTGAGCAAATGAGTTCTCATGCAATGCCGTTAAGTTCCAGTACTTTACCATCTAAAAAGAATAATTCTCTAATAAATTTTGCTGGTATCACCTCTATGTTTGCAAACGATCTTTTATCAAGTAATACTAAATCAGAAACAACTTTATCAGGATGCCAGAATTAAGCCTGCTTTTATTATATACTTTATATTTTATATTCTTTACTTATTAAAAATCAAGATAGATTTAAGTATCAGCTATTCATAACTATCTACAATATTGCTGGTTAATTTTAATTCAGAATTTTCTTGATTATCACCTGTAATGTCAACCGGTATTTCTGTATAAGTCTTATCAGATATATGGGGGATTATATATTCTAGGTTTCTCCATCTATATCTGTATTATCAATTCTCTTTTCAATTAAATTTATTAGTTTTAGCTCAGGATGAGTATTATAAAATCCTTGCATATCAATATCATTTTGAGAAAAGGTCTCTAACATAGATTCTTGATATTCCCTTAAAAGACCAAGCAAACTTGGAGAATAACTTATTAACAAAATATATCCATCAATAATTTTATTTAATATTTCTTTTGTTACTTAACTGTACCCATGATAACATTCAGGACGATCATAACGATGTTTCGTTGAAACATGCATACCAAATTTACCCATAATTCGGACACGATGCTCATCGAGTAAGTGCTGAAATTTGTCAGAATCTAATTTATTAGTGTTAAAATATTGCTCGTCCCATATTTTTTTATCCCAATTCCAAGATGTAATGCAATGTCCAAAATATTTTTCAACCTCATCTTTTTCTTTTGTTTCGACTTTAAATTTATGTTTTTTTCTCCTTATTGTATGACCTTCATTATCTTCTACTGTCGCATCCCAGGATATTGTGTTTTTTATGCTGGAGCTTGCAACAAATTCATCTCGATTCTTATCAATTAGGCTTAACTGATCCATTCCTTCATCATCAGTTAATTCTAATCTATTCAGTAATTCTTGATGGGATTTTTCATATTCTGCATATGAAGTATTCATGATTTCTACAATTTTATTATCTGGTATTTGCTGAGGTGATTTATATTTTATACTTAATTTTATTATTTCTATGAGATTGCTAATATTGATTGGTAATTGAGCATTGTACCATTCAGGTATATCATCAATAATTATACGTAATTTTTTTAATTCTTCAGACCCTAATTTTAATTCTTTTTTTAAATCTTTTAATAAATCTACAGTATCTTCTCTGTCTATTACAGGTAATATTTCAAGTTGGTTTTTATTATGTTTACTATACAGTTTTAGTAGGATCGCAGAAGATATGTTTTGATCTTGATTAATAGATTGTTCAATTATGACATAAAATTTATCTTCCGATACTATTTTACCTTTAGTTTCATATATTAATTTGGTTTTAAAATTATTTACAAAATTATAATATACATGATCCTCTATTATTTTAAGTAAGTAAATACCTTCTATGTTTGCATTTGGTAAATAACTTTTTAATAATGATTTAATACTTTTATCAGAATACATTGTACTTGATACGCCAGAAGTCTGGTAAATTATACCTTTTGCAGCATTATCTTCTAATTTTCTTTTCTTATTCATTGCATCGATCACTATTAGATATTTTTCCCTTCTCAGCAGGCGATCACAGATGTTTGTACAGACAGTTTAGATAGACAAACCAAAATCATTTACCTAGTTGTCAAAAGCGATTTGGATAACGGATAACAATGCCAATGCTCACCGCTCGTATCCTACATGTTGGTTAATTATATCAATTCTCTCCCATAGTGTCCTAATGCAAAAAAAAGAAGAAAAACATAAAATTTGATAGAATTGCAATTTTTGTTTATGATAGAATTACGTTTTCAGTACAAATAAGAAAAAATACACAAAAGTAAAATTTATTCATTCGGAACTGAACGAAAATCTTTATTTTTGGCAGAATAAAAACCGGAACTGAAAAGATATATTTATTTTAGTTGAATAGGAAGGAATCCTGGAACGAAAACAATTACGGTTCGAAGCCTTGATTCTTTTAGAAGAAACCTCAGCAAGTAGCTAATGAGTTTTATGAAGCTTAGTAGCTTCGATAGAGCTATTACAGTTCAATCAGCAGTCTTGTCGAGTCACAATTTCCCACACTGAATATTAATAATTTCTTTACACATCTTGAAAGGACCCAATGCAGTAAGTGTTCATTGGCGCCACACTCTAAAACCAAATGAGTTTTATTGGCGATGGATTTTGTAACATCCGCATGTGGCCCGCCGAGCCTTTTTGAGTGGCCCGATTATTGCCCATTGCTCTGAGAAATTAACTTATTTAAAAATTTGGTTGGAAATTCTTTGTCAAGAAATCAAATATATCAATTTTGCGTTTTGCTGTCGGTGTCGTAAGAGTACAAATTGATATTCTTTTTCTATTTGGAACGATTATGGTTAGTGATGACAATTGTGGAATAGCGACCATTTTATGGGTGGGATTAATTTTTAACTAGCTCTTATATCTTGCAAGCGAAAAATATTCGAAGAAAATAGATCGTTTCAAGATGGTTGGGAGTTTGACTATTTTATAGTGAAAAACCAACATGGATCGTTAAGCGTTTCGTTACAAATCAAAGTGCTGTATTTAAAAAATACCAATAAACAGTAATCATTCAATGATACTTTTCCTCAAAGATCTCTTTCAGGAAGTGATAAATATGCTTTCTTGAATAATCTTTGCAGCAGCAACAAAGTGTTTTGTCGGTGATATTATCATAGCGGTATCAAAGACATTCTAGAAAGTTTGTTATATTATTGGTTAATCATATGAAACCGTTTACTGATGCAGAAATTGTGAAGGAGTGTTTCTTAAATGCTTCTAATTTAGTGTTAGTAACAAAAATAAAAAAAAATATCAAAAATAATAATTAAAAAAGAAAAACTGGAGTTATAATATTTTGATCAATTTTCTACATTTTAAATTTCTAATGTTATCTTGGTCATAAAGTATTTCTCCCCTTCTTTCCCCATTTATCCTCATATTGTGGCCCGTGCCTAACATATGTATGGGGCCCAGCAGACAAAAAGGTTGAGACTGACTTAGAGCCTCGATAGATTCAACACCTCTACACGACACCAATGCTGAAACTAATGACCACATGTTCCGGACTATAATCACTAGGTTTTACCTTTTTTTTGTTGTTTACAATTGAACATTTGCCAGGCTTAAGATTTCTGTATTAAATTGTTTCCCATTGACAGTGTATTGAGAACAATGAAAATATAAAAAGTATTTTAGAACCAGTAAAAGTCAAATGAATTGGCAAAAATGCCGCCATGGGAAGATATTCACATAAGTGATTTCTAGCAAAATTTATTTGAATATACATGTTACGGAGCACTCTTGAATATGAGAAAGATATGCACCGAAATCCCCAACAGAAGTGACAAAAACACATTCCGTATTTTGTGACTTATATTTAAGTGTCAATAAAAAGAGAGTTGAAATGAATTTTAGATACAAGCTCAATCAAAGTCAATTCTAATTTATTAATGTAAACACGGAATTTCAGTATAAAGTTCTTATGGTATTACAGCAAGGAACATTTTTTAACGATAATTCAAAATTCCCAACTTTATGATATTTTTTACAAGGATTGTTTTTGCATTGAGCCACGGAATTAAAAATATCTTCGATAGCTCTTCGTTTTTGAAAAAATGGAGATTGTTACTTTGTTGTGCCACGCTTTATTTAAATATAATGAAAAATATTACTTGGAGCACGTAAGTCTTGATCTTGAATAATACCAGGGATGAGAGCGTATGTGGCGCTGGACAAAGATGGTTCTTTGTTTAAATAGCTCTTTGATACCTTAATTACCTTGTTACAGTGGCTCTTCTCACAAAAAGGTTACCAACCTTTGGTTTAGAACAGTGGTATTCAAATTGTGTTCCACTGAGCCCTAGGGATTCACGTTCTCTATGTATAATCTCAACTTCCTAAACCTTTTACCCCGCATTAAAACTGAAAATTGTATTTATATTTAAATTTATTTTGTAATATTTTTTAACCTTTTATTGTAATATAATAAAAGAATATTAAAACACACTTCTTTCTTTATATGTCCCACCTACTAGATTGCGAATATTCTATTGTCTGCTATTCCGGTTTTCACAATGATTTTACATTTGTCATAGATGTTTCATACAACTAAATAGTTTTCTAATGGGAAATGCAGTTTTTACATTTGTAGAAAAAACACCTATAATGGAAGAAACTTATCGATATATCAACAGATTCGATGTTAAAATTTTAACTTAAACAGGAACATCTCCTAAATTTTAGGTAAAAAAATTTTTCATGAGAAATACACAAAATTTTTCACTTAGATATAAGCATTTTAATACCAGTTAGGATAAAGAATTTAAGTGAAAAACTTTACCCAACGTAAGCGGCTACAAAAACAAAATATAAAAACGAACTAAAAGCAAGATATGAAATGTGCCTGTAGATAGTTTCAATTGGCCTAGACTTCAACAGTATGCGTAAAAAAGTCTACATATCCCAGTTACTAAATGTAATACATTGTTAGGAGACAACTTAATATTATTGAGTAAATAAATTACATTAATATTATGTTAAAAAATTTAGTTAAAAATTCAGTATTTTTAAAATTGCCTTTATATAAAGTACCTATAACATTTTGGATCTACCTATTTTAAATCTTATTTAAAGAAATACTCTTCCAAGGGAGAAGGGAATGTGTTCCCCCCAAAACACCTTATAGTTCTGAGACCACTGGTTTAGGAGAATATAAACTACACCTCCCAGTTTCTATTTAAAATAATATAAATTGAAGTAAATCAGAACATTGAAAAATCTCGAGTAAAAAAATACGGTAAAAAAATTCCCTATATATTTTTTTAATACTTTTAGGAATTTTTTGGTGTTCTTTTAGAAATTGAGTAATTGTCTTCATTTTTTTTACGGTCATTTTGAAACAGAGAAACGCTAGTGATAAATCATTCTAACTCGTATTTTCCCCTCGAAATGACACTATTAAAAAAAACAGTAATTAATTTTACTGGCAGCAGACATCTTACAATATTGTTCAAAAGCAACAACCGTAAGCTCTTTACATATTCCTTGTCTAGCTGTCATCCAATCTAATTATTCAGCAATTAAAAACTTTTTTTCTTTCAACGCAAAGTTTCAAAGTTTCATGAGAAAAGAGAGGATAAAAAAAAACTATTTAAATAGTTTCTTATCACTTTCAATCAAGCCAACACATCTAAATTCTTAGCGGACCCTCTACAATCGTCATCGCGCGTCATCTTAAGCCTAACGCGATGTTAAAAATGATATTAACTTATCTCTGTGAATATCTGTTGAGCAATAAAAAGAGAAAAAACATGAGTAACGCCATCGCATCACTGTGTTTGTCTGTCTCGGTCATATCATTACCTTTGACTAAAACCCTGACACATAGATATGTCCTTCACGACTTGAAGACATAATGCAAGCGGTGTCACACAGAAATGATAGCTTACAAGGAGCAATAATTACATCACATGGTATGACAGCGCGTGAATGGAAAAACACTTGGCGAGGAGCAATTAAACTGATGTATGGACAAAATTCAGTAGCAATTACGTACAGCGTAAACAAGTCCGATTTGTGGATGATGCGGCTGTACCTAATCAAAAAGCGACACAGAAACAAAACAAAACAAAAAAATGTTAGATCTATCTGGATGAAATGATATATATAGTATTATTATTTTTCTAGAAAGAGGAAAATGGGGTGATGAAAAACATGATTTGATTATTAGTATTATTATTTAGGGGGAATTATCAAATGGGGTGATCGAGGTATTGACGCGTTGATAGGTCCTTATTAATATTTTCTTCGTTTGTTTTTTTTTTTCGATTCTAGATTATTGATACGTTTGAGTTGATATTGAGGTGTCCAAAGAGGTGTGGAGTTTTTCTGGGAAAATATTAACTGGTTATTAATTTATTATGTTTTTTAGTTTGTCAATATTTATATGTAAATACAGTCGGACCCCAATTTAACGAATTCATCGAGAACAAACATTTTATTCGCTGAATCGGGGCTATTCGTTATATCGGGGTCTAAGCAAAATACAAATTTTTAGCACCAACCTTTTGGAAATTCAATAAGCAACTTCACAAAAATTATCCATTGTTAGAATTTCTGACTATGGATAGTTAAAAATACTAATAAATTATATATAATACGCGCCAGTTAATTAGAAATTTTAAAATACTGTCTAGAGATATTTGAAATAATAGATGTTTGACAATCTTTTTATAATTCTGGACTCGAAAAAGTTCTTTTACGACTTAACTTATGACAGAACTTAAAATCAGAGGTATAATGTGTGACTTTCAATTTTATACACGATTTTAAGCTTTCAATTGTTAAACTATTTTTTTCTGGACTCAAAATATTTTTCATAGAAAGAAAGTACTTTTGTGCTTAAATATGCGAAGAAAAATGAAAAAGCGTACATGTACAAATGCTGAAAGAAGAGTGCATGTAATTTTCTCTCTTCAAACAATTGAACCTTTTCAATAATGATATTTAATAATTTTCAAAATATTTAAATTTATTTTTGGAGTGATCTTTCAGATTTTTTCGTAACCCCGTAAATGTTCAGAATTTTGAAGATGTTTATCAAATAAGGTCTATTGAAACTTTATCAACTTCAATCCGCTCAAAAATTGACAAGTTTGTAGATAAGTGCCACGGAAAATTTTACCGCGTACCACAGGTCGTCGACCCCTGTTCTAGACTGTAATATTCAAGGTCAAATATATGAATTATTTAATTCTCATTTACAACTAGAATTGATGCAGTAATATTACATCGCATGACACTAAAATTAATAAAACCATCATCACACCAGTAGACAGTTATACTTGAAGTTTGATTTCTTCAAAACTTCATTGAACAAAATTCAACATTTCGTCATATCGACTCAATGACAAATAAAAATAATAATAATGATAATAAAAAGATTATAGAAATGGAGGTGATTATAAAAAATCAAGCTGTTATCTACATCTTGCGAGAGAGAGAAGCTCAATTTTTTATTAAATTAAATCAAATCTCGTTCATTCTTAGCTCACTGAAGTGTGACACATAAAATTAAAGTCTAGTCACGATTTTGCTTGAAAAAAGAGAAATATCTCGTATCAAGTCATGATTCTTCCAGTTAAAAAAAAAACTGAATTAAATGAAAATCTGTTTTTTCATCCATGTCACGTGATATCTTTCCACTGAACACAGCTGTAGGAATTTGTTTTAAAAAGTTTAATATTTTAATGTCCGTTCTTAAGATGAAGTGAGAGTAGATGTATGCATAATATGACTTTCTTATATAAGATTCATTTCGAGTGGAGAAAGAAATTATTAAACCAGTTTTCTCATTGCTTATATTACAAGGAAAAGAAATTTCTTTTTGATTAACTTCTCAAAGTTTTTACACGAATTATATTTATTGTCAAAAACAGTTTACTGAATAAATTCGCATAATTTTTGAAATAAACACTTTATTTTATAAAACTGAATTCAATACTATTGAAACACGCGCTTAAATATTTTTTTCCCTTAAAAAAATACTAGAATATTAGTTTAAAATATTCAACTCTATCATATGATATGTTTTACCCGATAAAACAATTCCCTAAATTACACATAAATGTAGTTTATTCATTTTCAAAAAGCAAAAGGAAAAAAATTCTTAAAATTAAGAGATGATTGATTACGTTGCAAAAAGCTGCATAAATGATTAATTTATTGTTTTTTATATATATTTGATGTCAGGTGAATTAAAACTTACATATAAAATTATTTTAATATTATTAAAAAAAACACTATTTAAATGCAATTTTTAGACAATATAAAGAAAGAACGACATATTTCCAAAACATTCTCTTTCCATAAAAATGTTTCCATAATAATACTTTAGCTATATAGCTAAAATATCTGTACAGAGAGCCTGAACTGAGATTATTTTCGAAATATATAATTTAAAAGTGGATTTAGTTTTAACTTAATATATCAAATAAAGAAATTTAAAAAAAACTTATTTTAGTAGATCGTAACTCTGAAAATAATGTGAATTTTACAAAAAATTCTTACTTCAGCTCATGTATAGAGTGAGAGTTTTATTAACGTACCACAAGTGGCGTAACGAAGAATATTAGCATACCCCTTGCAAAGTCAGGTTTTGGTTCCCAAGCTAGATCTTACAAAGGATTGCTAAACCATTACATAGCATAGGCTCTGCCCCCCCCCACAGTATTCCTGGGGTTGTGGGGGTCTACGTTACACCATTGCGAAGCACTATAAATCAACAAGAGGGGAGGATACTGACGACGACGTCATTTCAAGCCTTAGTCTAGTGACGTGGACGACACCAGAGCTGGAAATCCCCTCTCCAAACTACCACACCACGACAACGGGAGGATTTTGGGCCTCTTTAAGGCCTTCAGTGGCACTAATCAGAGATTTGACTGTTTCAGCCACGAGTTCATGACCATGGTTTCCTTACGCGGGGATGGCGCAAATGACAATTGGTCATTGAATTACGGAAAATTATTTATTTAATTAGTGATTGAAGTATATCACTCTGCAGGTAATGAATTTAAACCTGACTTGTAAGAATTATTGAAAAATTTTATTGGAAAAATTTTTATTGAAATTTTTTACAACGTGAATCTAGTACAGGGGTGGACAAATAGCGACCGCTAAAGAACTTTTTTACGGCCCACTAAGACAAAAAACCAAATATTAGACAAAAAATATTCTCCATATTTTGTTAAACTTATATTTTTGAGCAAAGTGCACGAAATCAAAAATAGTAAATATAGATGTAAGTTGATTGACATAAACTTGCAGGCTGTGATGAGAACTTTATATATATATAACAAGAAATATCACTCCCAATTTCCAAAAATTGTAGAAAAGTATAACAGGTACATTTAACTCATTAAACTGATTTTAAATTAAATGGGCTTGGGGTTATAAATTTAAAATTAACACAATAAATAAATTGAATAAAAAAAAAATTGCCAGTATTTTATTTAACCTGTATTTAGTGATTTTTGTATGGTCCATTTTATAATTTTCTGGGATGCTTATGTATGTAATCATTTTACAAAGATGTGGCCCTCGAACCAAAACGATTGTCCATCCCCTCATTTAATAGAAAACTAATACGGAAAAAATATTTTCCAAATTTCTGTTTTCTTCTCGAATAACGACTTTATGGAAAATTTTAAATAATAAAAAAAGGACAAAATGAAGTATTTTAATGATGAAATCAAGGCCACTTGGAGCGTTAAAGACGCTCAACAATTAACACCTCATAACTTACCCGACAGAGTGATGCTGTTTGGCAAATCCGCCCGCTGCCCAACGTGGGAGGAGGCGTTGAACGTGCGGGGTCACCCTTCGGAATTGGGACTCGGAGGGTGGCATCGGCTGGAATGGCAACCCCCCGCTGACATCAAAACAACCGTGGATGCCATTTAACCTAATAACAACCACTCGCTGCCTTCTTTCGAGATGTTTTTTCTTTCCTCGATGCCACTTCTTCCTTATTCTCTTTGTGCATCTGCTTGGAGTCGTATCATTTTTTAAATTTGTAAAGATTCGATTTCTATCCGTACGTTCGGGTCTCGAATTGTTGTGAAGTATTAAAATCTAGTAACTTGGATAAGAGGATACACGAAATATATTCATGGGGTGATCAGAAAATTGTATACACACTTTAAGATTGGATAATAGGTTAATGCCATAAGTTTGAGATCGCATTGGGTTTAGCACAGCGTTTCTCAAACTGTGGGACGCACCTACCTAGGGTGGAGTGATAACTCTATGAAGGGGGTGCGAGCCTATTAAAAAGTCGAAAACAAAAGATTAAATAAAATACACACATTTACACTGATATAATACACTTATAAATGTAACAGTACTGCACGATGTATTTTATAATTAGTTTAACAATACTAAGTTAAGAACAAGTTAAATAATCATAAGTCACACCATGGGCTTGTCATATTTAAAATTATTTACAAAAATGAACAATTATCTTGATAATTTGTACTGTTTATAATTAATTCTTTAACTGCTGATAAAAAGTTACGCAATTCGCACCCCAATGACACCGTTTTCCTCATAGACGCCTCGTGTGACGCATGTGATGTATTGGAAGGAGATAAAAAGAATAAATAAACAATTCCTCTGAAATAAGTAAATCCTTTGCAAACTCTGTCAAAGTATTTTTATTGTATTCCAAAGCCTTCAAAATAATTTTATGGATAGCAGTGCATAGAAAAGATCATACTTCGGAAGGACGTATTTATATGTCCGGGATGATTAACGTTTTAGCTGAGCGAGATGCATATATACGTCCGGGACGATTAACGTTTTGGCTGAGCGAGACGTATATATACGCGTGTCACTTAAGAGGTTAAAATTGTATTGTAGCTTTAGCAAAGTATAGTGCTCTCTATTGAATTCAAAACATTGTTATTGAATGGAAGGGGAGTGAGATGAAAATTGTGATTGAATATTGGGTCGCAAATATTGAAAGTTTGAGAAGCACTGGTATAGCATTAAGTTGAAGAGTTGGTATCAGTGGAGCACACAAGGGGGTCCTGGGGATCCAGACCCCCAAAGCCCTTGATTTTTTTCCGATTGATTATAATGCTAAGTATATAGTACGTAAAATTTAATTAGTATTTGTTATTAATGATTAATTTTATTAATTAATGCTAATTATTTATTCAATAATTAGGTTTTTACTGTCTTTTATTCCCGAAAATCAACAAAATCAAAAGGAGCATGATACAAGAATGATGAACTTTCGACCCCGGACCCCCTTTGAAAAATTCCTGTGTGCGCTACTGGTTGGTATTAAAAGTTGGCAATAGTGTTTTGAGATGTTCCACAATAGTTCAGTTACAGATGGCGCTAGTGTTTTAGTAGGGAAAATGAGACCATGGCTAGGGACATCTTAAGACTTCTTGAAACCCTGGGCCCCAAACCTAATGTAGGCCCCCACCTATGATCCATAAAGGTACACAGTACACAACATACGGTGACAAACTGGTACTTATAAGCACACAAGCCTCATCGACTAATTGCCGCCTTTTGACTGAATGAGTAATGAGGGTGTAGGTTGGTTGTCTAAGGCCTATACATGGACGACGATCATCGAATGTAGCCAGTAGAAATATTTGTCGATATTTCCACTGACTACATTTAACCGTTAGCTACAATTCCCAGTTTTTTGGAGAATACAACCGCAAATAACATTTGACCGTTGAAATTATTCGAATTAATTGAATCATAATCGTATTAAGGCTGAGTCGAGAACGAAACGAGGACCTTTTTGTGACTGAGACCCCGGGACCAGTTGACCCATGACTTAAGACGTCCCTGACCATAGCGCCAGTACGTCTCTGCTTGAAAATTATTTTGAAATAGTATTGGAAGTTCGAGAATATCACTGAAGTGCGATGACATTGGAAGCAACATAATGGAACAAAACCACCAATACGCTTAAGTATTGCTAGCCTTCATGATAAGTTTGAAACTGATGGATCAATTAAGATTATAAGTAAAGGACTATCAAACAGCCACGCATTCACACGGTCAACATAAAAATCGGCATCTCAATCTGCACGTTATATTTTGCAAAGAGCAAAATGGAAAGTTAACATATCACAATTGTTACACACAGGGAACGAGGATGACACAGACAAGAGCTTAGTTTTGTGAAAGGTACCTCGCGCAGGTTGAAAATGATGCCAATTTTGCTTCCCAAGTAATGTGGTCGCTTATGTTACTACCTCAAGAATGGAGTGTACAGCAAGAAACCGTGCACACCCAGAAGGTCGCGGCAGCCGAGTGGTATAGGTATCGGAGCGTGGCTTGCCTTGTCACGAGTTCGAGCCCAGTACCACTAAAGACCCGTCGTGTAGGGCAGCGATGCACGCTAAATCTGTCGAGAGATGAAACGTCCTCCCGTTGGTGGTGTGGTGTGGTAGTTAGGAGAGGGGTGCCAGCTCAGGTGTGGATCCACGTCACTTGACCATGGTTCAAAATTACGTGGTCCGTCGCCAAAAGCCCTCGTGTAGCTGAACAATGCGACGTTAATATTCAATCAAGCAAGCACACCAGAGAAACTGAAACGGCTGGTCACGCAATTCTTGTACCTACTATGAATGTTGTTCTCAACAATATACGCCATTGGGCTCAAAAATGTTTGGGGAGGCTGATTGATTACAGCTTGAACACTTATTGTAACTTTGCCATGTAATACGTTTCATGTATACATATCACTGTAATACTCATGGTAATATATTATGTTTTTTATTCCGTCAAAGTGGGAATACAATTTTTGCGATCACCCTTGCATACATGCGACAATTTCATCAAAAAAAAATATAATATTAAGAATGGAAGATGCTGCAAAATAGAAACTGGAGTTAAGCTATCTTCCGATATGTCAGTGCAAATCCCCAATTTGGATCACAATTTAAACTAGAAGAAATATTCCAATATTAAAATAAACACGTGGTTATAAAATGTATATCCGTTTAAAGTGAGTAAGTTTTAACGCGTCACCCAATAAAACAACACGAGATCTATTAGCTACGGACCTCGGCAAGTGATGAGAACGACACCTGAGCCAACATCCCCGCAACAAATTATCACACCGCGCCAAGGGAAGGACTTTGAGCCTCGAAAGATTTGTCAAGCATCTGTTCCTCTACATGGAGGGTCTTCATTTGCATCAGGACTCGAAATCGTAAGTCCAGAAACCCAGGCCGCGAGTTCATGATCATGACCATTCGGATACCAGGCTGTAAGTTTTGAGTACAAATCAGGAAAAATTTTCCGAGTGAGTAAGTAAGTAAATATTAACGTCGCTTTATTCAGCTACTCGAGGGATTTTAGAGACGGACCTCCTAATTTTGAACAATATTCAAGTGGGAGGACGACACCTGAGGTGGCACTCCCTCTCGAAACTTCACGCCACACCAACGGTAAGACATTTGAGCCTCGATAGATTTAACGAACATCGCCTCCCTACACGGCGTGTCTTCCAGCGGCACTTGACTCGAACTCATGACACGCAGGCCACGAGTCTGGGATCTTGACCACTAAGCTACCACGGCCTGTGTAGAAATCAGAAAATGCCCGGTTCTATTGTTATTTTACATTAGACGGGACTCTATCATTTGAATTATAGAATTGCTTATGACTACGATTAATTACTGAAGCCTACATTTTTTTTTTTTGTACTGTTTTTTCTCCATTTCTGTAAATTTTAAAACAGTCACTATCGAATTCAGTGAATATTGATTAATATCATCTAGCTTTTGGATGAAGGAGGAGCAAACCGTACGTTCCACACGTGTGGTATAGGACAGGGGTGGGCAAACAGAAGCCCATGGGACCCATGAGGCCCGCAAAGAGTTTTTGGGGGGCCCAGCAAGAGCATCAGAAAACAAAATAGAAAACAATGTTCTTCATATTGGGTCGATAAATATTTGTGAGCAGTTTTACTTGTATGGAGATCAGCAAGATTAAATATAGATGCCAGTTAGGTGACATTAATTTATATACAGAAATGTAAGAACAAACTATTTCACTCCTAATTTCAGAAAAGGTACATTTGTCTGATTAAACTGACTCTAAATGTGCTCTCAGCAATAGATGATATGAAATTGAATAGAATAAAACTGCCCTATTTTTTTAAACTTATAATTATTGATTTTTAAGGTACAATTTATAGCTTTAGCGAAATACAAAGTTAACAAATTGATGCAATCACTAAGAAAAAAAAGCACAGAGCCCACCGGTATCCTCTATTTCCACAATGTGATGGCCGCGGTAGCCTAGTAGTCAACTGGACTCATGATCAGTGTCATGATTTTGAGCTTAGTACCGCTGAAGACCCTTAGTGCAGAGGAGTGATGCACGTTAAATATGTCGAGAGCTCAAACGTATTCCTGTTGGTGTAGCGGGTGTGTTAGTTAGGAGAGGGGGTGCCAAATCAGGTGTTGTCCTTGTCACTTGACCATGGTTCAAAATTACGAGGTTCGATTGCCAAAAGCCCTCGAGTAGCTGAACAGCGTAACTTTATATATAATGCTCACTTATTTTCTTCCCAATGTGGCCTTTGGATCAAAACAATTGCCTACCCCTGGCATTAAAAGCAAATATGGAACACATTTCATGCGAGAAAAATGTGTTAATTGGGGCAGAAATGAGAGAATTATAATAAAATATGCATTTCTCTACTACAGTAATATTAATTCTAAATCAGATTGTAATATTAATGTTTATTATTATTTTTATTGATGACAGAAAAAAATAATTTCCGTACACCATAAGTAATACAAGGAACTTACAGAAGAAAGTAAATAAACTAAAAGGTAAATAGAATAAATGTACCGCGTAAAATCCAGCGTATAACGCGCACTTTTAACAAAAACAATAAGATCGAAACGGGTTTGTGTTATACGCCGGGTATAAAAACGATAGCTTTAAAAATAACAAAGATGAACATAAAATTTCTTTTAATTCTACTAAATACTGTTTCTTTTAAAGAAATGAATTGCCTTATGAACTCAAAAGAGCTGTAATTCTAAAAGTATACCACTTTTACAAAAGCTTCAGAAAATAAGTCGAATAAAAGGCTTCAAAGCATAACAGCATTGCATACGCACATTTCAGGTTTCTTCGTAAAAAACGGGGTGCGCTTTATACGGCGAATATACCTAAAAATTAAAAATGGCAACTTGAAAGTATGGGTGCGCGTTATACGCCGGATTTTACTTTAAATAACAAAAACAAAAGTTAAGAAAAAATCAAATAACTAAAAAAGTTACAAAACCAAAGAAACAAAAAATACATTCCAAAAAAAAAAAACAACCCTATCACGTAACAAAACCAATGCAATCAAGTTACAAAACAAAGAAAAAAAAACAGAAAATTTATAAAAATTACAAAATCAAATCAATGAAGATGCAAAACAAAGTGAACGAAGCTTTACTTGAAACAAGTTGAAAAAAAAATTTAGGTGGCCAGTTGATTTTAAGAGTTAAAAAAAGGGGGTGCTCAAACTTTTCTCCCCAGCAACATTGCAGTCGTAAAATTTGGAGGGTACAGGTTAAATCTTTTGAGGTACACTTTAAAATTACTATGGCCAGTAAGGAATTGAGAGATTTTATAATTTGTTAAAAAGTGATCAAAGATGATCTTTGTGAAATGGTCGGAAAATATTTCTTTGTCAGAAAAGAGTAATCTGACTGTGTGTACTGAGCGTTCCATAGAGATACAATGTTTGGAATATAATAACTAATATTTCAATCCCTCGCTTGGTTGCGGATTTTGCCAAGAAATCAGCCCCTTCGTTTTCAAATATTCCAGTATGGCCACGAACAAAAGTAAGAGACACTAGGATATATGAATCCTTAAGAATTTTAAGATCCTTTTGAATTTCATAAGATTATTAGTGCAGGATGAATTATTTTGTAGAGTTTCCAAGAAAGAAAGATAATCTAAGCAAATCAAACTATGAAGACATATTCCTATAATTTAGGGAGGTTCTATTCTTTCCCATTAATAAACCTGAAGGCAAACTTACAGAAATGTTCGATGTCAAATTGAATTTAAATCATTATGGATATTAACTGATTTGCAGGTTTCTCTTGAATGCCTTTTAAGGTAAAAAACAAGCCCCGTTAGCTATTTTGTTGAAAGTTTGTGTCCACATGCCTGAGTTGATATCAATAGATTACAAAATTCGCAGAAATCTCAAGTTTGCAATGAGAATATGAAAGAGACATGTTCTTAATTCATCTCATTTTTAATTTTTTTTTAATAAACTTAATTTTAAATCCAATTTATCTCGATAATAATAGATTGAACTGTATAATAATACGTTCTCCCTACTATTGTAAAGCTAATAAGTGTATCTTATGGTTCATTAGTAAAACAATAGGCTAGTGTGTCATCACTATATATAATTTTCTAAACTCTTTTATATTCGCATTTAATATCCCGTTTTGAGGTGAGAACTATTCCCAATAATTCGGTCCCTTTTATTTACGGAGCCCAAGCAAACAAAATGATCCCGAAGAACATTGTTTCCAAAGAAACCAATGAGAGCACCGAGCAACGAAATGAAATTCCCTTATCAAAACTCGATCCTATAAATAAAAGGATCTTTCAAAGTTATTAAGCAAAATACCGCCTTGTGACATCTTAATTTCTAAATTAACACCCAGAACAACTCCGCGTTTCCTTATTAGAGATCGCTCGAAATAAAAGATTACTATAGCGGTAGTTATTAAATAAATAAAACCTTCACTGTGTATGCCCCGTAGGCATTTCCAACCCCCGAATTCAATTCACAAAGCGTCATCCATTCCCCAAAACCCGGTGGCAGCCTTAATCTCGAAACAATAAAGGTAATAGAAATGAATTTCCTGAACCATCCACCGTTAATTTCGTTGATTAGCTCCACTCGGGTGTCGTCCACCCCTTTCTCAGCCCCCACCTCCCCTCCTCCTATCCTCGGAAGGACAACCGTTCTCCAATACACCCATCGATATTAGGGAGATGGCAATTTAATCAAATAAAGACTTTTTACCCATCCCACCTTTACAATAAAACGTCGGTAAACACAATTTATATATATACACACAAGCACGACACACACACGGTACATTTTTACCACCAACAAAAGAGGCCGTTTCCTAGGAACGTCAGCAGAGGTTTGATTGACAGGTCCCGAGATGAGAAGTAGATAAAAGAAATAAAGAACAATAATAATAATAAAGAAGAAAGAGGAAAAAAGAAGAGGAACCGATCCTCCCCCAACTGTTGGTCCACCTAGGTATGTATTGCAGCACACCCAATTTTCACCAACGCCTCCTCGTGTACATACATAGTCACCTGGGTCGATAGCTTCACTGCCTTCCCCTTGGCAGACCTGGAAACGGATCCGGCATAAAAGACCAATTAATATAGCTACCTTAGAGTGGTGAAAAGAGAGGTGGTACCGCGAGTTCTGCGTCGATGGCGGAGGTTGTTCGATTATTCAGTAGTATCTTCGTTCTCCATCGATCTCGTTTCGGGGGAACACAATACCACTGCGGTGGGGGCGAGTGTGTGAGTTCTTTTATCCCGGCCGTTGACAGGCGTCACATTTTAACACCTTATACACCATTGTGAGCAGATTAATCTGCCAACCATCGATTGGAATCGTCGAAACCAAACAAGTCGACAAGTAACCGGTGTCTGCAATTACGTGTCTTCGACTTGCAATTTGCTCCAACAATACAGGGGGTGGCAAAAGACGTATTTCGACTGTCACATGTGGTGGTTTGGGTGTCTTCTGCGATATTTTCCCCTCACCCCCGCCCTCCTCGTAGTTTATTTTGTTTGCTGAAGGTGTATAAATTTGATGTGTCATAATGAGAATGGTGGTATTAATGGTGAGAAGGAATATGTTTGTGCGGGGGAATTAAAATTTAATCAATTCCGTAAATCAAATTATAAAAAGAGAAGGAAATTGATTGGGTCGAAAGGAATAATTATTTCTTGAAGGAGTATGAAATGCAGAAACCAAGTATCTCGAAGACACAATAGGAGTTTTATATGAAAAAGAAAATGTATTTATTTTGAGTGTAAAGACAAATCTTACATATACACTTTGTGCAGTAAATATTTAAGGCTACACAGTACCCTTTTTAAAAAAAAATTTTTTGGAGAAAATAATACTAAAAGTAATGTATAGTTTACTTTCAGATTATATTTTAAGTTGATTCGGAAAGTAAAAAGTCATTTTGACCCCAGCCATAATATTATAATTTTAAATTAAAATTTTTTGAAGTTTTTAAAATTTTTATAAAATGCTCAATTTTTTAAATTTTTTTATCCATTTTAAGGGATTTATGTTTCTTGGATTATTGGGAACAAAAGATAATATTGATTTTAAAATCCGATCTCTATTTGATTTTTAATAATTATTTTTATAGACAAACCTGCTAAAAATAAAATATTCTATAAAAATTGTTTAGCATTTTTTTTAAAAAATAAATAGATATCAGGCCTAAATCCATCCACTTTGGGCGTAGCATTTTCTCAACAGGAAATAATGAAAACAAAGCAAAAAGTCTAAATTATATGAACTATGTGTAAAAATAAATATTGATCTTGAAATTAATTTTAATTAAGTAACAACTATGAGATAAGTCACAAAACTCAAAACATAAGCAAACAGAAATGATTTTAGTTATGAAAATTGTAGTTATATAATAGCCATTACACACTGAAAAACTGGATTGCGTTCAAAAATACTTTTAATTAATTCAACTTAGAAATGCGAAAATGCTTTAAAATGAAACCAAAACTAAAATCTAGACTTAGAAAAGTTCAAATATTTTAAGAACTAATTGGTTTTTAGATCTGAAATTTTGGTGCAAGCTTTACAAACATATAAACCACAGAAAAACGCTAAAAAAAGGATACTTTGTTATCCTTAGGGCACTGTTATGCCATAATATATTTTGCAAAAATATTTTAACTGCCAAATCTTGTTCAATTTAGAGAATAAATACTTAAAAAAAATCCCTGCAGTTAAATCGCAGAAAGTAAATATGCTTTTTTGATATTAAAAAGCTAAAAAAAGAGATTTTTATATTAACAACCTTTGACTGATTTTTTTCGTTTATGTCAAAATCAACTATTTAATAATGAGCAGCAATGTAATTAATACATATAAATTATTGGTAAAGATATCATCAGGTACAGTACCTGAAATGCTATCGAGTCTTCAAACTTGCAAAAAATTCCACGGTTGTCAAAAGGTTGCGTCCGTGGAGCTGCTGTCCAGCGTTGTTGAGGAGTAAAAAAATCAGAGTTTTCTTACCAGTGAAGGTCCACTGACAAAGGCGTAGTGTGGAGATTTGGAGAGAGGATATTAGATATACGGGAGCATATTTTAACTCAATGAGGTTATATAGAATATTGAAAGCTGTTTTTCTGTTCGAAAATGTCTATTGAGCATGTCCTGTACTCTTTAAAGTCAACCAAAGAAAGCTTTTTAGCATGTCATGAGTTTGGGCCGTAGTACCACTAAAAATCCACCGTGTAGAGGGGCTGATGCACGTTAAAACTGTCGTGGCTGAAAGACCTCACGTGGCGGGGAATTTAGGATAGTGGGAAGCCAGCTCGTTTTCCTGGTTACTTAACTGAGTTTCATAATTTTGAGATCCGTTTCCTATAGACTTTCGTCAATCAATAAAACCGCGTTAATTGGGCGTGGTTTTCTTACATGTGAGTGAGTGAAACGTCGCACTATTCATCTACTTGAGGGACCTCGTCATTTTTGGACCGCAGTCCGTGACGAGGACCACACCCTGGCATCCACCTTTCCCTAAGCTGCGCGGCTTACCAAAGAAGGACGATTGATTTTCAACAGGATTTAGCAGCGCACATTGCCCTCCCTTTTTGCGACGGGTCTTCAGAAGTACTGGGCTTTAACTCAAAATACGCCGGCACGAATCCGTTACCTTGATCACTAGGCTACAGCCGCTAAGTACTACCACGTCAACTTGGGAGAACAATGAGCTACCGCACCAGATTTAATGCAGCAAGCCTCTACGCGGTGGCATTAGGGCTCGAACTCATGACACGCCTTTCCGAATCCGAAGCGCTGATCTCTAGGCTACCACGGCCACTTAAAGTGTGTAGTACCTCTATCTGAAAAGGAAGTAAAAAAAATGAAGATATAGTGACTGGCAGTAGCTGGGATAGTTCAATTATGTTCTTGAAAGCAGGGGTGTAGCTACTACCATATCAATGATATGATGCCCCTAAGCTACTGAGACCCCAACATGCTTAAACAAAAGATCTCTAAATATCAAGGGTCACCCAAAAAATTTTGATACCCGGTTCTCTCTGGACTAGCGTCGCCAGTGTTTGTAAGCAATTAGTAAAGGGTTCACGCTTAGCAGTAAAAGCCTACTCAAATGATTTATCGGGACAATTCGGAAAAACATTATAATCATGCGGGCAGCATATAAAAAATAATATTTTTATATTATATTTGGACTCATTATACAAATTACATACATATTATATTTGTTTGTTACAAAAAACTGTACTAAATGCAAAATTATTGCACCAAATATCCGCATTTTGTACAGATGTATTGAATCTCGCAGCTGTAAAATTGTTCCCCAAATCATGTGTCAATCTGGTCCTCTGAATGTGTTCGAAAGTATGAGGCCACTTTCATATCAGCCAGGTTGGATGCGCATAAATGGAATTTAAGCATTTGCTTAAGCTAAGCGCAGCAAACTTGATGGGGCTATGGTAGACGAGTAAATGGAACTCATCGATGTTTCTGCAGAGTCACATGTTTGAATCTTATTTCTAATGAATGATTCATCGTGAAAAGGGCCCTATGCATATTAAATCTATGGATGCTATCAATCCTCACGTTAATGTAGATGTAGGGTTAACTTGATTGGGTGCCAACTCATGTATCGAACTCGTCATCTGCAGGGACGTCTTAAGGTATGGGCCAAATGGGCCCGGATTCAGATCCTTAGTTACGATGGGGGCCTCTTCTCGTTCTCGACTTAGCCTTTATAAGATCATGATTCGAATAATTTCTACAGTAAGAATTTTTTACAGTAAACTGGGAATTTCAGGTTATATGTCAACTGGCTGCTTGTGATGACCGTCATCCATGTCTAGTCCTAAGCCAACCACTATTCACTATCATTACTCATTTAGTCAAAAGGCGGAAATCGGTCTAGCCGATTTACGCAATTGTAAGTCATGCACATTTATTTGTTTTGGTTTGTTTGTACGAGTATTTGACAACGTATGCTATGTACTACCTACTTTTAAGGGTCATAGGTGGGGTCTACTTTTGTGTAAGTGTCAAGGGCCTCAAGCACAGTGGCGTAACGGAGACTATTAGAGCACCCAGCGAAGTCAGATTTTGAGCCCCTCATCTTACAATGGGTACGTACTTGGCATCAGTAGCTTTGTACTTTCTAAAATGCAGGGGTGTATGTTAAGCCGTTGGCTTCAAAAAGTCTTAAGACGTTCCTGGTCATCTGATTGCAATTCGAAATTCGGAAGCTGGGAACACTTGGACGAACAGAAATAGAGAGCTCGAAGTGCTCATTTCAACTAAAAATGGAATAAAATGGTTTAAGAGACTGACGATAGAGTGAATATAGCCACGAAGAACAAGACTTTAAAATTATTTCTGGCATCTAGATTCCTCACACTCCCGTTAATCACTGCGTGACCCCACATCAGATCGATTACAGGAGATTAAATAAAAACGCAATCAAATCCATACTATATTCCACAGTCATTTTAAAACCTTAGGAATGAACTTTGGAGCACAGAAATAGCAGGCCGTAATCCCTTTCTCTTTAAGTGCCAATACTTCCCCGTGGTGCCTGGAAATCTTTCCATAATCAATTCCGTCTTCCCTGCCTATTGGATGATGGATGGGACTCTGGGGGAAGCCGCGCGAGCAAGTTGGAACCTCCAGTTATGACGTTCAACACTTTTTGTTTTTATTTCTTCGCGGATTTTTTTTTTTTCCCCCCCCGCTTTTGGGGTTTCTTTTAAAAGTAGATTCGAGGTTTTTGCTACCTGGTGGTCTTTTCGCAGGTCGAACAGATTGGAGGACCTCTTCTTGATCGGATTCGAAGACCGGTTGCGAGATGCCCTTTTTTTTTTTCCCATTGCGCACGTACTTTTTTCTTCTTTTCGAAATCCAGCGACGTCAACGACTTTGTTGTGGATGAGGAATGGGTAGTATTCGGTGAAGTCACGGATAAGTTTGTGGCTATTTTTTTTTTTTTTTTTTAATTTGTGGCAATGAATGATATTTTGCTTTAACTTTGCGCTTTCCACTGATTATGCAATAGAATTAACCCCATCAGCATTTTAACAATAAATCTTACTAAACTGTGTGTTTCGGGTGAGTGAGTGAATATTAAGCGAGTTCACTAAGAAGGGGTTTTGGGGGGACACGTTTTTTTAACCCTGGCGGAAGTGGACGATAACGAGCTGGCCCCCTTCTTCACCAACCAACCCCCGGGGGGACCTTCAGCTCTCGACAGATTTAGCGAAAGGGTGCCCCACATGGCAGATCTTTTGTGGTACGGCTCGAACTCGACATGCCTGCCCGGGTCCGAAAAACCCCCTTAAACTTGGGCTGAACGCCCCCGGTTGGTTTTGTTTGGAAAAGTCCACTCAGGGGGCCCATAGACACCATAAAAAGCCCCAAAACCCAAAACTCCTAATCCCATGATGGGGACCGACCCTAATCGCACCCAAACTGTTTTTTCAAAGCCTTTGTTTATACAATTTTGCATCAAGAAATAAAAAACGACCATAATAGAACAAAAAATCGGTTTTAGTCGACTTTTTCAGGTGTAAAAAGGACTCAAGGTTCCAATAAAAACATGATTTTTTCAAAAATTAAAAAATTTTTTTTGATTTTTTTATGGCCTTATTTCATAATAAAAATGTTTTTTATTTTCCCTTTACTGAACAAAAAATACAAATTTTTAGTAAAATATAACTTTCACAAATTTAAAATTTAAAAATGCGTTTTACTGAAATATATTTTTGGAAAAAGTTCAAACGGGAACAGTGATTGCTCAAAAAGTTTTGAAAATAATTTGCTGAAAATGTTTGTGTATGTTCTGTATAAGAGTAGAAGTGTTTTGACATTCAGATTTATCAATCACTGTTTTATTTCAAAATTTACAGTCCTTTATGTTAATATATAATCACTGTCTTTTTAAGCAATTTCATATAACCATTAAGATAAAGTGCTCTAGTTTTTGTAAAAATTAAAATATCTCTTATCCTGAAGGTCATCTCAAACATGAATAATAAAATAACACATCAAAATTGAGAATTTGTTCATAAAATTTTTGTACAGAGTGGGCTTCGTTTATATAATTTCTTGTACATTTTTACCAGTTTTTTCCCATTTTAAAAATAATAAATTTTTTTTTTTTTTTGCTTTCAATTTTAGGATTTTTTCCTTAAGATATACTAAATAAATCTAAAAATCACACAAAAAATCCTCATATTTCTATTTTGTTAATAAATTTTGTCGCAAGTAGTCGGATACATTAAGACTTTTTGAGACCCTGGCCTCTTATGCAAAAATAGGGCCCACCTATAACCCTTAAAAGTTGATAATATATAGCATACGTTATCAAATACTCGGTACAAACGGTAGTAACAAATAAATGCGTGTGACTCACAATCGCTCAAACCTAGGTACAGAGACTCGACCGACTGCCACCTTTCGACTAAATGAGTAAGGATAGTGTATGGTGGTAGGCCGAGGCCTATACATGGACGACGGTCGTTACGTAATAATGCAGTTTTGCCACTGTTTCCAGTTGGCATATAGTTCAAAATTTCCAATTTTTTGGAGAATCTCGAGGTAAAATTTGATCATTAAAATTGTTCTGATCAAGATGTAATTGAGGCCGAGTTGAGAGCTAGGCGACTCCCCCCCTGATATATGATGTCCTGGGACCGGGCTCAGTTGGCCCATGCCTTAGGACGTCCAAGGTGGTAGCTTGGAGGGAGTGTTTATTGACATCGCACTCTAAAGCAGCATGAGGAGTATTGGGGACTGACTTTTTCGTTTTGAACCATGACCAAGTGACGAGGGTGAGACCTGAGCCGGCACCTCCATCTCTAAACTACCACACCAACGGGAGAACATTTGTGCCTCGACATGACGTGCATCGGTCCCTCTATATGGCGAAACTTCAGCGGTATTACGCTCGAACTTATGACACTCCCGCTACGAGTCCATTAACTTGACCACTGCCCGGGGCTTGGTCGATTGATTGATTGATTGAATATTAACGTCGCACTGTTCAGCTACACGAGGGCTTTTGGTACGGATCACGTTTTTTGAACCATGGTAAAGGACGGGACGACACCCGGCTGGCACACCTTCTCCTAACTACCACACCACACCAACGGGAGGAGCCTTTCGGTCAGACACAAGCTTTAAAAGTACATTTACCCTACGGTCCGTTGAGGCGGTGCCTGTCTTTGATTGTTACTGTTATAAAGCATCTGGAAAAATGTGTACTTCTTTATGAATCAGCTGTATAATGCATCGGTGTATAATATTTGGATAACAAATTAATATTATTAATGTAATTTTTTTAAAAAAAAAAAATTACAATAAAATGCTTTAATAATAAATCCAGTACTTTTTTTTTTTTGTCTTTATATAAATATTTATAACAATGTTGATATACTTAAAATGTTCTTTTAAGTGTGTGGAATGGGTTTTTCGCATCTTACAGCCCCTTTAAATCTTCCCCGGGGTAGAGAAATTTTTCTCTCTATTCAATAAAATTAACCCCCAAAAAAAAAAGGTAACTAAATGGATTTTTCACGTTGGGTTTAATACCTTAAGGCCGGGGGGGGATTAAGTCGGTTTGGGGTCGACCGGTGGATCGCCAAGACATTTTGGGGTGACCGCCTTCACATAAGATTTTAGACGTGCATACTATAAAAGAGACACAAGTTGTTATCAAAATAATGGGAAAAACCCGAATAATGTGCTTCGTAAGCATTAAAGTATAATAATAGCTACCAGATTTTTTTTTGTAAATAGAAATGTATATATTGTGGTAGTATTCGGTAGCTTTATTGATGTTCTGAAGCTTAGATTTTTTTTTCAAAATCGTAAAATGTGTTAGATCTCTCAAATTTTCAAAGGGTCAAATTGTGGGACCCCGCCCAGCGGGAGCTAGTGGGGAAAAACACCCCTTTTTTTTTTTTTAGAGGTTACTAGAGGTACGGTGTCAAAAGTCATGACTGTTTACACACAGTGCCGGGCAAGTTCGAAACAATTTTAAAAGTTTCTTATTTCTTATGTTTTTTAATTGTTTGATAATAAATGCATCATTTGATATTAAATTTGGAGTATAATTATGAGTGTATTTTGTTTTTTACTTAAAACGGGGTTTTAAAAAGTAAGTTTTGATTTGTCTATGTGAAAAAGTACATATTCTTTATTTATTATTATTATAATATAAATATCATTAACTTTCTTTTATTGCTTTGCCCAAAAGAACCCCAACACCTTGAAAAAAAATTAAAAAAGACCGTATCATGTAAAAGTCTGCCCAACCCCCCCCTTGGCTTTTTCTGTGTTTTAAAAGCAAAGTAAGACATTTTTAAGACAACAGAAGTGGATGTTAATGTCCACAAGAAAATGTTCCTAGTCAAACAAATGGCACCTCTATGAACTATTCGTTGCTGTTAAAATATCTATACGAATTTACCCGAGAAAAAAACAGGCTTCAATATAAGAGAGTTAAAATATTCCACCAAAAACTACTATCCAATAACCTCGGAAGCAAAAAAACAAACTACAAACGATATTTCTCGAATGTATGCAGCAATAACCGTAACGGAGTCACGTACCGAAAGGATAAAAAAAACTCTCTTCTTCACGTTCAATCAAATCTTTTGCGATGGTAAAAAGGGAGTGTTGCAGAACGTCTGCCTACGCCACTTGGGGCAAAAAATAAACATTAATAGATATAGGAAAAGATATAAATAAAACTCACACGACGCGCAAAGGAGTGTGCCAGATACAGGATGACAGCCCGAGAACCCGTTGTAAGGAGATCTATGGGTTCATTCGTAATTTCCAATGTTCGCGGGCCGATTAAAGGGCGATTTCGATAGCTGAATTGAGATTCTTTATCTATATCGATTTTTAAATCGTTTCAACTGTTTTTTTTCTTTTTTTTTTTCCTAATTTGTTATTTGTTTAGTATTTCGTGAACGTTACTAGTAAAAATAATTCCATTTTTGACTTGATAAATATTTTTTATGCTACCGAAGCTGATATTGTTTTAACCAGTGACCCAAAGGGATTTTAAAAAAAAATTTTTTTTTTTAAAAAATTTTATTAAAAAAAAATTTTTAAAATTTTTTTTTTTTTAAAGGGAAAAACCCTTAAAAAATTTAAAAAAAATTTTTTTGGGGAAAAAACCCCCCCCCCCCCCCCTTTTTTTTTTTTTAAAAAAAAAGGGGAAAATTTTGGGAAAAAAGGGAAAAATTTTCCCAAAAAAAAAAATTTTTTAAAAAGGGGGAAAAAAATTTTTTTTAAAAAAAGGTTTTTAAAAAAAAAAAAAAAATTAAAAAAAAAAAAAATTTTTCCCAAAAACCCCCAAAAAAAATTAAAAGGGTTTTAAAAAATTTTTAAAACCCCCAAAAAAAATAAAAAATAAAAAAATTTTTTTTTTAAAAATTTTTCCTTTTAAAAAAAAAAAAAATTTTTTTTTTTAAAAAAAAAAAAAAATTTTTTAAAAAAAAAAAAAAAAAACCCCCCCGGGGGTTTGCCTTTTTAAACCCCCCCCCCGGGAAAAATTTATTTTTAAAAAATTTTTAAAAAAAAAAATTTTTTTTGGGTTTTTTCCCCTTAAAAAAATTTTTAAAATTTTTTTTTTTTTTTTCCTTTTTTTTTAAATTTTAAAAAAATTTTTTTTTTTTTTTTAAAAAAAAATTTTTTTTAAAAAAATTTTTTCCTTTTTTTTTTTAAAAATTTTAATTTTTAAACCTTTTTTGGCTTAGAAAAATTTTTTTTTTTTAAAATTTTAAATTTTTTTGGGAAAAAAATTAATTTTTTTAAAATTTTTTTAAAAAAACCCTTTTAAAAATTTTATAAAAAAAAATAAAAATTTTTTTTTAAAATTTTTTAAAAATTTTTTGGGTTTTAAAAATTATAAAAAACCCCCCCCAAAAAAAAAAAAAATTTAATTTTTTTTTTTTAAAAAAAAAAAAAAAAAAAAAAAAAATTTTTTTTAAAAAAAAAAATTTTTTCCCCAAAAAAAAATTTAAAATTTTAAAAAATTTAAAAAATTTTCCCTTTTTCCCCTTTTAAAAAAACCCCATTTTTTTTTTTTTTTTTTAAAAAAAAGGGGTTTTAAAAAAAAAAATTTTTTTTTTAAAAAAAAAATTTTTAAAAAAAAAAAATTTAAAAATTTAAAAAAAAAAAAAAATTTTTTTGGGGAAAAAAAATTTAAAATTTTTGGGGGGGGAAAAAAATTTAAAAAAAAAAAAAAAAATTTTTTTTTTTAAAACCCCAAAAAACCCCCCTTTTTGGTTTTTTGAAAAAACCAAATTTTTAAAATTTTTTTAAAAATTCAATTTAAAAGGGTTTGGGGAAAATTTTTTTTTTAAAAAAAAAAAATTTTTAAAAAAAATTTTTAAAAAAAAAAAAATTTTTTAAAAAAAAAAAAAAAAAAAAAAAATTTTTTTTTAAAATTTTTAAAAATTAAAAAAAATTTTTTAAATTTTTTAAAAATAAAAAGGGTTTAATTTTTTTTTTAAAAAAAAACAAAAATTTAAAAAATAAAAAATTTTAACCTTTTTTAAAAAAAAAAATTTTTTTTTTGCTACTTTTTTTAAAAAAAAAAAAAAATTTTTTAAATAAAAAAAAAAAACCTTTGGGGGAAATTTTTTTTTTTTTTAAAAAATTTTTTTTTTTCCCCAAAAAAAATTTTTTTAAATTTCAGTTCAACGGGTTTTAAAATTGAGAAAAACCTTTTCAAGTTTTAAAAAAACCCAAAAAACCAAAAAAAAGGATGCCAACGTGGTTGTGTTTTTTTTTTTTTAAATTTGTTTAAAAAAAATTTTTTTTTTTTTTAAAATTTTTTAAAAAAAATCCTGTATATAAAATTTCAGCTTAATTGGGGGGGGAAAAAATTTTTTTTTAAAAAAAAAAAAAAAAAAAAAAAAAAAAAAAAAAAAAAAATTTTCCCTTTTTTTGGGAAAAAAAAATTTTTTTAAAAAAAAAAATTTTTTAAAATTTTTTTTTTTTTTTTTTAAAAATTTTTTTTTTCCCCCAAAATTTTAAAAAAAAATTTTTTTAAAAAAATTTTTAATTTTAAAATTTTTCTTAAACCCCCCTTTTTTTCCCCCCAAAAAAAAATTTTTTTTTTGGGAAAAAAAAATTTATTTTTTAAAAAATTTTTTTAAAAAATTTAAAAAATTTTTTTTTAAATTTTTTGGGGGGAAAAAAACTTTTAAAATTTTTAAAAGGGTTTTAAAATTTTTTTAAAAAAAAATGAAAACCCCCAAAAAAAAAAAAATTTTTTCCTTTTTTTTTTTAAAAAAAAAATTTTTTTGGGGGGGAAAAAAAAATTTTTTAAAAAATTTTTTTTAAAAAAAAAAAAAAAAATTTTGGGTTTTTTCCAAATTTTTTAAAAAAAAAAGGGGGAAAAAAAAAAGGGGGTTTTTAAAAAATTTTTTTTTTAATTTAAAAATTTTTTAAATTTTTAAAAATTTTTATTGTTATTAAAAAAAAAATTTTTTAAAAAAAAAAATTAAAAAAAAAATTTAAAAATTTTTTTTTTTAAAATTTTTAAAAAAAAATTTTTTTTTTTTTTAAATAAAATTTTTTTTTTTTAAAAATAAATTTAAAAAAAAAATTTTAAAAAAAAAAAAAATTTTTTTTTTTTTCAAAAAAAAGGTTCCCCCAAAAAAAAAAAAAAAAATTAAAATAATTTAAAAAAAAATTTTTTTTTTTTTTTTTTTTTTCCAAAATTTTTTTAAAAAAAAAAAAAATTTTTTTTTTTTTTTGGGGGTTTTTAAAAAAATTTTTTAAAAAGGTTTTTTAAAAAAAATTTTTCCTTTTTTCCCCCCCCAAATTTTTTTTAAAAAATCTTTAAAAATTTTTTTTTCCCCCAAAAAAAAAAAAAATTTTTTAAAAATCCAAAAAATTTAAGGTTTTTAAAAAAACCCCCCCCTTTTTTTTTTGAATAAATATGCTTCTGAGTTATGCAGTTCAAAAATCCTAGTTCAGGCTTTTTGGAGAAGTCTTAATTATATGTTATATAAGTAAAATACTATTGTGGAAGCACACATCATAAAAGGAGAATGCTTTAAAAAAATATCATTGTTTTATTCATTTTTCGCCAAAACATTACTTTTGAATAATTTTTATTGCAATATATTTTTAAAAACAATTTTATGTGTATAATTATCAAGACACATAAATATATAAAAAAAAAAAGTTGCATATTTATACGCTTTTTCAAAATCATGATTCCGAACGAAGTCAGTCACGGACAACATATACCATTTAGAATGATCCAAGCATAATTTCAAGCTAAATGGATTGCTTGTTGTAAATTTTGCTTGTACTTATTTTTGACCGATTGATAATAAAAATCTAAAGCAAAATTTTCAATGTTGTTTTGGTTGCTAAAGAAATTTAACATACAATGTTTCCATGATGCCCGTTGGTAACGCTTAAATATTTAGAATGTTTTCCTATATGTCGCGTTAGGTATGATGCATTTTTGCAATAACGAGTCTTTGGAACAGACGATATTTTTTGCTCTATCAATAAAATTATTCGTTTACGTCATTTGATATGTAGTCCTTATTTATTTAACGATTTCTGATTCTTTCTTCCTTCCTTCCTTTCTTTCTTTCTTTTTTTTTTTTTTTTCTTTTTGCATCAAATTATGCATACAAAAATTGAATCAAATTATTTAAATATCAGCTGACGCTAGAAATAAAAAATAATCACGCATTGCTCTTTTTTTCATTTTCATTTTGATTATTTTTTTTGTACTCTTTTACTCTAAACATTTTCAGTTAAATAATTACATTAAAAATATTTGCTGATTATAACAAAATCTACAGAATAACGTTAGAATGTCTTTAGTTGAACATTTTTTTTTCTTCAAGGGATAAAATAAATGTTCCAAAATTTAATCATGAATAAAAGATATGGAAATTTTACTAGATTTGCACAGAAAATGTAAAAGAGCTGTTTGCAAATTTTAAAGCTACGGAAGCGATATGATTATGGAACATTTCCAAATAGAAAAAGTGGAATTTTTATAGAAACGGAGAAAAAAGTATGTATAAAAATTTTATTATTTTGTAGTTTTGTGGATTTCTTTTGTACTTGCTTGTAAACAGATTTTTTTATTTTTTTCGAATGTTTATCAGCTTGCGAAAAATCACAAATTCAATTTATTTTTATTTTCTAAGATTAAGATAAATATTGTCTTCTAGATTTTTTAAGCTGCATCATTTGGAGTAAAATATATACGTACAGTGGGCCACAAAAGTGTTCGTACACTTGCAATTTTTTATAAAATGTAATGTTTTTGACTAATAAAAATTAATATATTGTAATTGTAATTTTTTTATGATATCTGCTACTTGTTCTTAAGGGAATGACATAATTAATTTTTGAAAAATAGTATAACTATTTTTTTAAAAAATTAATAATCTAAAAGCTACTAAAAATACGACAAAAGTCTTCGTACCTTAACAAAAATCTCAACTTGCTTAAATATGTATTTCGTTCTTAATTTAGTACTTAGTAGGATATCTTTTAGTGTCCACAAAAACTTTTAAGCGTCTTGGTATAGATTTACTCAATTTTTTGTAATTTCCACATCGATTTTCCTCCCTTCTTCTGTGATTATTGTTTTTACTTCACATTTTGCTGATTATTGTTTTTACTTCACATTTGTCATGTTTTCCTTTTTTTTACATCAAAATTTAACCAAATATATTCCAATGGACTAAAAAAAGGGATTGAGGTGTTTTTATAATTTGGGGACAGTTATAGAGACACCAGTGGCGTACATTGGGAGCAGTGTGCTTGGCGTCATTATCCTGTTAAAAAATGAAGTCGTTTCCAATATCCAAATTTCTGGCGGATAATTTAAATTTCTCTAAAATATTTAAATAGAACTCATGATTCACAATATCAACAAAAAATACCAAATTACCTAATTCTGTGGCCGATTTACATCCCCACACAAGAACACTTTCCCCTCCATGTTTTATTGATCGAACTAGATTCTTGGGATTAAGCTTCAGAAAATTCAAAATTAACAGCAAACTGATTGGAATGGCAGATAACTCAACAATTTTTGTTCCTATGGGCTTATAATAGCTTATAAATGAAAAAATAAGGAGTTTAATTCCGTGAATTTATGTGGAGCAAGAACTCCTCCACCTCCGAGCTTCAGCATGGAAGTGAAGGTGTTCTGGCGTGGGGTGTAAATTGGCCTCAAAATTAGGTAATTTGGTATTTTTTGATGGTATTGTGAATCATGAGCTCTATTTTGATATTTTAAAGAGAATATCAATATCCGCACGAAACTGATGTTGGCGACTTACCTCTTAACAGGTTAATGATACCAAGCGCACTGCTCGCAATGTACATCACTGGTGTCTATAACTTACCCCAAATTATGAAAACACCTTCTCAATCACTTTATTTAGCCCAGTGGAACATATTTGGTGAGAGTTTGATGTAAAAGAAACATGCAAATGACACATTGAAGAAAATTAATAATCATGAAGAATGAGAAAATCGATGACAAAATTAAAAACTGATTAAATCTATACCAAGACGCTTAAAAGTGTTGTGGAACTAAAAGATATCCTATTAAGAATCTAAATTAGAAAGAAATACAATATTTAAGTTAGTTGAGATTTTTGTTAAGTGTACGAAGACTTTTGTGGCGTAATTTTTTAGTAGCTTTTGGATTATTAATTTTTTAAAAATAGTTATACTATTTTCCAAAAATTAATTATGTCATTCCATTTAAAACAAGTTGCAATATTATAAAAAATTACTAGAATATATTAATTTTATTAGTGAAAAATTAAAATTTTTTAAAAATTAATGTTAGCACCTTTGGCCACTGTAGATATACATAAAAAGTGGTATTATCATAAAATTTGTACGTAATTTCAGAGTTTCGTTGCATTTAAACTGTAATCACGATGTTTGCTTTATAAATTGAAACGTGAAAAATAATCAAAAAAAAAATAAATGGAAAGAAATAAATCTTTATATATTTACGCCAAAAAATTTAAATGTAAATAAATGATTGCAAGGGAAAAACATCAAAAAAAATTTAAGATTATTATTTATTTATTTTTAAAAAAAAATAAAAACCCAACAAATTAAAAATAATAAAAGATTACTTACTTTTGTAAACCATACTTCTTATTGATTGCAGTTTTGTTTGAAATAATTCTAAATGAGGAATTTTAAAAGTAATTCTGAAAATTACTGCAAGAAAAAAATTAAAAAAAAACCTGTATATTGGATTTAAAATAATATAAATCAACACATAATGACTCATTATTTTAGAATTACTTTGGAAAATTTTGAAAACTAAAAATTTTGCAAACGAAAAAAGAAAAAGAGTTGAGTAGTTTAATGCTAGACGAAGGAAATTTAATATAAATATTATTTTGATAATTAATAATATTTTAAAGGTTAAAAAAAAAAAAATTAATTAATTTTTCCAAAAAAAAAAAAATTCATCAAAAAAAATTTTGTTGAAAAAAATAAATGAAAATGTGGATTTTTTTTTATTCCGTTTATTCTAAGCCTAACTTTTAAATAAAACTTTATTCTAATTTTATTTCGTAAAAGTAAAAACTCGTTTGGCAAAATTAAACTGGTAATAAAATTGAATTCTTTTGAAAACATTTTCCATGAAATATATTTGGTTTTAAGCCAAAAAATTTCCTTTTTTATTTTTTTTATATGAAGCAAAATTTAAAGAATGCGGGAAAAAGAGAATTATTTGGGAAAAGTCAAGACGGAAGAAAGATACAAATATTATTTTTTTTCCATTTGGAAAAAAAATATCAAATTTAAAATATTCAGAATGAATTCAAAAGCATTCGTATGACCAATACAAATATTGAAAAAATGTCATAAATTTAATCTCTGTATGTTTGGAAAATTAGAAATTTGATTTAAACATTTAATTTTTGAACCTTAAATACATTTTAAAGTAACAACTGATAATTTTTAGCTTAAGTCAATTGGAATTTTTAAAAGGCGCTTTTAAATTTGCATTTGTTCCATACCCATTTTTTTGGGGAAAAAATAAAAACCTCTGCATATATTTTTTTTTTTAAATATAGAATAAATTTTTAACGTGCAACTTCTGCCTGATCAAAAAAATTTGGTTACAAAAGAATTTGGGTAAATTTATTGTAAATTTGTTTTTATAATTTGACTTATAAAAATAGTACTGATGTGTTAAATAATTATTTAAAAATACTTAGTTCGGAATTTATTCAATAACTTAAACAATTTTCAGGCGTCTTCCACAGATTTATTA
Source organism: Trichonephila inaurata madagascariensis (assembly GCA_019973955.1). NCBI lineage: Eukaryota > Metazoa > Arthropoda > Arachnida > Araneae > Nephilidae > Trichonephila > Trichonephila inaurata. The sequence continues at coordinate 2,280 of BMAV01003857.1, read as the reverse complement.
TTTTTCTAAGTTTTTGTACAAATTATGCTTAATAAAGAAATAAAACAAATATGAAGCATTGGCGAGCTTTTTTTAAAGGGAAACCCCTGCATTTCCCCTTTAAAAACCCCAAGAATGCAGCTACAAAACGATTTAAAATGGTTAGAGTCCCCAAATGTCGTGGTTGCGATCTACGGTGCAAAGAAACAAAGAAAAGGAACAGAAACAGAAACACATTAACAGGACAGAAATCTTTTTTTCTCCTAAAAGGCTGTACATCAACAGGTGTTCGAAACGCACCGGCCCCTTTTAACAGCCTGACAGAGGTCCCAAAAATTTTAAATTTGAAAGATTACTGGCATATCACGTATCCTCCCGGCAACTACAGTTATTCGAGCGAAGGAACGGAAGTCTCGTATACCAAAAAGATCACGTTAACCGTTGCCAACCCTAATTTTTGTTTTTTTAAAACAGGGATTTAAACACGCCCAACGCTTGGTGCAATCATCGAGTGTCATGCCGTTACAATCCGCATTTCCATACACTATCATCATGCACCGTTCCCCCGAAAAAGAGCAACCCCCCCCCAAAAAAAATTGCAAAACGCAAATGAAATGGTTAAAACCTTTCCGTTGAGCGCCCCTAACAAAATTTGGGAGGAATCTTCCAGAAAGTAAGAAAAATTTCATGCAGCCCACCGTCAGGCCCCGCCGATACCCCCCAATTTCAAACTCCTGTTGTAGTATAAACGTTTAATAAAATGTTTTCGTCCCAAAAGTAAGCCCCTTTTTTTTTTTTTTCATCTTTTTTCATAGCTCACAACACGGCATTTTGACCCTAATTCCTTTTATTCAGTCTTTTCGTACCCCACAACTCCCGCAGGTCGGCTGGTGGAGAATCACCTTGTATATAACGAAGAATTCTCTACAAAGCCTGAACGCATTCTTTTCAGAGTTACTATCCAGTAAAATAACCCTGTTTTTTGATAAAAATTTCACTACTCTTATATATTAAAAAGGGATAAAATGTGACTCCTAAATTATATACTTCAGAAATCCAAGTTCGGGATTTTTACAGAGATTTTAGCTACATACAGGTAAAATATTATTTGTACAGAAGCATTCTCTATAAAAGGAAAATGTTTTGAAAATATAATCATTCTTTCTTCCTTTTTTGCCAAAAAATTGCATTTAAACTATTTTTTCTTGTAATAATACTATAAAACCATGTGGTCATTGTTACGGACGCTCACGCTGCCCCGAGTTCGAACCCCAGTGCACCGAAGATCCGCCGTGTGGAGGGGCTAATATACATGCTCAATCTGTCGAGGCTCAAAAGATTTCGTGATGTGGAAGTTAGGAGAGAGGGGTGCCAGCTTGGTTGTTGTCCTCGTCATTAAATTAAACTCAATGGCGCAATTGTCCATAAAGGGCCAAGATCTACTGTGCCCATCTTAGTTTTCATGACCTTGGGTGCTGAGAAGCATGAGCATATGTTCCGGTCAGGTAGTCAGTTGGACGCAAAACCAACAGTGTTTAGTTCCCAAGCAAGCGTGGTACTCATTTTATCGACCTACTGAAGGGATGAAAGGCTGAGTCGATCTCGCCCAGCTCTGCACCTCTACTTCGGCTAATGAGCTTGCGTCCTTATCATTAGACCATAGTTGAAAATCACGAGATCTATTGCCAATAACCGTAGTGTAGCTTTATAGTACCCTGTTAATAATCCCTGGTTCATCACTCGCTTGCAATAGTATTCTTAAGAATTGATTTGACAGGTATATTCTAATTAAAGGGACACTCAATATCAAAAAATTTATTCCTTCATACGCTTTTCCACAAAATCAAGATTCCTAAAAAAAAAATTATTACAGTGTGTGCAATTTCTTTCAATTTTACTGAGGTGTTTTGAAAACAATCTTAAGCGTAATTTTGAGTAATTTAACCAGTAGAACATACAGAGTCGAACACCGATTTAATGAACCCCTCAAGTAAAGACCAAACCCCCTATTTAATAAATCATGAACAGCGATTTACCGAATTATTTCAATTATGAAGAAAATAATTTTTATTTTGTTGTAGAAAAAATTGGATTTGTTTTCAAATGAAATCCTTTTTGTGCCGAGAATAGGAAAAGATTTTCCTTGCATGTAGCAAATTTCGACAGCGAAGAATGAAGGCCATTATTAGACTTTTTAGAGGTAAAGATATGCCCAGAGTAACCTACCAGGGGGTTTTGAAATGACAAGAAATTTCCCTTATATCAACCACTCCCGCGCAGGTTATTTAATTTTAAATTTTT
>BMAV01003856.1:0-14364 GCA_019973955.1 Trichonephila inaurata madagascariensis | reverse complement strand
TTTGAATGGCCGGGTTTTTAAAAATGGGCGAAGTTCTTCCAAAAAATTTATGGGTTTTTTCAAAGTGTTTCTTTTTTAAAAAAAGTTATAGTTTCTGAAAGGGAGACAAAATTAGTTTTCCGGTAAAATTTTTGAGGAAAGGGGTCATTTTGGGAAGTTTTGGGAAAAAAAAAATTGGGTGGGAGTTTGAAACAAACTTTTGGAGGGAGAATTTCAAAGAATCAAGGGCAAATTTTGAACAAATGGAATTTCAAAGGGCCCCGGTACATATTCGTGATCGGGTTAAATTTTGGGCAAGAAAACAAAGTTTGGTAAGAATTGGGGGAAAAAAAATACCAAAACGCAAAAAAAAGAGAAATCCGAATTCCCCATTTGAAAGACGAACGCTTAAAAAAAGGATTATACCGTTAAAATTTTTATTTTTTATCGGTGTTTTTCTGATTTTGTCATAGAAATGCAAAAAGTGAAATACCGAGTTCTAATATCGCAGGGTAATTTTTTTTAAGTTTTTGGTTTGGGGGGGCTTATTGAATGACACCTTTTTTTAAAAATGGTCAGAAGTTAACCGAAATTAGGTCGGTTTTTCAAATTTTTCATTTTAAAAAACGGGCATAGTTTCGAAAGGGAGACCAGAATTAGATTTCGGTAAAATTTTTGAGTGAAATGGGTCATTTTGGGAAGTTTCTAGGGAAAACAAAATTGCTGGGGCATGACACTGAAACAAACTATACAGAGGGACGAATTTCAAAGAATCAATTGTGCATAATTTCTGAACTAAATGGAATTTCGAAGAGGCCGTACATATTCGTGATCAGCGTTGAATTTTTGGCAAGAAAACTAAGTTCGGTGAGAATTGGCCGGTTTTAAAAATCGCGGTGTTGGCTTTCCCCAAAATAGGTCGGTTTTTCAAGAAGGTTTTCATTTTGGTTATAGTTTTTTCGGAAACGAGACCAGATTTAGATTTGGTAAAATTTTCGAGTAAAATTTGGTCACTTTGGTAAGTTTCTCGGTAAAAAAAAGTGGGGGGGCATGTCTTTGAAAAACTATTAAAGAGGGGACGAATTTCAAAGAATCAATTGATAACTTCGAACTAAAGGGAATTTGAAGGGCCACATATTCGTGATCAGGAATTCTGTGAAAAAAAATAAGTTTGGTAAGAATTGAGGAAGAAAAAAAAACGCAAAAAAAAGAGAAATCCTTGAATTGCCCAGAAAGACGAACGCTTAAAAAAAGGATTATACCGAAAAATTTTTTATTTTTTATCGGGTTTTTCTGATATTTGTCAAGAAACATTCCCAAAGGCAATCCGAGTTCTAATCCCGGGTAATTTTTTTAAGTGTGTTTTTGGGGGCCCTTTTTTATTGAATGACACCTTTTTTAAAAATGGTCAGTGTTAACTTTCCCCAAATAGGCGGTTTTTTCAAAGTGTTTCATTTTAAAAACAGTTCATAGTTTCGGAAAACGGGAAAATTAGTTTTTGGTCAAATTTTATAAATGGGTCACTTTGGAAGTTTTAGGTAAAAAAAAATTGTGTGGGCATGACACTGAAAAAAACTTCAGAACGAACGAATTTTTAAAGAAAAATAATTTTGGGCCCCAAATTTCTTCCCTTGAACAAAAAATTTGGGGAAATTCCGGAAAAAAGGCAATTCCCCAAAATATTTTTTTTAAAAATTTTCTTTCTGGAATTTTTAAAAAGGTTTAATTTTTTGGTAAGAAAATTTTTTGGAAGGAAAAAAAAAAAAATGGGGGACCAAACGCAGAAAAGGAGAAAAAATCCCTGAAAAAAATTTTAAGGGCCCAATTTGGAAGGGGAACAAAAAAACGGGGGGCTTCAAAAAAAGGAAATTTTATTTTTTTTTAAAACCCGCCCAAAAATTAAAAATTTTTTTTACTTTTTATCGGTGTTTTTTGATATTTGTCATAGAAATGCATTCCCAAAAAGTGAAAGCAATATCGAAGTTCTAACTTAATCCTGAAATTAATGTTTTAAAGTCTTTGGGTTTGGGGGCGGCCTCTCATTCGAATGACACCCGGTTTTTGAAAATCGGTCAGTAAGTTAACTTCAAGAAAAGTGGAGTCGGTTTTCAAAGTGTTTCATTTTTTAAAAACAGTTGCATACGTTCCTGAAACGGGAGATCAATTAGATTTCCGGTCAAATTTTGAGGTGAAATGGGTCACTTTGGTAGTTTCTGGGGTAAAAACAAAATTGCTGTGGGCATGACACTGAAACAAATATAAGAGGGGACGAATTTCAAAAGAATCAGTGTGCACTTCTGAACTAAATGGAATTTCGATCCCAGCGCCGTACATATTCATTGATCAGCGTTGAATTCTGTGCAAGAAAATCTAAGTTTGGTAAGAAGAATTGGCGGAAGAAAAAAAAATGACCAAACGCAAAGAAAGAAATCTAGCACATTGGCATTTGAAAGACGGAACGCTTCAAAAGGATTATACCGCAAATAATTTTTTACTTTTTATCGGTGTTTTTCTGATATTTGTCATGAAATGCATTACAAAGTGCAATAACTCAGTTCTAATACTCACAGTGTAATATTTTAAGGAAGGTAATGTCTTTTGGGTTTTGGGGGCGACACACTCTCATTCGAATGACACCCAGTTTTTTAAATTGGTCAGTAAGTTAACTTTCAAAGCCAATTAGGTCGGTTTTCAAAGTGTTTCTATTTTAAAAACAGCTGCACATGAGGTTTCGGAAACGGAGACAGAATTGAATTCCTGGTCAAATTTTTGAGTAAAATGGGTCACTTTGGGAAGTTCTAAGGTAAAAAATTTGCTGTGGGCATGACACTGAAACAAACTTTTCAGAACGGACGAATTTCAAAGAAATAGTGGGCAAAATCTTTTTGAACTTATTGGAACTTCGACAAGCATCGTACATATTCGTGATCAGTGTTGAGATTCTGTGCAAGAAAAACTAAGTTTGGTTAGAATTGGAGAAGACAAAAAATGACCAAACGCAAAAGAAAAGAGAAATACTTTACGAATTAAGCCCATTTGAAAGACGGAACGCTTTAAGGGGATATACCGCAGTAATTTTTTACTTTTTTATCGGTGTTTTTCTGATATTTGTCATAGAAATGCATTACCAAGTGCAATAACTCGAGAGTTCTAATAATCGCAGGGGTAATGTTTTAAAAGTCTTTTAGTTTGAGGGCGGCCTCTCCATTCGAATGACACCCGGTTTTTAAAATCGGTCAGTAAGTTAACTTCAAGAAAATTAGGTCGGTTTTACAAAGTGTTTCATTTTTTAAAAAAACAGTTGCATAAGTTTCGTGAAACGGAAATCCAGAAATAGATTTCCGGTCAAAATTTTGAGTGAAATGGGTCACTTTGGTAAGTTTCTAGGAGTAAAAACAAAATTGCTGTGTAGGCATGACACTGGGAAACAAACTATATATACAGAGGGACGAATTTCAAAGAATCAGTGTGCATAACTTCTGAACTAAGTAGATTTGAAAAGAGCGCCGTACATATTCGTGATCATTGTTAATTCTGTGCAAAGAAAAACTAAGTTCGGTGAAGTAGCCGGTGTTTAAAATCGGTCCGGTAAGTTGGCTTCAAGCCAAATAGGTCAGTTTTTCAAAGAAGAAGGTGTTCATTCTTAAAAAAGGTTAGTAATTTCGTGAAACAGAGACCAGATTTAGATTTCTGGTCAAATTTCGAGTGAAATGGGTCACTTTACGAGTAAGTTTCTCGGGTAAAATAAAAAATAGTGGTGGGCATGTCTTTGAAACAGACTATTATTGAAAGATCGGACAATTTCAAAAGAATCAATTGGGCATAACTACGAACTAAATGGAATTTCAAAAGAGCGCCGTACATATTCGTGATCACCGTTGAATTCGTGCAAGAAAACTAAGTTTCGGTGAGAAGGGAGGAAGAAAAATGGCCAAACCCAAAAAAAGGCCCTTTTCAAAAGGGTTTTTCCCTTTTTTAAAAAACGCAAACGTTTCAAAAAGGGGGAAAAATTAACGGCAAATTTTTTTTACTTTGGTGTTTTCTGAATTTGTCATAAGAAAAATCATTCCCAAAGGCAATTTTAACCAAGTTCTAATACTGACGGGGAATTCAAAGTGTCTTTGTGTTGGGGCGGCCTCATTCGAATGACAACCCGGTTTTTAAAATTGGTCAGTAAGTTAACTTTCAAACCAATTAGGTCGGTTTTTCAAAAGTGTTTCTATTTTAAAAAGTAATAGTTTTCGTGAAACGGAGACCAGAATTTAGTTTCCCTGGTCAAATTTCGAGTAAAATGGGTCACTTTGGGAATTTCTAAGGGTAAAAAAAAAAATTTGTGTTGGGCATGCACTGAAACAAACTTTTCAGAAGGACGAATTTCAAAAATAATTGGGCAAAACTTCTGAACTTATTGGAATTTCGACAAGATCTTACATATTCGTGATCCGGGTTGTTTTGGCAAAAAAATTTAGTTTGGTTTTGGGGGAGAAAAAAATCCAAAACAGAAAATCCTTTGCTTAAGCCATTTAAAACGGAAATTCAAAGTTTAAATTTTATTTTTATGGTTTTTCTATATTGTCATAGAAACATTCAAAGGCAATAACTGGTTTAAAAATCGCAGGGTGTTTTGGTCGGTTTGGGCGCCTATTGAATGCCCGGTTTAAAATGAAGTAAGTTCTTCAAGAAATAGGTCGGTTTTCAAAGTGTTTCATTTTAAAAAAGGTAAGATTTCGTGAAACGGAGACAGAAGTTCGGTCAAATTTGAGTAAATGGTCATTTGAGTTCTGGTAAAAAAAAATGTTGGCATGCTGAAACAACTATTAAGAGGACGAATTTCAAAGAATCATGGGATAATTTGAACTAAATGGAATTTCGAAGAGCGCCGTACATATTCGTGATCGGCGTTGAGATTCTGTGCAAAAGAAAAACTAAGTTTGGTAAATTGGAGGGAAGAAAAATGACCAAACGCAAGAAAAGAAAATCCTTTGCAATTAAGCCCATTTTGAAAGACGAACGCTCAAAAAAGTTATACCGCAATTAAAATTTTTTACTTTTTATCGGTGTTTTTCTGATATTTGTCATGAAATGCATTGCAAAGTGCAATAACTCGAGTTCTAATACTCGCAGGGTAATGTTTTAAAGTGTCTTTGGGTTTGGGGGCGGCCTCTCATTCGAATGACACCGGTTTTAAAATTGTGGTCAGTAAGTTAACTTTCAAGCCAATTAGGTCGGTTTTTTTCAAAGTGTTTCATTTTTAAAAAACAGCTACATGAGTTTCGTGAAACGGAGACCAGAATTAGATTCCTGGTCAAATTTTGAGTAAAATGGGTCACTTTGGGAAGTTTCTAAGGTAAAAAAAAAAATTGCTGTTGGCATGACACTGAAACAAACTATTCAGAACGGACGAATTTCAAAGAAACAATTGGGCATAACTTCTGAACTAATTGGAATTTCGAAGAGCGCCGTACATATTCGTGATCAGCGTTGAATTCTGTGCAAGAAAAACTAAGTTCGGTGAAATTGGCCGGTGTTTAAAATCGGTCGGTAGTTGGCTTTCAAGCCGTGAGTCAGTTTTTTCAAGAAGGTGTTCATTTTTAAAAAAGGTTATAGTAGCTTCGTGAAACGTAGACCAGATTTAGATTCCTGTAGATTAGGGGCCCCTAAAATTTAATTGAATTCACTTTGGTAGGATTTCTCGGGTAAAATAAAAAATAGTGGTGGGCATGTCTTTGAAACACACTATTGAAGAGGGACGAATTTCAAAGAATCAATTGGGCATAACTTCTGAACTAAATGGAATTTCGAAGAGCGCCGTACATATTCGTGATCAGCGTTGAATTCTGTGCAAGAAAAACTAAGTTCGGTGAGAATTGGCCGGTGTTTAAAAATCGGTCGGTAAGTTGGCTTTCAAGCAAAATAGGTCGGTTTTTTCAAGAAGGTGTTTCATTCTTAAAAAAAGGTTATAGTAATTTCGTGAAACAGAGACCAGATTTAGATTTCTGGTCAAATTTCGAGTGAAATGGGTCACTTTGGTAAGTTTCTCGGAGTAAAATAAAAAATAGTGGTGGGCATGTCTTTGGAAACAGACTATTGAAGATCGGACGAATTTCAAAAGAATCAATTGGGCATAACTTCACAGACGCTAAATGGAATTTCGAAGAGCGCCGTACATATTCGTGATCAGCGTTGAATTCTGTGCAAGAAAAACTAGTTTGGTAAAATTGGAGGAAGACAATAAAATGACTGAAAAAGAAAATCGCTTTGCAATTAAGCCCATTTGAAACGAGAACGCTTCAAAAAGGATTATACCGCAAATAATTTTTACTTTTATCGGTGTTCTGATATTTGTCATGAAATGCATTACCAAAGTGCAATAACTCGAGTTCTAATACTCGCAGTGTAATGTTTTAAGTGTCTTTGGGTTTGGGGGCGGCCTCTCATTCGAATGACACCCGGTTTTTTAAAATTGGTCAGTAAGTTAACTTTCAAGCCAATTAGGTCGGTTTTTTTCAAAGTGTTTCTATTTTAAAACAGCTACATGAGTTTTAGTGAAACGGAACCAGAATATATTCCTGGTCAAATTTTAGTAAAATGGGTCACTTTGGGAAGTTCCTAAGGTAAAAATTTGCTGTGGGCATGACACGCAAACAACTTTTTCAGAACGGACGAATTTCAAAAGAAATAATTGGGCAAAACTTCTGAACTTATTGGAACTTCGACAAGCATCGTACATATTCGTGATCAGTGTTGAATTCTGTGCAAGAAAAACTAAGAAAGATTTGGTAGAGTGGAGGAAGACAAAATGACCAAAGGCAAAGAAAGAAATCCTTTGCAGTGAAAGCCCATTTGAAAGACGAGCAACTACAGGATTATACGCGCAGTATTTTTGCACATGGTGTTTTCTGATATTTGTCATAAGAATACATTACCAAGTGCAATAACTCTGGTTCTAGTAATCACCCGGGGCAATGTTTAAAGTCTTTGGGTTTGGGGGCGGCCTCTCATTCGAGGAATGACACCCGGTTTAAAATCGGTCGGTAAAGTTAACTTCAAAAAGAAATTAGGTCGGTTTTTCAAAGTGTTTCATTTTAAAAGCAGTTGCATACACGTTCCTGAAGAGCGGAGATCAAATTAGATTTCCGGTCAAATTTTTGAGTGAAATGGGTCGCTTTGGTAAAGGTTGCAGGGGTAAAAACAAAATTGCTGTGGGCATGACACTGAAACAAACTATACAGAGGGACGAATTTCAAAGAATCAATTGTGCATAACTTCTGAACTAAATGGAATTTCGATCAGCACGCCGTATATTCGTGATCAGCGTTGAATTCTGTGCAAGAAAAAACTAGAAGTTCGGTGAGAATTAGCCGGTGTTTAAAATCGGTCGGTAAGTTGGCTTTCAAGCCAAATAGGTCAGTTTTCAAAGTGTTTATTTTAAAAAGGTTATAGTAATTTCGTGAAACGTAGACCAGATTTAGATTCACGGTCAAATTTCGAGTGAAATTGAGGTCACTTTGGTAAGTTTTTCTCTCAGGTAAAATAAAAAAAATAGTGGGTGGGCATGTCTTTGAAACACACTATTGAAAGGGGACGAATTTCAAAAAGTCAATTGGGCATAGCGCAGACTAAGTGATTTCCGGTGCCCGTACATATTCGCGTGATCCAGTGTTGAAGATTCTGTGCAAAGAAAAAACTAAGAAGTTTGGTAAGGTAGGGAGGGAAGACAAAAAAATGAGCCAAAAAACACCAAAAGAAAAAAGAGAAATCCCTTTTACCAGTGGCCCATTTTGAAAGACCGAACGCTTCAAAAAGTTATACCGCAATTATTTTTTACTTTTTATCAGTGTTTTTCTGATATTTGTCATAGAATACATTACCAAAGTGCAATAACTCTAGTTCTATGTCATAGGAGTAATGTTTTAAGTCTTTAGGTTTTAGGGGCAGCCTCATTCGAATGACACCGGTTTTTTAAAATCGGTCAGTAAGTTAACTTCCAAGAAAATTAGGTCGGTTTTTTTCAAAGTGTTTCATTTTAAAACAGTTGCATAAGTTTCGTGAAACGGAGATCGAAATAGATTTCCGGTCAAATTTTGGAAGTGAAATGGGTCACTTTTGGTAAAGTTTCTAGGGTAAAAAAACAAAAGTACTGTGGGCATGACACTTTAGAAACAAACTATACAGAGGGACGAATTTCAAAAGAATCAATTGGGCACTTCTGAACTAAATGGAATTTCGAGAGCGCCGTACATATTCGTGATCGGCGTTGAATTCTGTCACGAAAAACTAAGTTTGGTAAAGGTGGAGGAAGAAAAATGACCAAACTGCGAAAGAAAAGAAAATCCTTTGCAAATTAAGCCCATTTGAGAAAGACGGAGAGCAGCTTCAAAAGGATTATATACCGCAATTAAAATTTTTTTTACTTTTTATCGGTGTTTTCTACGATATTTGTCGATACATTACCAAGTGCAATAACTCGAGTTCTAATACTCGCAGGGTATCTGTTTTAAAGGTATCTTTGGGTTTAGAGGGCGGCCTCTCATTCCGAATGACACCCAGTTTTAAAATTGGTCCAGTAAGTTAACTTTCAAGCCAATTGGGGTGGGTTTTTCAAGTGTTTCTATTTTAAAAACAGCTACGCGGAGTTCGTGGAAACAGGAGACCAAGAATTAGATTCCTGGTCCAAATTTTTGAGTAAAATGGGTCACTTTGGGGAGGTTCTAAAAAGGTAAATTGCACTGCAATGAGGCGTGGCTGAAACAAACAAACTTTTCCAGAACGGACGAATTTCGAAAATAATTGGGCAAAACTGCAGACTTTTAATGGAACTTCGACAAGCATCGTACATATTCGTGATCAGTGTTGAATTCTGTGCTAAGAAAAACTAAGTTTGGAAAGAATTGGAGGAAGACAAAAAAATGACCAAACGCAAAGAGAAAAGAAATCACTTTGCAATTAAGCCCATTTGAAAAGACAGACAACTAAAAAGGATTATACCGCAATTATTTTTACTTTTTATCGGTGTTTTTCTGATATTTGTCCTTAAGCATTACCAAAAGTGCAATAACTCTGGTTCTAATAATCGCGGGTAATGTTTAAAAGTCTGCTGGGTTTTGGGGGCCTCTCATTTTAGAATGACACCCGGTTTTTTAAAATCGGTCAGTAAGTTTCAAGAAAAGGAGTAGGTCGGTTTTCAAAAGTGTTTCATTTTAAAAACAGTTGCATAAGATTTCGTGAAACAGGAAGATCAGAGTGGAATTTCCGATTAAAATTTTTAATTGAAATGAGTTACTTTGGTAAGTTTCTAAGTAAAAAAAAACAATTGCTGTGGGCATGACACTGGGAAGCAAACTATACAGAGGGACGAATTTCAAAGAATCAATTGAGCATAACACAAGACTAAATGCTCGCGGAATTTCGAAGAGCACCGTACATATTCGTGATCAGCGTTGAATTCTGTGCAAGAAAACTAAGTTTGGTAAGTGGAGGAAGAAAAAAATGACCAAACGCAAAAAGAGAAATCGCTGCAATTAAGCCACATTTGAAAGACGAACGCTTCAAAAGGATTATACCGCAATTAAAATTTTTTACTTTTTATCGGTGTTTTTCTGATATTTGTCCTTAGAGAAATGCATTACCAAAGTGCAATAACTCAGGTTTCTAATACTCGCAGGGTAATGTTTTAAGTGTCTTTGGGTTTTGGGGGCGGCCTCTCATTCGAATGACACCCGGTTTTTAAATTTGGTCAGTAAGTTAACTTTCAAGCCAATTAGGTCGGTTTTTTTCAAAGTGTTTCATTTTTAAAAAACAGCTACATGAGTTTCGTGAAACGGAGACCAGGAGTAGATTCCTGGTCAAATTTTGAGTAAATGGGTCACTTTGGGAAGTTTCTAAGGTAAAAATGCTGTTGGCATGACACTGAAACAAACTATTCAGCACGGACGAATTTCAAAGAAACAATTGGGCATAACTTCTGACTCATTGGAATTTCCGGCGCCATTACATATTCGTATTGATCAGCGTTGAATTCTGTGCAAGAAAAACTAAGTTCGGTGAAGGTGGCGGTGTTTAAAATCGGCTGGTCAGTAAGTTGGCTTTCAAAGCCAAAATAGGTCAGTTTTCAAGAAGGTGTTTCATTTTAAAAAGGTTATAGTAATTTCACAGAAGTAGAGAGCAGTAGACCAGATTTAGATTCCTGGTCCAAATTTCGAGTGAAATTGGTCACTTTGGTAAGTTTCTCGGGTAAAATAAAAAATAGTGGTGGAGCATGTCTTTGAAACACACTGTGTGAAAGAGGGGACGAATTTCAAAGAATCAATTGGGCACTTCTGAACTAAGTAAAGATTTCGAGTGCGCCGTACATATTCGTGATCAGCGTTGGGTACGTGCGAGAAAAACTAAGTTTGGTAGGTGGAGGAAGAAAAAAAAAATGACCAAACGCAAAGAAAGAGAATCCTTTACCGGGTGGCCCATTTGAAAGACGAACGCTACAAAAGGATTATACCGCAGTGCTACTTTTTATCGGTGTTTTTCTGATATTTGTCATAGAAGTACGCATTTGCAAGTGCAATATCGAGTTCCTATACTCGCAGGGTAATGTTTTAAGTCTTTGGGTTTTGGGGCGGCCTCTCATTCGAATGACACCCGGTTTTTTTTAAATTGGTCAGTAAGTTAACTTTCAAGCCAATTAGGTCGGTTTTCAAAGTGTTTCTATTTTTTAAAAAACAGCTACATGAGTTTCAGTAAAACGGAGACCAAGTAGATTCCCTGTGGTCAAATTTTGAGTAAATGGTGCTTTAGGGAAGTTTCTAAGGTAAAAATTTATAATGGGCATGAAACTGAAACAAACTTTTCAGAACGGACGAATTTCAAAAGAAATAGTGGGCAGCTACAGACTTATTGGAACTTCGACAAGCATATTTTTATGATAGATCAGTGTTGAATTCTGTGCAAGAAAAACTAAGTTTGGAAAAGAATTGGAGGAAGACAAAAAAAATGACCAAACGCAAAAGAAAGAAATCCTTTTGCAATTAAGCCCATTTGAAAGACGAACGCTTCAAAGGTTATACCGCAATTATTTTTTTGCTTTTTTTATCGGTGTTTTTCTGATATTTGTCATAGGAATACATTACCAAAGAGATGCAATAACTCTGGATTCTAATAATCGCAGAGATAATGTTTTAAAGAAGATCTTTGGAGTTTTAGGGGCATAAATTCGAATGACACCGGTTTTTTTAAAATCGGTCAGTAAGGATTAACTTCCAAGAAAATTAGGTCGGTTTTTTCAAAGTGTTTCATTTTAAAACAGTTGCATAAGTTTCGTGAAACGGAAGATCAAATTAGATTTCCGGTCAGAATTTTAGTGAAATGGGTCACTTTGGTAAGTTTCTAGGGTAAAAATAAAATTGCTGTGGGCATGACACTGGAAACAAAACTATACAGAGGGACGATTTCAAAAGAATCGAGGGTGGGCGCATAGCTTCTGAACTAAATGGAATTTCGAAGAGAGCGCCGTACATATTCGTGATCAGCGTTGAATTCTGTGCAAGAAAAACTAAGTTTAGTAAGAATTGGAGGAAGAAAAAAAAATGACCAAACGCAAAGAAAAGAAATCCTTTGCAATTAAGCCCATTTGAAAGACGAACCTTCAAAAGGATTATACCGCAATTAAAATTTTTTATCCGGTGTTTTCTGATATTTGTCATAGAAATGCATTACCAAAAGTGCAATAACTCGAGTTCTAATACTCGCAGGGTAATGTTTTAAGTGTCTTTGGGTTTGGGGGCGGCCTCTCATTCGAATGACGCGGTTTTTAAATTTGGTCAGTAAGTTAACTTTCAAGTAATTAGGTCGGTTTTTCAAAGTGTTTCATTTTGAAACAGCTACATGAGTTTCGTGAAACGGAGACCAAATTAGATTCCTGGTCAAATTTTGAGGTAAAATGGGTCACTGCAGAGGTTTTAAGGTAAAAATTGCTGTTGGCATGACACTGAAACAAACTATTCAGCACGGACGAATTTCAAAGAAACAATTGGGCATAACTTCTGAACTCATTGGAATTTCGAAGGCGCCATTACATATTCGTGATCAGCGTTGGCAGATTCTGTGCAAGAGAAAAACTAAAGTTCCTAGGTGAGAATTGGCCGATTGTTTAAAAATCGGTCGGTAAGTTGGCTTTCAAGCCAAATAGGTCAGTTTTTCAGTGTTTCATTTTTAAAAGGTTATAGTAATTTCGACGTAGACCAGATTTAGATTCCTGGTCAAATTTCAAGAGTGGTGGTCACTTTGGTAAGTTTCTCGGGTAAAATAAAAAAATAGTGGTGGGCATGTCTTTGAAACACACTATTGAAGAGGGGACGAATTTCAAAGAATCAATGGGCATAACTACAGACTAAATGGAATTTCCGAAGTGCGCCGTACATATTCGTGATCGAAGCGTTGAATTCTGTGCAAGAAAAACTAGGATTTGGTAAGAGGTGGAGGAAGAAAAAAAAATGATAGCGCAAAGAAAAAGAAATCCTTTGCAATTAAGCCATTTGAAAAGACGGAGCGCTTCAAAAGGTTACGCAGTAAAAATTTTTTACTTTTTTTATCGGTGTTTTTCTGATATTTGTCATGAAATACATTACCAAAAGTGTTCACAATAACTCGAGTTCCTAATACTCGCAGGGTAATATTTTAAGTGTCTTTGGGTTTGGGGGCGGCCTCTCATTCGGAATGACACACCGGTTTTTTAAATTTGGTCAGTAAGTTAACTTTCAAGCCAATTAGGTCGGTTTTCAAAGTGAACATTTTTAAAACAGCTACATGAGTTTCGTGAAACGGAGACAGAGGTGGAATTCCTGGTCAAATTTTGAGTAAAATGGGTCACTTTGGGAAGTTTCTAAGGTAAAAAAAAAAAAAATTGCTGTTGGCATGACACTGAAACAAACTATTCAGCACGGACGAATTTCAAAGAAACAATTGGGCATAACTTCTGAACTCATTGGAACTTCGACAAGCACCGTACATATTCGTGATCAGCGTTGAATTCTGTGCAAGAAAAACTAAGTTTGGTGAGAATTGGCCGGTGTTTAAAAATCGGTCGGTAAGTTGGCTTTCAAGCCAAATAGGTCGGTTTTTTCAATAAGGTGTTTCATTTTTAAAAAAAGGTTATAGTAATTTCGTGAAACGGAGACCAGATTTAGGTTTCTGGTCAAATTTCGAGTGAAATGGGTCACTTTGGTAAGTTTCTCGGGTAAAATAAAAAAAATAGTGGTGGGCATGTCTTTGAAACAGACTATTGAAAGAGGGGACGAATTTCAAAGAATCAATTGGGCATAACTTCTGAACTAAATGGAATTTCGAAGAGCGCCGTACATATTCGTGATCAGCGTTGAATTCTGTGCAGAAAAACTAAGTTTGGTAAGAATTGGAGGAAGAAAAAAAAATGACCAAACGCAAAGAAAGAAATCGCTGCAGATTAAGCCCACATTTGAAGACGGAACGCTTCAAAAGGATTATACCGCAATTAAAATTTTTTTACTTTTTATCGGTGTTTTCTGATATTTGTCATAGAAATGCATTGCAAAGTGCAATAACTCGATTCTAATACTCGCAGGGTAATGTTTTTAAGTGTCTTTGGGTTTTGGGAACTCTCATTCCGGGCCGGCGCGTTTTTTAAATTGGTCGTAAGTTATCTTTCAAACCAATTAGATTGGTTTTCAAGTGTTTGTTTTAAAAACAACTACATGAGTTTCGTGAAGCAGGAGACCAGAATTAGATTCCTGGTCAAATTTGAGTAAAATGGGTCACTTTGGGAAGTTTCTAAGGTAAAATTGCTGTTGGCATGACTTGCTGAAACAAACTATTATTGAGAACGGACGAATTTCAAAGAATAATTGGGCACCGCTTCTGAACTAAGTAGATTTCTAGAGGTACATAATTACGTGATGGCAGCGTTGAATTCTGTGCCCAAGAAAACTAGGATTCGGTGAGGTGTGGCCGGTGTTTAAAATCGGTCGGTAGTTGGCTTTCAAGCCAAAATAAATTAGAGTTTTTCGAAGGTGACATTCTTAAAAAGGTTATAGTAATTTCGTGAAACAGAGACCAGATTTGGAATTTCGCGAGTCAAATTTCGAGAAATGGGTGCTGGTAAGTTTCTCGGGTAAAATAAAAAAATAGTGGTGGGCATGTCTTTGAAACAGACTATTGAAGCTCGGACCCAATTTCAAAAAGAGAATCAATTGGGCATAACTTCTGAACTGATAAGATTTCGAAGAGCGCCGTACATATTCGTGGTCAGGTTGAATTCTGTGCAAAGAGAAAACTAAGTTTGGTAAATTGGAGGAAGACAATAAATGACCAAACGCAAAGAAAGAGAGAAAGAAATCCTTTGCAATTAAGCCCATTTGA
>BMAV01003855.1:0-118287 GCA_019973955.1 Trichonephila inaurata madagascariensis | reverse complement strand
TTTTTTATTTCTAAATTATTTTTCAAAAACTATTTCTAACGCGAATTTAAGAACGATTTTTCAGAACGTAAACCAACCTGGGGGTCCTTTCCCCGGGGGCCCTTTTTAGTGTCCCAGTCGGGCGTAACATAAACCCTCCAACCCCCATCGCGGGGTCCCAAAACTGACTGTCCCAAGCACTTTCCCTTAAAAAGGGGGTTAACACGCGGCCCGCCAGTACGTAAGTTGGGCCCGCGGACTTTTAAATAAATTTAAATATGGGTTTTTTAAAATTTTTTTCGTTTTGTTTATTTGAGGAGAAATATATATTTAATCTACAATGTGTATTTGCCTTTACCTGTTCTTTTTTTTAAAATAAATTTTTTTTGATAATTAAATGCCCTTTAGATTAAAATAGATTTATATTTTGCAAACAGTTAATTTGATTTTTCATAATAAATTACTTTTTTAAATTGAATAACTTCATACCCTTTTTTACTATGGATGGTACATGATTCCTGTGTCTTTATTTCTCCCCCTCCTTTTCTGTTTGGAGTCCCAAAAAGTAAGAAGAGCAGAGTGTTTTTAAAGAAAAAAATATTCAGGATTGTAAAGGGCAACTATACTTAATCGTTTGAAAAGAAAAACACAATCAAATTTCAACAATGAGTAAAGAAAGATAATTTAAAAAAAGGAACATCGTAATTTTCAAAAAAATGGCAACTGTAATATTTTAAACATTATTCATCATTACATTATTATATTATATAAACATTATTATATATATTATTTTATATCTGTATAATGAAAATAATAAAAACAATAATAATAATTCATTCTGTTTTAAATTTTCACTCAATAAATGTTTTTTTCCAAAATCTAGTATAGGGTAATTTTTTTATGTGCGGCCTGCGGGGTTTATAATGCTTTCCCAAGGGGGTCCCAAGGTCATTTGGGTTAGTCCTCGTTTTTGACCCGATTTGGGGGTAAAACTTAATTTTGCGGGGGGCCCCAATTTTCCACTGGCGCGTTAAGACCATGGTTCAAATTACGTGGTCCGTCCCCAAAAAACCCTCTTTTAGCTAAACTTGGGGGACGTTAATTTTCCCCCTCCCCACTCAATTTCTGTGCCTTTGAAGACCCGCCGTGGAGAACAACTGATTCTTTTAAACTTTCTCCAAGGGTCGTGTGGAAATTTTGGAGAGAGAGCCGCTCAGTGGCGCCCCATCATTTGACCGTTCAAAATTACCAGGTTCGCCCAAAAAGCCCCGAGTTCCCTTATAGTGTGACGATAAAATTCACTCTTTTCCCACGTATATTACACTGGGTATTTCTATTTTTTTCGTTGTATGGTTGGGGATTAAAAATTTGTGACTCCTGCACGGAGTTTTACGGGATTTATGCAAATGAAAAAAACTTCAAATTTCATTCAAAGATTTCAATTCAAGAGCTTGTATTTAATATCAAACGGATTTTTAAATATAACAAATATTTCGCAACAGCTAAGGGTGATTAAACAACATCTTGGGAGAATTTCTTAAGGTATCCGACTACGATCGGAACCTGATTTTCAAAAGCTATAAATGGATAATATTTATATTTAGTGTCACTTAGATTGAAAAAAGTATATAAAATTGTTTTAAGAAAAATTACAATAAAAAATGATTTAAGAAATATTTTCAAAAAGAAAAGAAAGACCCATTTCAAAATATTTCCTTTTTAAAAATGCTTCTATATAATAATATTTTGCCTGTTATAGCTCGACCCTCTACGAGGGTCCACTAGAATTTTGAAATATATAACTTGAAGTGGGTTTATCCTGTTTCGACAACAAGGGGGGAAATTTTAAGAAAAATACCGATAATTATATATATATATATATATTTCAATGGGTTTAATTGAAAATGTGATTTTTTCAAAAAACACTGTTTCCCCTGTACAGAGGTCTAAAATAATACGGCAAAATATTGTACTAGAACTTTTTCCAAAAAAAGAAAATTTTTTAAAAGTTATTTAAATTTTTGCCGAAAAATTTGTATTTAAATAAATTTTTTGTCAAAATGTCCTTAAAAAAATTTTTATACATTTTTCTAATCTAAGTGACACTAAATATCATGAAAATTATCCATTTATGCACTTTTAAAATCACGGTTCCGAACTGTAATCAGACTCTATAAAAGATTCTAAAAAGTTGGTAATACATAACTTTTTATTGGTCAAAAGAAAAATTAGAATTGTACATAGTTTAGGTTATGAAACACAAATGAAGAGAAGATTAATATCATTATTATATTCAGTTCCTACTATTAGTTCACATTTCTCTCCCTATATATATTTATTTATATATATCTTGTTCAAACTTTCAATCGCTAATAAAATACTTCATTCATCCATTCAAGTTCAAATAAATTTTTTAAAACTTGTAGTGAATGACACTTGATGTTAATACAGTTTTTTTCAAATATTAATTCGTTAATTAAATTAAAATATGAATAAATAGTAACAAACAGAATAATAGTCCAACAGCATATATAGAAAGGAAAGTTGTTTGTTGTGTCCCTGTTGCGCAATGGATAGCTCATTGAACTTCTGAAATAAAGATCATGTGTTTTGAATCACACTTGCTTGGTCGCCTAATTATAGAAATGTGATTTCTTTTTACTATACTGTTTTATTAAAGAATAATTCAGGTAATATGGGCCAGACTCATCGTAACAAACAAACAAACAAATAGTCCAACACCTTATATACGTAGAAAGGGAAAGTAGCAAGGAAAATCGCTTTCTACTTTTTACTTAATATTTTGATTCTGTCATATGTATATACATATTTATATTTATTGTTACTAAAATAAATTATTACTTTGTTAACCTTTGAACGAATTGACAAGAATTTTTTACTTGCTTGTCTTCAAAAGGCAAGCAATGTTTTTCGTTTCAAGAGGAATTATCAATGCAGTTTTACAATTACATGAAATTAAGACAAAAAACACCTATTCGGATTTTAAGAAATAGCCCCTTAATTCTCTTCAGATCATCAAAAATAGCGATATAAGTTACAATGATTAAACTTATAAGCAGTATGTATTATATTGACGAAATACTAAGTCTTTAAACTAGCAAATGAAAGATGGAAATCATTAAAAATTTCTTGCAATTGTCCTAAATATATTCCAATCTTAGTCTTCAAAATCTTCATCTAGACAATTAAGGAACACGAATTAATTTATTTACTCCAAAACATAAAAAGTGATATTAAGTGAGATTAAAGAATAACAGACACAAACTCGGTTAATTCGGCAAATCAAACTTTCAAAAAATCCTCAAAATGATTTTGTAAAAATGTTATAGAAGTATAATTTTATGAAGTTATTCTTCGACATAAATCTAAATGAATCATTAATCAAATTACAAAAATTTTCGAAAAGAACTAAAACTAAAAAAGTGAGAGTTCTGCAAAAGATCTGACGGGGAATCGAACTTTTTTCCTCCTTTAGCATCTTTTCCCCATCAAATTCCATCGCATTTTGTTACAGAAATACTCAGCAGAAGGTAGGGGAAAGAGGTGAAAGTAGAGTAAGAAAAGGGAAAAAAAAAGATCCGAGGGCTTTAATCTGTAGCACTTACGGTCCTTCTTCACTATAGATTTACCCATACAAGAGCTATGGAGATTTGAAGACTTGAAGCTGCGAGGAAATGGTAAATATTTCATGAACTCAGCGCAGCATTTCGGTTCTGTACGAGCAGAGAGAAAAAGAGGTGGAGGGGAGACTCGAACACTTCCATCCCCCCCTGACAGGTGCTGGAGTGTCGTGTGCAGGTGACACGGGCTTTTGTCTCACTGATTGGCTGGCTGAACTCTCGGGTTTGTGATGCAGCATTCCGTGTTCATTTCGTCTAAGGACATCTGCAGCTGTCCTCATTGAATCAGGGTTGGAAGGGGTGAAGGAGAGGGAATGGACGCACTACACATTCCACTTCACAGCATGTACTTCCATCCGGGTAGAGAGTAAAATAAAGAAAGAAGAATAAGATGGGGAAAAGACGGGAAAAATAAAGAAGAAAAATCATATACTCTTTGCATGAATAATATCGCCAGGACCTATATCTGGAGAATAGGTCTGTCTGTTTCTCTAATAATGTGGTGCGAAGACAAAAGGGAGAAGGGGATAAATATGTGCAGGGGGGTAGGAAGAGGTTGTTCCAAGGAGAACACGCCATAAGAGCGAGATAGAACGAAAAAAAAGGAGTAAAAAGTTATTTTTATATTTTAAAGCAAAAAGAACACCATAGCTTGTCATTGTTTTTGACACGTTCTTGCTTTCGCTCGTATGGAAATGGAGCAAAGCTTGTTTCAGAGCATATACGCAAGGAAAAGGGGAAAAATTATTAAAACAAAAAAAAGTACAGAAAAGCACGTTATATTTCTTTGTTTCCGGAATTGTAATTCATGTTGTTAGTTTTTCATAACAGTGACTTCTGTTGGAAAATCACGTGCTTTTAAATGTGAAAAGCAATGACTTTTCCCTTTCAGAATGTCTGTAACTAAAATGGTTTTTCTTTAATCATTGTTTCTTCGCTTTTGTTTTTCCTTTCAAATAAATATGAATCCACCTTTTTTCTCCGGCAGGAGTATTGCGATAGCAGCAAAGGCAGTCGTATTTACTTCTCATCGAAATATAATTATTCCTGATGGTTATATTCTGGTTAAGTTGATAGTTTCCTAACATTTTAAAATACACCTGAATGACTCCTATAAATGAAATAAAAACGTGTACAAAAAGAGTGAATTCTTACTTAGGTAAAAAAAGAAAATTTTTTGTTTCAGTTACTTTTTATTAAATAGTTACAATTAATATAAATATATATATATATATATACATATGACACAGAATCATAATATTAAGTGACAAAATAGAAAGCGATTTTCCTTGCCATTTTCCATTCTATACAAGGTGTTGGATTATTTTTTGTTTACTATTTAATCATTAATTGAATGTAATTGTTCTAATGAAATAGCATAGCAATAAAGAAATCACATTCTCAGAAATCAGGCCATCCCAGGTGGGGTTCGAACTTATGACCTTTGGATTAGAAGTCCAACGCGCTATTCATTGCACTACAAAGACACAACAAGCGATTTTCCTTCCTAGATATGCTGTTGGACTGTTAGTTTTGTTTGATATTATTTATTCCTTTTTTTTAATTTAATTAATAAATAATATTTGAAAAAACTGTATTAACATCAAGTGTCATCCACTATAAGTTTTAAAAATGTATTTGAACTTGAATGGATGAATAGAAAGTATTTTATTGACGATTGAAAATTTGAAAGATATATATATAGTAATATAAAATAAAAGTGAAGAAGTACAGGCTTCACAGTGCTAAAGCAGGAAAATTAGATTCACCAGACACAACAAATGTAGATACAAAAAGTATATATATATCAGTAGCGCACACAGGAATTTCAAGGGGAGGGGTTCGGGATCGAAAGTTCACCAATCTTGTATCATGTTCCTTTGATTTTGTCGGTTTTCAAAATTGTCTGTTAATAACAAATGCTTAATTAAATTTTACGTACTATGTACCCAAATTATAATCAATCAGGAAAAAATCTAAGGCTGCAGGGAGCCCAAGGACCCCTCCCTTTGTGTGCGCCACTAACCCTTATATATATATATATATATATATATATATATATATATATATATACTGCCTATATATATATATATATATATATATAGGAAGAGAGTGAACTAATAGTAGAAATTGAATAAATATCAAATAATTAAAAATAAAGAATTTTGACTTTTTTGTGCAATTTTTTTTTTCATCTCTCTTCAAATAAAAAGTTTATATTACTATTTCAGTGAGGATTTATTGACAATACTAAGTGTAGTATATTATAGTGTTAAATTATATATTTTATTTCATTACGTTTGCATTTCATTACGAACACATATTAAGGCGTTCTTCACTCGACTTCAGTAAGATCATAATTCTAAAAATGTTAATCGTCAAAAAGTTATTCCTGGACATGTTTTCCAAAAAACTGAGATTTTAGAACTATATGCACACTGTCAACAGTGACAAGATTGATATGTTATGATCGTTGTCTGCGTTTAAGCCTAGGTCTAGACGGTTTGTACCTGGTTGTGAGGTGTAGAATCACGCATACTTGTTATTGATTTCCTACTTTTTTTTCTCACAGGGTCCTAGATCCTCAAAAGTTTTAAGACGTCACTGTTTACATGGGTTTATTCTGTGGAATTGTTTCTATTTCATTATTGTCCCAAACTTTTTGTTTCTGAAGGGTTATGCAATATTTACAAAAAATAAAATTTATCTTTAAGTTATTCCATAAGTTTCCTCTGTAAGTCATCGGGTTTGGGGAAAAAATTACAGAACAGATTAAATGGCCCAAAATTAAGATTTATTTTTAAATATAAAAGTTACAGTTTTTTTTTTGTACCTTTTTTCCCTTTTAAATATATTTGTCTTATGTTTTTGAATATACAGTGGCCCCCCAATTTCAATTTTTTCCCCCCCGGTAAAAAAGTACCCCCATTCAACGAATGATAAACCCCGAATTAACGAGTTATTTCAAAGGGGGGTTTTTTTTAAAAGGATTATTAGAAAAATTGGATTTTTTTCCAAATAACATACCCTTTTTTTGCCCAAAAAAAAAAAAGACTTTTCTTGAAAGCAGCAAATTTCGAGGGGAAAAGTCTTTAGAATTATTAGACTTTACAAGTGCAGATGAGTCATGACCAGGGGACAAAAGGGGGGCCCGCCCCAAAAAAACCCTTGATTTTTTTTCCCGATTATTAACTAATATAGTACGAAAAATTTAATTAAATATTTTTATTAATGTTAATTTTTTTAAATTAAACTAATTATATTTATTCAATAATTATTTTTTATTGTTTTTTTAAAAATCGACGAAATCAAAAAAAGCCTGATACAAGAATGGTGAACTTCGACCCCCCCGAAAAAATTTCCTTTTGCGCTACTGGTCAGGTGTAATCTATCGTGGGAGTTTTGAAAAGGATAGGCAATTCCATTTTTTTATATCAACCTACTCCACAACGCAGGGGATATTTTAAGATCTTAACCCTTTATCTACCGCATTATGATTTACTGCAGTTTTTTTCATGCAATATTTTTTTTTTTTTGAAATTCTATAATGAAAATTAAGGGATATACATAAACAAAATACACAACTTTGGGAAATTTAATTAGTTAGAGCTAATTAATAAATTAAAGATATTCAACTGTAAAATTAATTATACACACTGTTCACTTAGAATAAATAGTCAAATCGTTTTCTAAGGTCTTGCCTAACATATAAAAAAAATAAGGCACTTACCTTTTGACATTATTTTTTCGGAACAAAAATGACAATCTTCGCAATCCGCTAAAAACGCCGTCAGCTGAAAAAGCAATTTCTGCTATAAAACTATTCGCCTTCCCCGCTAAAATACTCACCATAAATCCCGTTCTGCCATATATCTTGGAAGAGTGGATTTAAAAGAATATTCCTGCTAAGTGTCATCAATGTATTCGTAAAAATGGTTATTCTATGCAGTTTTGAAGTGCAGGGTTAAAGTTTACATTTGATGGCGGACTGCCTATCTGTGCAACTAAAGTTGAGGAAACTATTGATTTGTTGAAGACAATGAATAACGATTCTGGTGCAGAAATCGATAATGAAACTATTATAAAAACTGATTAATTTTTTAATCCTTTCAATTGTTTGGAAACTGTGAAAACATATACCTCATCAAGCAAGATGTACATAGCGCAATATTTTCTTCTCTACATAAAGTCGAAAAAAAACTCTTTCGAGTCAGGAATCAGAGATTATCAAACATTTATTTGTTAGTATTTTAAAATTTCTAATTTACTAATGTGCAACAATTCACTAACAGTATTTTTAACTGTTGAATAAAAAATATGTAATTTCCAATTATTGATGTTTTTTTTATGTTGTTGCTAATTATAGAATTTCCAAAAAATAAGAGCAAACAATTCGTATTTTGTTTGGATCCCGATATAACGAAAAACCCTGAATTAACGAACAAAATGTTCAGTAGCGATGAACTCGTTAAATCGGGGTCCGACTGTATCTGTAAGCTGTTGCTAATTTGAAATTTTTTGTGCTAAGGGGTCTCAGGGGGGGGGTTAATTTTTTCTGGAGGGGTGAAAACTTAAACAATTTTCAAACAGGTATAATTCTTTTAAATTAAAATTAAATAATTCGGATCTTTTACACTTTATTTAAAAGGGATTGAGGTTTAAAAAAAGTACAAAATGTTTGAAATATTATTATAATTGTAAAAATAATAAACATATGAAAACTCTGTAATAAATATTAAGTAATTTTTGCGTTGCGCACGCTATTTTCTAAAATAGTTGCCTCTGATGTATAAAACTTTATAGAATTATAAAATGTATCATACTATTTAAACCCTACATCATTTAAGAATAGTATATCTTTTGTATTTCAAAATATTTGAAAATGTAATTTTATTTTTTAAAAAATATAATTTATTGTTCTACTAATATAATAATACTATAGTGTAATAAGGATACATTTAACTTTATAAATCAACTTATTGCTAGTAATTAAA
Source organism: Trichonephila inaurata madagascariensis (assembly GCA_019973955.1). Taxonomy (NCBI): domain Eukaryota; kingdom Metazoa; phylum Arthropoda; class Arachnida; order Araneae; family Nephilidae; genus Trichonephila; species Trichonephila inaurata. The sequence continues at coordinate 109,673 of BMAV01003855.1, read as the reverse complement.
GCTACTATTTTAGAAAATAGCATGAGCAACGTAAAACTTAATAAATATTTCTTATAGAAAAGTTTCTTATTTTTATATGCCTATATTTTTTAAATTATGATTAACTTAAGCATGAAGAACAATTCATGGGCAGGTTCTTCGAAAACTGTCGAATAAAATCTGCAGGGTTTTTACTGTGTCACTCTGCTACAATGATATTTTCTTCTTTCTGTGATGCATAATTTGGGTTAACAAGCCTTCGACTTCCAATATGAGTTCCTGTCTCGGTACTGTATTTGGATTCAAACATAACAAATTTTTTCAGTGTTTTGATAAATAAGCTAAACATTAAATCTATTTAAAACATTCTATTCTTAAAAGGAATCGTTATTTGAACTTTTATTATTTATTTATAAAAATGTTTAGATATAATAAATACTATTCAGATCCATTCCTAATTGTGGTTTTTATCTTGAACTTGTGGCACGTATTGTCTGAGTTGATCTGTATGTTTGAGATCTCTGTTTCTGGTAAAGACGCTTCGAGTTGAGTTGTTAAATGTACATTAAATTTATCGAGCTCTAAATCCTCGTGTTAGGGCAGTGTAGAAGTTAAGAGATTGGGTGACATTTGATCATCGCAAAAATTATGAGATATATATTGGTCTATATATAAGGTTCTATATTGGTATATATGAGGGGTTAGGTCATCAAAATTGTAATACCATAAAGATAGGAGGAACAAATGGCAAATTATTATGAAAGGAAAATGTTGGAATAAGCAAATAGGTAGTATTTAAGCGTAATCGAACGACGTAGAAGAAACGGAATCTGTATAAAGTCATTTTCTGTCTCATTCAGAAATCATGCTTTATTGTTGGTTGTTGTGAGAAGATCGTGTTATTCCTTGTATAAGAATTAAAAACATTTACCAGCATGTTTGATAGCGATATGATCTTAGTGTATCGGAATTGTGGTTTATGGTTCTACGATATTGCTACTCACATTAGTCAAAATACAACTGTTACGAGAATTCGGAATCGATGGATTCAGGAAAGTCATACTGAAAGTAATGTACGATTACAAAAGCCTCTCACCAGTTACGCCTAGAGGACAAGTTCTCAAATGGACTTTCAGGATTGTACAGCCAGATTACGGATCTTGAGTCATGTAGTGGGCTTGTTTGTTGTACGACAAGTATATCCACATAGGCAGTATCTAAAATAGCACGGACTTTCAGCATGACGACCATTATTTGTGGTTTTTCTCCACACTTCAGCACTGAGACACGCGGCGGCAGTGGAACACCCAATGAAACTGGATACAAGAGTCTCTTCAGATGATTCCCGGTTCAGTGGTTTAGGATTGACGCATCCTTATCTAGAAGCTTTGAGAAGAATTCACGTGACCTACTGGACTCTATATATTCATACGTGCACTCCACATGATGCCGTTGGCTACATGACACGAGCGCCTCTGTTTCTCATCGTCAGCAATATGAACATCCATTTTTACATTTCTCGGATCTTAAAGCCGGTGGATGTGCCCTATTCCAGGCCTCAGAAATGTCATCTTTCAAAAAGAAAATGCAGGCGTGTCCTGAAACCTCAACTCAAAGGGTGCTCGTTTGTTTCCCTAGCCAAGGCATTATGCAGATCTCTCACCCGTTGAAAACATCTGGTCATGGGTTGCTGAGAGACTGGATCGCCACCACACTCCAACCACTATGACTGATAATGTGTGGTAGACGAAGCAGCAGAGAATATCCCGTATCTGTTATAGAACCCCAGTTCAATTCATCGTACTCATTTAGGACCTTTTCTACCCTCCAAATTTCATACAAATTAAATCATGTTTTCTTCATTCAATACTGTATACGTACAATAAGTAATTTGCTTTACTTCATGATGTTATCATTTTAAACGTTTTATGAGCTTTGCAAACTTAGTATTGGGTAAATAAAATTGTAGAGAAAGAAAGGAGTAGTTAGGAGGAATGAAACCACTATAAAGTCTTGGCAAAATATTACTGTAACAAATCATAATTTCCCAAAATTTAAACAACAACCACCAACAAAGAATTCAGGATGATGATAATAATAGTATATTCTAACACTTAAAAAGCGACGTACCAAGACTGGGTTATTCGAATGGAATGAAAATCGATAGATGTAATTAATATACACGTATTGAAAAAGAAACACTGTGAGTATTACAGGAATGGAATTTTTTATTTTTGAGAAATACAGCTATACAAAATAAAAAAAGAATCAATACGTTAGTCCACCTCTGGCCCTGATGCGAACTATTATCCAGCTGGACATTGAAGAGTTCCCTCATGTCCTCTTGCAGGATTGCTTGCCATACTTGTTCGAGTTATCGAGTAAGATCGATGCGATCCAGAGATGGCTTGAGAGGTCTGCTATTCGGATCCCAAATGTGCTCTATTTGAGAGAGATCTGGAGATCGCGCCGTACAAGAAAGCGTTGCAGAAACAAAGACAAGCAGCAGAAAGTGTTCTGTGAGCGATCAGACATTGCCCTATTGAAATATAAACCCAGGGGCTAATGAGAGGAAGGGGCAGCCCAACGGAGTTTAAAATCTCGTCATCTTACCCCTTGATATAAAGGTGTCATGGATGACAATTACCGGAATCCAGCTACCAAATGAAATTAACCACCCCAAGAAATAACTCCTGGTTGTAGGGGTGGACTGCATTCAAATGTGTTCCACTGCTGTTCTGGATGTCTCCGGGCACCTCTTTGGTCATCAGGGTTCAATTTGAAGAGATACTCATCGTTGACCACTAATTTACTCCAGTTCGAGAGATTTCATGTCGAATGCTCCTGGCTCCACAACGAACGTACATGGCGGTGTGTAAAGTGAGGAGCAGAGTCATCTCAATGACTTCGGTCACCTCAGCCTCGCACTGAGTTGCCGGTTGATGGTTATTTCAGCCGCTGTGCAACGGGCTATCTCTCGAGGTTTCCGTTTTCAGTCTAATTTGAGGTTTTTCTTTGGTGTTATTGAAAGTTTTTTTTCAGCGCCCACCTTCTTACTAAGGAAAGTTGATAAGCAAATCAGAATTGCTGTATAAGATCTTATAAAGTAAAACTAAACGATATTGAAACATATGGACTAAATTCATGACGGTCACATGATAAAGGCAATCGCGTGTTCTCCATTCAAACAAAAACTATCATACCAGTAGTTCTACTGGTAAAGTTTAGATGACATTTAAAATTTGATGACTGGTTAAAGATGTTCACGTTATATATATAAGCACGGGTTTTGCATTTGTAAGTGCAATTTTTAGGTAAGTTACCTCTATCTTGTAATGGATTTAGATATTCCTGTCCATTATTTTATATTGGTTTTTGCTCAGTGGTATTTACATAAAGGGGAAGGTTAGCTGGCCAAAAAACATGTTCAACCCCACTTTTATATAAATTATTTTATATATTAGCTGTCCTAAGTCAGCAATGTTTATAACACTGAAGCATCCATTTTATAATTTTTAATCTCGGTTACTCATATGTCCTTCATTGTGTGATTTTCCTACTGTCTATGTGTTTTTCGGATGTGATTGTTGGATGTTATCTCTTGTTTGTAGAGAATAAGCATATATATATATATATATATATATATATATATATATATATATATATATATATATATATATATATATATATATGTCTGGTGAATTCCAATTTCTTCCTACTTTAGCACTGTATGTTCTAGTACTTCTTCACTGTTATTTTATATTACTATATATATAAAATTCTTCAAATAATTTTTTTAAATTAAATAAAAAAACTCTTATATTATACGTGTACTTCTAAATTAAGTTCAGTATGTTTAACTATGTGCATTATTATATCGTTGACAGCTATATAACTTTTAAAAGAAAGTTTCTGCATAAAGCAAAAGTTGGCAACAGTGAAGCACATGAACTAAAGGGCTCAATTCATGATGTCACATGATAAAAGCAAACACGTGTTTTCCATTGAATTCAAAACAAATATTAAACTAACTTTACTTGTTGTTCTATTTGTAAAACTCAGATAAAATTTGAATATTTCATATTTGGGTAAAGATGTTTAAATGTTAGAAAAAAAATTTCTTCAAAAAGATTTTTTAAAATTTAAAAATCGTATTTTATTCTTATATTTTTGAATAAAATACATTTTGTATACATATGTACTTTTTAAGAGAAAGTTTCTGCAAGGAGCAAAACTTGGCAACACCGGAGCGCGTGAACAGATTAGCTGGAAACACAAGATAGTTTTCATCGTGTGACTATGACGTCACATGAATTGAGCACATTGGCTGGAAACGCGTGATTACATTTATGATATAGCTATGACGTCACATGAATTTATGAACTGATTGGCTGGAAACACGTGACTGCCGTTATGTAACTATGACGTCACATGTATTTAGCCCATTGATCTTAATCGGACAAAATATTGAGAGTGCACGAGAGAATGGTATTTTGAGGCACGTGAATATATGCACTAAGATAAAAATGCGAAATATTTTTGTTTGTAAATTATAATTTTTGGTGCTTTTTAGTTTGTAGGATCTCTCACATTGATCTCATTGCCACGGATTTTAGATGGTATCTGATAATAAAGACTTAACGATAATTTTTTTCCGGCATATTCTTATCTTAATTTCATGAGCTACAAAATGCTGGTAATTCTTTACTGTTCAAATTATTCACATCCTATGATAGCAAAACTATAATATTCGATTTAAAAAAAATCGTTCAATGTATTACTTTTAATTTATATAGTTGAATGTATTCGCAAGAAGTTATCCAGTTGTGATCAGTTAAAATATTCTCTAAAAATTATTAGAAAGTTCAAAAAAAGTTTTTTCTGTCTATGCATATAAAATCTGGCAAGAAATAAAATTACACATGAAACATCAATACAACTTATATAAAGGATACGAATCTAAAATGAAAGTTCAAAATTAAAGCCTTAAGTCAAGACAGTAAAATAACCTCGTCCTATATTTTAAAATAACAAATTACATTAAAAAAGAAATTTTTAACTTCCGGAAACGAGTTTAAATAGAATTTTAACCAACTTTATTACACGAGGTATTTTGTCACTGAAGACCCACCGTGTTGAGGAACATGCACGTTAAATCTGTTTCCTGCTCAAAATCTTCGCATTGGTTGGTGTGAAAGTTAGAAAGGTGAAAGACACCTGTTGAAGTATCATCCTTGTTATTTGACTAGGGTTCAAAATTACGAGGTTCGTCGCCAATGACCCACGCGTTCCTTTAGAGTGTGGCATTAATTAGCCTCATCTCTCTGCTCTTTTGTGATGTTATATCACAAGAAATTGCTTTATTTCAGTGGCGCACACAGGGAGTGTCCTAGGGGTCCGGACACCCCCCCATAGTCCTTGATTTTTTTTATTGGTTATAATCCTATGCATATATTACACGTACAATTTAATTATGCATTTGTTATTAATATATAATTTTATTAATTAATGATAATTATTTATTCAATAATTTATTTTGCATTGTTTTTGTTCCTGAAAATCGACAAAATCAAAAGAATATGTTGGGCGGTGTATTGGAGCATGATACCAGAATGGTGGACTTTTGACCCTGGACACCCCCCTTGAAAAATTTTTTGTGTGTGCTACTGCTTTATTTACATGTATAATATCTAAGCACCTCATATATATATTATGCTTATATTTATATGAATCAAAAGTGTATGAAAAAATACATAGGAGCACTTTTGTGTAGTTCTATATATTTATTATTCCTAGCTACCTGTAGATAAGATACTTTCATATGCTGATAAAATAATTAATATAAAAAAATTAAGTCAACTCTTGCTTAGGTCAACAAAGAAAAGTTTTATTTTGGGTACTTTTTATTAAATAATTACAATTACTCTAGATATTGGTATATACATATATCAGAATCACAGTATTAAGTGGCAAAATAGAAAGCGATTTTCATTACAATTTTTTCATTTTCCTTTCAATATATGGTGTTGGACTATTATTTTTGTTTGTTACTATTCATTCATTAATTAAATTTAACTCTTCCAAAATAAAATAGAAAAGTAAAAAGTAATCCCATTCTCAGAAATTAGGCCATCCCAGGTGGGATTTCGAACCCATGACATTAGGATTAGAAGTCCAACGAGCTATCCATTGCACTACAGGAACACAACGTATGATTTTCCTTTCTATACATGCTGTTGGACTATTATTTTTGTTTTACTATTTATGCATTTTTTAATTTAATTAATGAATTAATATTTTTTTAAAAAAACTATATTAATATCAAGTGTCATCCATTACAAGTTTTAAAAAATGTATTTGAACTTGAGTGGATGAATAAAAAGTATTTTATTAAAGATTGAAAATTTGAACAAGATATATATAAATAAATATATATATGGAGAGTGAACTAACAGCAGGAATTGTGAAAAGGGTTTGCATTGTATGACGGAGATTTCCATGAAATTGGATAAGTTTTGGGACCATTCCATTATAATTGTAACCGATTAATATTTCTATATGCTGTAATTACCTATTTCATCAGAAAAAGACACACACAAAAATTACAGCAGCTTTTTGGCATGTTATTTGTCAAATAGCTCCCAAGAATCGACTAAAGAACCCAAAAGAGACCAGAAAATAGTGACAGAAAATTCCACAAAGCGGTTCCAGCTCCACCAAATAGATCGTTAATAGTTTTTATACTTATTAACAGCGTCACAGGTCTTCGGATAAACTGAAGGAATTGCAACCCATATCACGCAATCGTAGAAATTCATGGTTATCATCATCACAAAGAGGCCCTTTAGATCCCCTTTTTCCACCCCCTCAGGAGGCGATACCTGTAAAAAATAAATAAAAGAATCGCAGGGACTTCGCTTTTCTCGAAGCCGTTGACTAAGATTGAATGGGTGTTTTGTGACCTCAAAAAAGAGAATTCTTTTATATTTTTTTTCTATGTTTCTTCCATTAGACAGATAAATTACCACTGTTTCTTAGGATTTTTTTTCATTAGTGGATTTGAAGAGGGGCGTGAACACTGTTGTAAAACATTGATACAGGAATTCCTAGGTTTCTTGCTTTTATTGATTATTTTCCTCTTCGAATTCTGGTTTTCTGCGGTTTTTTCATATGTTTGTTCGTATGGTTGCGGTTTGAGTGCGTGAGTCTGCCTGATTTAGTCACACAGGGATCTATCTACATGAAACTGGTTGATTTAGGTTTTTGTATTAATTAAAAAGATAGCATAATATTTCACCTCTTTTAAAATTCATATTAATACGTATATATAATTATTAATCATGTACTAAATTGCCATAAATCTCATTTAAAGCTGAGCTATTTTTATTGAAGTACGTATATATATGATTTTAGTATCTTTGTGTGTGAGCTAGAAAAGCAATGTGTTATTAGAGGAATTCATCGATTCGACTAACAAAAGAAGTTTATAAGCTTTTCAGGATTTTGCAGTCCTACTATATAAAACTCTCGATTTGAAATAAAACGAGATTATGCTTGTTGAAAGCCTGAAGTTCTTTCGAAAGAATACGGCAGCAGAATAATTTGTGAAATTAAGAATAATTTTTGTACACTCTTCATTTCCTTGATAAGGATATTTCGCGCGGTAATGAATATGTATTGCTTTGTTGCATAATTCTACGACTTATACAGTAATTTTAGGGTTGCAAGTTGCTGATTCACTAAAAAAATGAAATTATTTTAATATACATATGTATTCAATTTTTAATGTGTCATTTTGTTTTCCTTATCCAAACTTCAAATAGACACACATCAGTGGCGCACACAAGGGGAAGGGGGAGTCCCCGGGTCAGGACCCCACCCATAGCTCTTGCTTTTTTTAGATTGATTACGATCCTATGTATATACTACGTAAAATTTAATGAAGTATTGTTATTAATAGCTAATTTTATTAAATAATGCTCTAATTATTTATTCAATAACTAATTTTGTACTGTTTTTGTTCTCGAAAATCGAAATGTTGGGTGGCTTATTGGAGTATGATACGAGGATGGTGGACTTTCAACCCTAGACCCCTTGAAAATTTCTTGTGTGGGCCACTGACACACACATATTTACTATATTCAAAAAGAATCGAAAATCCTTTCATAAAATAAAGGATATCACTTTACCTGATCGAAATAAATTACATCAGAATTATCTTCCCCAACTTCATTGCATTTCTATTAACTTCTTTTTCAATCCTCAAAATATTACCGTTTTGTAAAGAAGCCCTTTAAAATTCGTTTCATATCTATTTTATTTATTTTTTGATTGCATCATTGGAATTAAAACGGTGACCTCGAATTTCTTGTTTAACACTGTGGAATTAAAGTCCCTCGATAACTTATCAGACGAATACGGAGCTTGTGGAGTCATATTTGGTGAATGCTTTGATCAAAATTGTCATGGATTACAATGACGTTGTGAAGATAAAAATCATAATGCAAAAGCCCGTAGGTTTTCATATAATTCGGATCCTTTTCTCAATTTACTTCACGGAAACGGTGGAAAACACTCGAATAGGGATTTTTATTGACCATTTGACCAGTCGGAAGAAATTAAATAATTTGGGAAATCTACAAAGTGAACTCTCTCTCATTACAAAGTCATTTTCAAACGATATAGTGAAACAAATTCTTGTGTGTTACCACATGTTTATATAAGTCGTAAAAATATTCCATAAAAGTTAACAGACTATATCCACTATATATATATATATATTTAAAGAAAGAATTTTGGATACTTTTTTAATACAAGAGTATATACATGTACCAATAGCGCACACAAAAATTTTTCAAGGGAGGGGGGGATCCTGGATTGAAAACCTGCCATTTTGGTATACTCCGATACGCCACCCATCATATTCTTTAAATTCTGTCGATTTTCAGGAACAAAAACAATACAAAATTCAGTATTGAATAAATAATAAGCATTAATTAATAAAATTAATTATTTATAACAAATACTTCATTAAATTTTACGTTATATATTCATAGGATGGGGTAACCAATCGAAAATAAAATCAAGGGCTATGGGGGGTGTCCGGACCCCTAGGACACCCCCCTTGTGTACGCCACTGACATGTATTTAAAAAGTCATTAACTTTCCGTTCCCCAGTCCTCAAACAGCCAGTATAACTTTGAAAAAAAATTCATTTTGCTGTACAATTCTCCCCCTCCCTCTCCAAATATTTTGTACGTTGTTAGAGGAAATAATTAGAAAGTTCTTAAAATTTTTCTTTAGCATGGTTAGGCAAATTTGTCCCAAAAATATAAATATAAACATGGGAATTAATAATTTATTTTTACTCATACTTCGCATTAAAAATAGTATCTAGGAACGAAGCCTGCTGTTTCTGTTGAAAAAGATTATACAAAATTTTATATCATCTTTTGCGGTTGAACAGAAGGCAATGAGACAGTTTAACATACCCTGACACTAATACAGCGAAATTCGTTTAACGCGAAAACGCTAAAGACGAAATATCGGTTTACATGCAATTATACAACGATCACCATCCGGATTGGACTGTTCTATTATATTATCACAAGAATTCATTGTAGTAGATGATAGTGATTTGTGTACCATCCGAATTTTTGCAGACAAAGACATTTTGTAGTTTGTTCAAAGTTCAAAATATATCACTCACGACGACGAAAGGAAGTAAATAAGGCAGCTCCTGTTCCCAAATCATTCGAAATGATGGACGTCAGGAAAAGTATGCGCATTTATTTAGACGCACATTCCAATGGTAAAATGAATAACAAAATGGACGATATCAAACAATTTGTAGCTAATAAAACATTGCAAAGAAAAATATCAGATTATTTTCCAAAAACTCAATAAATGTTTTGTTTTTCAAAAAAATTTGAAAATTTTGTATTAAATTTTCTTTAAGTTCTCTTTTGAATGTTTTTGTTTCATTGATTTTTATTAAATACAGGGATATATACATATCTATGTAAATAAAATAATTACTAATAAACTTAATTTTGTTGATTTATGATTTTTTTTGCAATATCCTTTAACACGAAAACATATTTCAGTCCCTTCAGTTTCGTGTTAAGCGATTTTCACTGTATATACAAAGGATGTCTTCCAGTATCGCACACAAAAATTTTTCAAGGGGGAGGTCCGGGGTCGAAAGTCCACCATTTTGGTATCATGCTCCATTCGCCACCCAACATATTCTTTTGATTTTGTCAATTTTCGGGAACAAAAACAATACAGAATTAATTATTGAATGAATAATTAGCATTAATTAATAAAATTAGTTATTAATAACAAATGCATAATTAAATTTTACGTAATATATACATAGGATTACAACCAATCGGAAAAAAATCGAGTTCTATGGGGGGTGTCCGGACCCTAGGACCTCCCCTTGTGTGCGCTAATGATGTCTTCCAATCTAAAAAAATTTTTCGGACGGTACTATCCTTGTTCTTCGATAGTGAGTTGCTTAAAAAACTAATGGAAAAAAAATAAATTTCTTATAAAATGTGATTAAAAATTTTTGAAAGCAAGATTTTATATTGTGATTACAATACAACACAAATACTTAGCAAAATTTTAGATTCTACTATTGGTTGAAAAATAAAACTAAGATAAATTAAAGTCCGCAGTTCAAGTTATTTTTTTTTATGGATATGTTGAGAGGGAGAGAAGAGAGAAAAATTCAGGATTGCTATATTTAAAGGAAGTTTTTATTTATAAAAATAATCAAATTAAAAGCTCAATTACATCTTATGTCAGTACAAGTTTTTAACAGCTTTTGTATGAGGCTTTCAAACATTCTATATTGTTGTAGAATAGTTTGTTCTAAGACATTTTCAAAGCTTTCATTTTAATATTCAAGCTTCATATAAGCTTTCGTTACAATGAGTTACTATTTCTCAAGACAAAAAATATTGACATTGAAAAATTTATCTGCTCATAACAGAAAGTTTGAGAGAGGGTTCTCTCTCTGAGTTTTGTGATTTTATTCGGAAAAAATATGCATCTTCACTTAACGACGCAAAATTTATTCCTTTTCAATCCTCCTCTTATAAAAAATCTCAAACACGGTCTTGATTAATAATCTAAATGCCTGCTTCCTAGTGATTAATGTACATTTTTTAAAGTTATGATCCTGTTACAAGAAAGTATTGATCAAGTTGTGAAATCTTTTAAAAAGTAAAACCGTGATTTACAGCATTTGCTATTATTCACTTTTATTAAAACCCGTTTAGGTTGTTTGGGCAACCAGAAATCTTCAATGCCACCCAGTGCTGTGTACCAACCTAACCTTCCCCTTGAAACAAAGAAATTTAAGAAATTAAACGTTTTCAACCGCATCCAAAAACAAAAACTGTTAAATATAATATCCTTAAGGGTGTATACGTCTCTCCAGAAGCTTGTCTCACAAGACTCTTATCGCAAATCCTAAGTTATTAACATCGAAAACAATAACAAAAAAAAATTATTTTTAGGATGTGCCTCTACACACCCTGAGACGGTATTTAGTCATAGAAGACGCTAAGGCAGAGCACATTTCTAGAAAATTAAATTCCTTGCGTGGACCGAACCCATCCAAAAAAAATCGCCTCGCCCATTTCTGCAAATTCGTATAAATTACTCGATAAAGCGATTTTATAGTCTGCACGGCGTATAGTTCTCTGGTTCGATGGAACCCACCTGTTGGCTACAAAGGTTGGGTTCTACCATGTCTAAGAACCGCCTACTATTAAGAAAAAATCCACCTTGGCATGCTCTTCTTGGCGAATGATTAGTGGATGTTTCAGGGTCGCCAAAAAACAAAACAAAAGACAACGGTAGAAGTTAAATAATGAAACTGGGTAGGGGGAACTGGTCTTCATTACATAAGGAGGCGTAGCTAAACCGTGCCCACACGTAATCAGCTGTGGGATGGTAAAAATGTGGGAGGGTGGGTGGAATGCATTGTGCATGGGGTATCCTTCGGCTGGGGGCAAAGGTAAGGAAAGGTTCTAAAGTGATTCGAGATAAGAATGAAGAATGCCGTTTGGCGTAGATCCACGCTCGGTGATTGTGGTGTTTATTTACCTTGAGAAGAAATATTTGAGGATAGAGGAAGAATTAGTATGAAGGTTTTTAGTAGAAATCATAGTTTCTTACTTTTTTTAATGTCACAGTGGAGGATATGGCCGTTAAGGTATCCGACTACGTTCGGAACCTTGATTTTAAAAAGGCGCATAAATGGATAATTTTCATGATATTTAATGTTACTTAGATTAAAATATATGTATAAAATTGTTTTAAGGACATTATGACAAAAAAAACATTTAAATGCAGTATTTTGGCAAAAAATTAACTTAGAATAGCCTTTTTCAAAACGTTCTCCTTTTATAAAAAATGCTTCTATAATAATAATATTTTGTGTGTGTGTGTGCTTAGATAAAGTAAAGACTTCTCCAGAGAGTCTGACCTATTTTTTTAAAAAAAATTCATATTATTTTCAGAGTTACAACCCATTGAAATAATGATCGGCGTTTTTTTCTTAAAATGTCTCCCCTCTGTTGTCGTAAAACATGGATAAACACACTTCTAAGCTATATATTTCAAAAATTCTAGTTGAGCCTCTGTACAGAGGTCTGAGCTATATACAGGCAAAACATTATTATAATAGAAGCATTTTTCACAAAAGGAGAGCATTTTGAGAAAAGATTATTCTAAGTTAATTTTTTGTCAAACTATTGTACTTAAATAACTTTTGATTGTAATACTATTCTTAAAACGATTTTTTATATACATTTTCTAATCTAAATGATACTAAATATCATAAATAATATCCATTTATACGCTTTTGCAAAATCATGGTTCCGAACGAAGTCGGATACCTTAAGAACTTTTGATTCGATTAAAAATTTTCTGCAGAAATATTTAAAGATAGATTATTCCGTTCTTTTTCATGTTCTAAATTTTTCTGTTCAAGAGTCATAATAGCTTGTGATTTTTTTAGTTAATTACATAAATTATAATTAATTATATAACATATAGTTTTAGAAAATTAGAAGACTTTCTTTTTACTATATACATTTTTTATTGAAAAAAAAAAAACATTTGGAATTAGACTCCTTCTGCTATCACTACGCATAGGAAGTCCTCACTTGTCTATTGGAGTTTGAAGCATTATTACAGGTCCCGTCCCCAGAATCTACCTCGTAATATACTGCATTTTCTGTTAAAAATTTTTAGCATAGTATATTATAACGTAATTTACTCATTAATTCGTGTCTCGAATGTCATCTATCATTGGATTATATTTAGTAACTAGGAAATTTGTTCGCAGTTTTTTACTCAAACTACCGAAGTATAGTTATATTGAAGCTATCTGCAGTTCTATCGACCCAAAATACGAAAGCCATTTCATGGTGGCACCATCTAGTGGCGGCCTCAGTACTAAATTTGGACGCTTGAATTAATTTTTAATTCAAGCTCTTGTTGGATGCTACATATTGCCGTGATTTGATTTTTCCGAGAGTACCAAAGGCAAATTGCTACTCAAGGGATCTTTTACATACCACGTAATTATATGACATGCTTGCCTACGATTTTCTCATGCAAAAAATCTATCGACTTCAGCCGGGGTCGAGCCCGCAACCTTAGTCTTACGAAGCGGGCACGCTACTTCAAGTCACCGTTGCCAGGAAAATGCAAAATGAATTATGAGTTCAATTCTGTTTTAGCCATTCGTTGAAATTTTGTCGTGCTTACATTTCAACAACTTTGCTTGTAACTATTTTACTTTTAATTCAACTATTATGTGATATAATAAAAAATTCAAGAATGGGAAATAAATGATAAAATTAACTGAAGCTTTTATAACTATACCTTTTATTAAGTGTCATGCTTATTAATACACTCAAAATATTATAAGGTCATTAGTTTTGACAACAAACTGTCTGTTAACATGTTACATTCAAAAAATTTTTAACAAATATTTATTAATGATAATTATTATTGGATTCTGCAGTCCTTTCTTTCTCATTGAGATACAAAAGAAAAATTGAGAACGCATATATTTAATTTTAGATATATAGAATAACTGTATTATTTTAGGTACTCAAATTTTAAAAAAATTTAATTTTACCTTAAAATTTACTTTATATCTAAGAAAAATATTTTGCAATTTCATACTTAAAGATAAATTAATTGCTAATTGATATTATTACGAATTTTGTGTAAAATAGTGTAAATAATTTGTATATTTGGATGTGTAATACATTTATACTACTTTATGTTATACTTATTTTATGTTAAAATTGTAATATTCGCAAGTAAACGCTGTCCAGAAAAATGGCGATTCAATGGGAACTTGGCGAAATCTTGGTGATAGAGCCAAGCAGGGGAGTAGCTACCACCGTATCAATGATACGGGGCCCCCAAGCTACAGGGGCCCCAATATGTGTAACTACAGTCCCACCAACAGGGTTTTTATACTTAAAAAAGAGCCCCGAAGGAATTTTGATACAGGGCCCACTCAGAACTAGCTACGCCAGTGGAGCCAAATTGGCATAATTTTTGGTGACCAAGTTGGCAACTTTGGTGATCATTTTGGTGACTTGACAACCATGTTGGAGAGTTCGGGACCCTATAGATTTTTCCAGAAATTAGTGGAGAAATCTACTAATTTCAAGACCTATGACGCAAGCAGATCTTTCTCGAATGATCCACGAGGCCTATAAATAGAGAGATGCTCGCCGAAAGTCAGTTAGTATTGTTTTGACTAGCGATTAGTAGTCTTGTCTTTTGACCGCACAGAGTCTAAGGATTAGTTCGGTTGTTGAGTAGAACAAGCGGTGCTTGTGAATAATCTAGCCTACTTGTATTTTAGACACTGATATTCTGTCTGAGCGCTGTAGAATTTGTGGAAGTCCTTCTGATATTTATTCTGAGAATTTTGCTGCTGAATCCTGTATTTCAAATATTGATTTTCGACAATAAATTCTCATCGCTCTTAAGGTATCCGACTACGTTCGGAACCGTGATTTTGCAAAAGCATATAAATGGATAATATTTATGATATTTAGTGTCACTTAGATTGAAAATGTATATTTAAATTGTTTTTATGAATAGTATTACAATAAAAATTATTTAAGTGAATATTTTGCAAAATGAACATAGAATAACTAATTTACAAAATAGTCTCCTTTTGTGAAAAGTGCTTCTAGTATAATAATATTTTGCCTGTATATAGCTCAGACTGTACAGAGGCTCAACTAGAATTTTTGAAATATATAACTTAGAAGTGGGTTTATCGTGTTTTACGACAATAAAGAGGGGAGAAATTTTAGAAAAACAGATAGTTATTTCGATTGGTTTTGTAACTCTGAAAATAATGAATTTTTAAAATCATACTTGATCCTTGTACAGAGGTCTGAGCTATATGCAGGAAAAATATTATTATAATAGAAGCATTTTTCAAAAAAGGAGAACATTTTGAAAAAAGGTAATTCTAAGTTAATTTTTTGCCGAAATATTGTATTTAAATTTTTTTTTGTCAAAATGGCCTTAAAACAATTTTATACATGTGTTCTAATCTAAGTGACACTAAACATCATGAAAATTACTTATTTCTGCGCTTTTTTAAAATCACACTGCCGAACGTAGTCGGATAACCTTAAAGAACTGTTTTGTCCTTTGCGGCTGATTTACATAAAATCCTCGAGCCCAGATCAACGTAACAATATTTTAAAAAAAAAATTATTCATTAAATAATTTATTAAAATAATCTAATTCAGTTGATATGAATTTTGTATTAATCATGAAAATAGATTTATCAGATATCTGGAACTTTTCATGAAAAGTTTTTCTTTTTGTCAAAAGTTTTTTTCAAAAATCTTTCAAATTGAATTGTTAAAACCCGAATGATTAATGACTAGTTGTCACTTTCGTGATGATGTTACAAATTACTGAATTTAGATGAAAATAAATAAAAATTCGTTACGTTTAAAAACGCTGTCCATCAACCCTTATGTTTATAATTAATTGTGAACCGAAACTGCCATCAAATGACATAATGCAAATACATACAGATTCGATTTTATTGCAAACATACCACACCCTGAGTCCTTCCCTTTCAAAGTAGTTAAGAGATCATTATTTCAGAATATTTATCATTGGTTTTTACTCAGACTTCCCTGATGGAATCTTTTGGTGCAAAGATTTGGAGTAACGAACTAACAAAAATGTGATAAGTGTTTCTTAAAAATAAAGCGGACGAGTTGCTTAAGAAACTGACATCATCGCAACTTTTGTCTAGGAAAGGTATTTGCAAAATGTTTTAAGTAAAATAAGTGAACATTTGTTCGATTTTTTTAACTTAAATAAAATTATTTTTAAATTCCTTCTTTTGTGGTTTGCTAATGGTTACTTTTAATTTAAAAAAATAATTTTTCAAATTTCCGCCGTTTTGGATTTGGGAGCTTAAAAATTAAAACTTCTATCAAAGAAATTTAAACTCAGCCCAAACTACAAATTTGTATAAATTATAAATTTTTTAAATTAAAAAAAAAAATGGGTACTTACGGATTAATCCCTTTTCAGCGATTTATCGCCAAATATTAACTGCCTGCCAAAGAAATTTTACGCGAGTCATAGTAACCTCCTTAGCATCATCCTAAGAACAATTACTGAAGTTTTTTGGCTTTCGCCGAATATCGCCAATGCCACGGAGTTAACACTTGCTCAAAAATGTTTTAATGGGTTTATCACATCACGATAAACTTAATTTAGAAACATAAATATTAAATTATTATTTATAAATTTTTGTAAAAGCTTATTAATCAGACTTTAATATTTTTTTTTTTGGAGAGATATTTTTGACTCATGTGGAACTTAGAAACTTGTACAAAAAATCGGCGATTACCAATTGGCAAACAAAATGATCAAAATTTTATTAGGAAATCCTTTAACCAAAATTTCTCAATTTTTTATGCAAAAGCTGAAATTGTAGTCAAACCATTAAGCAAACCAAGATTAATTCAAAATCGTACAGATGAAAGACGGAAAACTCAAGTTATGAAACATAAATTTTTAATATTTTTGTACCTAATTAATATAAAAAGTGAACAATAATTAATTGTAATAATTATACTCTGAAAAACTTTAGCTTCTTTATTAGAAGATAAGTTCTAAGCAATCCAAACTTTACTTAAAAGCACAAAAATAAAAATTTCGAACAATTTTTTAAAAAAAAATTACTTAACATTACTTTAAATCCAAAATCTAAGCAATTGTAGTCTAATTTTAAAATTAAAAAATTATTTAATGGTAACCTCCTTATAAAAAGTTAAGCGATTACAAACAATTAGACTACTCCAAAAGTCTTTAATCTTTATTTGCTGAATGATATTTTTTTCAGTTATAAAAAACTATCAAATCTATAAAAAAATTATACTAAATTTTGAAATATTTATGATTTTAATATGTTGGCTAATATAGAACCATCTGTGAATGTTATAGAAGTTTGTTGCATGACAATTATTCTATTCCAGCAAAAGCGCTTCTACAGACCAGCTTATGAAGATTTGACGAGAAAGTACGAATTGCAAAAATAAACAAATATAACCCGCGTTAAACATTTTTAAAAGTTTTTTTAAAATTTTGTTTATTTTAAATAAAAGAGATTGAATTCTCTGAAGACATAAAAAAAACCTTTTGAAAATAAATTCTACTAAAGACTTTTAATCAATATTTTCTTTACAAAGAGGCTTTTTTCTTTGTTTTGAATTCACAGTTTCGGTATTAATTTTTTTTTATACAAAATCCACTTGGTTATTTTAGTTCCCATTTTATTCCACGTAAAACATACTTCAGACTATTCATTCCTTTGACAAATCATTCTCTTATTTATTCATTTTGAAGAGATTATTTCTCTTTTTTTTTCTATCATATTTCTAGAATATGCAAATAGCTTCTAAGTACTGGATAAAATTGAGAAATTCTCGGAATTCAAACGTTGTTTGAATGAATGAAAAATGAATACCAGAAGAAAAAAAAAGGAACAAAATAGGCTTAACTCATTCTTTTCTTTAATTTCTTATATAACGAAGCACGATAATTAATTTTTCAGAGTTGTTTTGAAAAGAAAATGGCATCGGTAATTTTCTAGAAAACATGAAATGTTTTATTCCAGACGTTTTAGCAAAAATTGTGACTTTTTATGTATGATTCATCTTTGCAATTCAGAATAAATATAAGTAGAAATAAACTAACTAAATTTTTTTTATGTACTATCATTAATATTTTTGAAAATTGCGCAAAATTTTAAAACATTTTTAAAGAGGTTCTCTTTTTATTTATTCAAATTACTTTATAATCTTTATTCTGAGAAATAATTAAAATTTATTGAAAACGTTTATATTATATACAGAAAGAATCTAAACCAAATAAAATTTACTTGCAAGATATATGGAAATTTAGTCGGGTATTTAAATAAAATAACTATGTAAACATTTTCTTTTTCATGAAAAAAAAAAAAGAAAAGGTTGACTTACTTTATTAATTTTTTACAGTAATATATTTTACATCTAATTGAACAGTTAAACAAAATTAATTCCCTTTATTTATACATTTAATGAAAATTGCAATTCTTTTTTTAAGTGAGCAATGAAGTACCTGTAGTGTTGAGATTTTAATTTCTGACATTTTCATTGATAACTGAAATTAAAATTATACGTTAATAAAAATAAAAAAAGGAAGAAATATAAGTAATAAAAGTTTCAACTAGCAATGTTTCAATTAATTCTTTCTTTAAAATTAATTTGAAAACAAGAAAAATGTCCTTATTTAATTTTGCCTGTTAAGTTACAATGATTCTCTTTTTAAATAATACATATATATATTCAGATTTTTCAGAAACTACTAAATATTTTCAAATGAAATTTCGTACGCAAATACTTAAACTTATCACAAAAATATCAAAATAAAAATTAATGTTACTTGCTCATGGATGATGTAAAAGTGATGTAGTAAGAAGGTTCTGTGTGTGTGTGTGTGTGTGTGTGTAGATTTGTGTGTAGGGGAGGGCTCATAGGGGTGTGTGATAGCACCTGACAGTAGTGACGCACACAAGGGGGGATCCCCGGGTCCGGTTCCCCCCGTAGCCCTTGATTTTTTTTTCGATTGATTATAATCTTATGTATATATTACGTAAAATTTAATCAAATATTCACCTCATCTCAAACTCAGTAGTGCAACAGCCCATGAGGGCCAGGGCCTACCGTGCCCATCCCAGTATGTGTGACCATTGGGCGCTGAGGTGTATGAGCAGATGCCCCGATCAGGTGGTCAGTCTGAAGTGAGACCTCGAATGCTTAAATCTCTAAGCAAGCTTGGTACTCATTTATCGACTCACTGCAGTAGGGATGAAAGACTGAGTCGACCTTGCCCACCCCGAGGGAATAATCAAATATTAGTTATTAATAATTTATTTTATTAAGTAATGCTAATTATTAATTCAATAATTTATTTTTTACTCTATTTCTTGTTCCGAAAATCATCAACAAAATCAAAAGAATATGTTTGGCGGCGTATTGAGGTATGATACGCGAGAATGGTGGACTTCCAACCCTGGACCCCCTCCCCCTTAAAAATTCCCCTCAGGGGCTTACCTTCTTTAGGTGGGTACGGGTGTTACAATCCCGAGGTACCCTAGTGATCTTTTTCTTTTCCCAAGGGGTTTACTATCTTTGGTAAACACGGGTGTCACGACCCCGGGGTACCCCAGTGATCCTTCTCTTTTTTCGCCCCTCCATCTTGTCATCCCAATTTTTTTCCTTTCTTTTTTCCCGTCCAGACCACAGAGTGGAATGTTTGGTGCAGTATGGCGGGGGTTTGGGCTTTTTTGCGCCATAAAACACCAAACTCCCCCCCAAAAAAATTTTTATGAAAGATAGAATTTTGACAGCAATGCAGTGCTCAAAAAGGGAATTTCGTTGTTTTACGGGGACTGTTTATGAGGTATTGAATGAAAAAATTCCAATTTTTTCCACCAAGCCCCTTCTTAGCCCGGGGGTTGGGGAAAGGGAAAAAATGGTGAGTTGCAATTGCTCTACCAAGAAACAAAGGCGTCCCAAAAACCCCTTTTTCGGGAAGATCGGGTCTGAAATGTCTTCAGAATTTTCCATTTTCAAGTTATTTATTATGTTGAGCCCTGTGTGGACAAGAACATCGTCCATTAAAATGAACCCAATTGCCTGTCTGAAAAGTCCCATACAGGGTTGTAAGATCTCATCAACCATACCTTGGAGAAGTCAAGGTGTCTCCCTGAAAGACGCATAGTTCTATTAACTATCCAGTCTGTAACACCACTACCTTCCGTAATGGTCCATTTCCATACGTTGAAAGAATGATACTGAGTCCCTGGTTCTCTCCATATATGAATATGTTTAGAAACAGCACGTTTAAATTGAATTGCGATTCATTAGTCAAGATAACAATCTTCTCGTGTCCAAAGTTCTCATCACTTGACCGTGGTTCAAAATTACGAGACGTCGCCAAAAATTTCCCAAGGGGGCTTCAATTTCCCTAAACCTTATATAAGAATAATGTTGTCCATGGGGAAAGCTCTGGGCCCCTAAAATTGAGGGATGCAGACCACTGTTCTTCTGGTATAAAGCCTTTCCTCATTACACTTTTGATAAGATAAACAATACACTTCAAAACTAATGCACTATAAACAGGGAACCCCTCATTCAGATTTAAACCCAATTTTCCCCCTCTTTTTGCCTTGCATTTAAAAGTTTAAGTGAAAACCTCCTTTTTGAGGGGTTCTTGTTCGCCCTGTAACAAGGTCTTCTAGAGCTACTTCCATAATTTGAAAACCTCATTTTAAGGGTTGATTGAGACATGGTACCTCTGAAGATGATGGTAAGAATAAGAACCTAGGTAGCCTAGTGGTTAAAGTCATACAAATTAAAATATTCAAACCCAAAAGTTAATTTTTTTGGAATCTTCACCCCTTTTTTAAAACCCCCTGCGGGGAAATAGGCAAACGTTTAAAAAGGGAATTTTTGAATTTTAAAAAAACCCATGTTTTACATTGTTTTTGTCATCTAACCATGATTTAAATTTATAAAATGCTTCGCAACAGTTTTTGGGGTCCCAGGGGTACATTAAAAAAATTTAGAAAGAATAACATTTACGCGATTTTCAATTTAAAAACCTTTTTCATTGGGCTTAAAATTTTTCTGGGGGAAATTTTTCATGAGTTAAAATTCGATGTCACTAAAGACTATTCATGAAGGGTTGAAGCATAATAGACTTGATGAAGTTCAAAGTCTTCGAATTGTGGAATATTGCGAAAGTATAAAGAGCCAGCTCATTTATAGTCCACATTATTTAACCATGGCTCAAAATTTTGCTTTCTTTCCCCAAATTTAAATCTCGTTGCTTCGGGAAAAAATTTTAAATAAATCAATCAAATCACACTGTAAATCGAGGAGGATTTATCTACATGCTTCTTTAACACAATAATTTAGTTAAAAAAAAAGATAAAAGGTATAAATATAAAATTTCTTTTAACCCCAATGTATTTAAACCCCCACCACCATTTTTTCAACAGCCCCACTTCAAACCCAACTCTTTTAACCCCGCATTTGCTGGAAAAACATTTTCCCCTTTCATTACCCCCCGCCCCCCCTTTTTTTAATTCCACTCTAAACGCCTTTAAAAAGGGAAAAAAAAAAAAAAAGCAAGTGGCGGCAGCAAGCGGTGTTCATTTCTTGGGGGGCCCCCGCAGCTAGGCCCTTCATCGCCGGCAGGGTCCCCACCCGAGACTCCCTCCTGAGTTCCATTCATCGAGTGACAGTCTGGAACCGGAAAATGAATCTCTCCGCTCTGTGCGAAACCATTCCGTAGTAGTCATTTGCTTATACTTACCTTTATGTTGTTTTTTTACTTAACTTTCTCCATTTTAAAGGAGAGTGGACGGGCACTGTAATCATTAGAAGCACCTTGCTTAAAAGGAATGATTTATTCACAATGCTTTTTAAGACGAATGATATAGTGGTAAAAAATTATCTCTGGGAACCGAAAGTAGTGGGGCGTCCAAGGTGTGGGTTGACGGGGAATCACTTTTTGATTCTATTTTTTTTTTTTCTTTTTTTGGGAAAAATTTAGGGGGGTTCGAATTTTTGTGAAAGGTTGTTTTTCTACCAGAGACGCCTTACTGTGGGGGTTTTTTCTTTTGGGGGGGGGGAAAAATTTTCGTAAGATTATTTTTTTTTGGCTTTATTATTTTTGATTTAAAACGAAATTTCAATCAAATATTTTTTTTAGCTTTCTTTTAAAAAATTTTTTAAAATTTTTATTTAATTTCCCACTAATTTTCCCCCCTTCTCTTTTTATTTTATTTTTTATTTATCTTGGTGGAATTTTCAACGTTAATAAAAAAATTTTTTAAAATGTTAATTGGTTTTAAATTTTTTATACATGATTATTATGGAAGACAATAAAATAATTTAAAATAATTAATAAAAATTAATTGATTAAAACTAATTATTTAAAAGAATTACAAAATTTCAGCCAATTTGGCATTCCCCTTTTGGGGAATTTGGCCCAAAAATTTTTTAAAAAGGTTTTTTTTTTACGTTTTTAAAGCATTCCCGTTTGAACTGAAATTTTATATAACATTTTTTGGTTTTTTACTACGATTTTAAGATAATTAATAAAAAATTAAATTTCCTTAATGTTTTGGGGTTCTTCCCATGTTATTAATTTTTTATTTTTAATTGTAACTATTTAATAAAAAAATGGCCAAAAAAAAAATTTTTTTTGTTGATCTAAGTAGGAATTGACTTTAAATTTTTTTTTTATTACTTGTTTTAAAATAAAATATGAAATATTGGTGATTTTTTAGGATATGTTTCACAAGTTTTATTGCTTTAAAAAGTTTTAAAAGTTCCACATTGATCGCTATTTTTAATGATATGAAAAATATGGTTCCATAAAAGTCCTCAGCGTGTTTGCCATAGCTTAAAATGGATTACAAGACTTATTAATGCTAGAAATAAAATGTGTTAACTATACAAGTTTTTTTGAGGTATATTAAAATACACCAAGACAGGCTGAATATTGAAGGATAACTTTTTAAAGTTCGTATATTTCCTTTTTAACATTTTGTGTGAAATGCACGGAAAGAATTTTCAGAATTTATTAATAAGTGGAACTTATTTATGCAGAAGTTGTAAGGCAAAAGTAAAACTTGTACCATAAAATAGTAAAAAAAAAAAACCGTACAGTTCAAGTTTCCAATCACATCAACTGTAAAATTAAAACCCAGTTCTACCAAATTAATATAATATGCATTGCCATTTTATTAAGCATAACTTTTTACATAATATAGTCAATAACATCATTTAAACCCATTTCTTATAACGTGTGTTTGATTAAAAAATATATATATACAGAACCAACAGAACAAGAAGCAGACAAAAAGACACAAGACAAACCAAGCTGCATCCTGTAACACATATTCAAGGCAAACAAAGAACAAGAAGGGAGCAATTTCCAGAGATCTTGCTATTTATACTAAGCGGGAAATCACATGAACTGGGTGGGTGGATGGATGTAATTAAAAAGGTTCCAATCAGGTGGGTAGCTAATTAAAATAACTAAACAGTTGTCCTGAAGGACTGGACCAGAGAATTTAAAGGTTACTGAAAAGGATATTACATATATATACGTAGAAAACTAAAATTATCGTTTGTGTTTGATATATCTTGCAGTTAGTATTTTCTAATTAGTTTCGAATACTATATAAGGAAAACACATTTAGCTGATATTAATGTCCTAAATTCAGGTGACACCATTGTCACATAATACACGCAATCATGCGTTTGCAACCAATCATTTCATGTTGTAGCTTCATCCCATTAAACGAACGATTCATGATAATACTTGTCAAGTTTGATGCCCGAGGGTGAGCAGAACAGCCAGATCTGTCATTGTATTCGTCAAAAAGAGACCAAGTATTCTTTCCTCATACCTGGGAGCTAAATAAATGTTAAGCCGATTCTGGAAACGGCTTTAATGATACCACACCTCTTCCTTCTCCGACACCCAGATGGTTTTAGTCGCAATGATTTATAGAAGAAACACTCCTGTTGAACAGTTTCTATTATTTCGTTCCTTTGCACATGTGGACCGCGAATTATTTGAATGAAAAAGAATGTCAGCCTGTTGTGATAAAGGCATACCCAAAAGGGTATTCTCAGTGTCATATTGACAGGTCAATTGATAGACCCTCCTAATAGTATACGAGATATGGCGACCTAATTGATTTCAGTCACAATGGCTTGTTGTCTCAAGAACCAATGGAGTTGGGACCAAGACGAAGAATCCGCTACGCTCGCCAACCAGAGATTTTGGGGCGTGAAAGAGGCCCACACAGGGGTTTAAAGGATCGGTTCGAAAGGTGACGAGGATCTTCTGCATCATCCTCATCAGCTTTTTTTCTTGGAGCGCACTCGAAAGAGGTTGCGGGGGCAGCCGCCTAGAAAGGATCAAGAGGAAAAAAACTACTATGACTACCTAAAAGACGGAATCTGCAAAGCAGCCGCTCCAATGATTGATCGGGGGCGATAGCAGTAAAAAGGGTTGCGGCTCCCCCGCAATCGGGAGACAATAATCTGAAGATCTAAGAACATTATTCCTATTTTGAACTTTTCTCCAGTGAAAGGCTGTGCAGTCATAAGATTAGCATGATTAGTCATAAATTTAATTTTTTTAAATTAATTTTTTAAAATTAATTTTTAATTAAAATGCCTTTTTGCCAAAAGCTGTGTGATCTCTCTCGCTACCAGGAAATGAAGTAATTTTGAGGGCTCACTACGTCACAATGTGGTTCACTGTTGCCAATTTTTGCTTTTTACAATTTTTTTTTTTGAAAAGTACATATTTGTCAAAAATAATAAGTCACATCGAAAAACAAAATATACGTGATTAAAAAAACACGTATAAAATGAGATTTTTCATAATTTTTTTTTTTTTTTTGAAATATTTTAATACTTGAACATCTTTACTCAATCATCAAATCTGAAATTTCATCTAAATTTTACCAGTAGAACAAAAAGTATAAGTCTCAATTCCAGTTCTGAATTCAATGGAAAAAAACGTGATTGCATTTATCAAGTGAACGTCATGTTCTTAGCCCATTGGCTCAAAGTTGTTGCCAAATCTGTGCGATGAAGTTTATCAATCATTGCTTAAAATAAGCAATTTTGAAATCACGTAAATACGATGTTTTCAAATAGATAATAAACTGTCGAAATTGTCGTTAATAACAGGAAAAATTAAAATTACGTTTTTATAATGTTCTTTTCATTATTATTTGGTCGAAAACATGTTAAATATCCCCATCAGGTTTTTTTAATCACTCATAGTTATAAATTACAAATAACAGAAATGTGTTTTCGAATGCTTTCTATTTTCTAAAAATTGGATAAAATTTTATAAGCACATTAGTTAATATTCTCACGGTCATACATGAAGTGATAAATAGAAAATTTAAATGGATAATTGCTGAATCAAATTACAATGGCATCATTTTTCAAACTTGCTTTTTTGGACGAAAATATATGCAGACAGCTTTTCGTATATTCCAAAATACGCCCATTTACTTCATTAGCCATTGGGAGAATGAAAAGGTTTTTCAAAAAATTTTGACGAGATTTCTTAACATAGGAAACGTTCCCTAAGGTTTATGAGATTTTTGTTTTCTGAGATAATTAGAAATGCAAGTAACGCATGATAAATTGTCTGTTTTGCGGAAATGTGAGATAGTATCGTATTTCGGGAACCTTTTACTTGTCAACAATCATTACGTATTCATAAGAATTCGCATATTTTTATGAAAAGGAAGTAAAAAGGCCGAGGAATGGACTAAGTGAAAAGGCTTGTTTAGAAAATACTATTTATAGTGGCATGATACACCTTGATATGGGGCAATTTTCATCTAAAAAAGAAATGCCTTTTATTAAAACCTTAACGAAAAATGGAAATACAGTGAAAATCGTTAACACGAAATTAAAGGGACTGAAATATTTTTTCGTGTTAAACGATATCGCAAAAAAAAAAAAATGTCCAATAAATTTAAGTTTGAGTACATTTAATTTTCATAGATACGTATATACGCATGTATTTAATAAAAATCAATGAAACAAAAACATTAGCAAGACCTTAAGGAAATTCCATACAAAATTTCAAGGTTTTTGTAAAAAAAAAATAACTTTGTTTGAATTTTTGGAAAATAATTTGATATATTTTTCCTTGAATTGTCTTTTTTAGCAACAAATTCTCAACAAATTGTTCAATTCCGCCCAAAATTTTTATTCTTTTCCCACCAATAAATGAGGCTAAAAAACCTTAATTTTTTGATCTTCATTTCAAATGGGGGAGGAACGGCAGCTGATTGTTCTTTTTAATTTTTCATCATGGGAATCTCCCATCAATGAAAATTTTTTGAGTTTAGAACAAGCCCAAAAAAGTCTTTTTTCGCCATAATTGAGGGCTGTAAACATTTTATCATTTTGCAATAAATTTTTAAAAATTAATACCTTTGGGCCCGCCCAATAATTTCAAAAAAACTTCTCAAACATTTCATTAAGTTTTCTGATGTTTTTCCCTATTTCGTTCATTCCGGAAGGGAAACCTTTTCGTCAATTCCTACTTGTGTCAACAAAGAAATTTTTTTTTTTTTTAGTTACTTTTTAATAAATAATTACAATTAATATAAATATGTATATACACAAGACAGAATCCCATTATTAAGTTTCGAAATAGAAAATGATTTTCCTAGCAATTTTCTATTTTCCTTCCTATGTATGGTATTGGACTATTATTTTGTTTGATATTTATTTATTAATTAAATTTAATTATTCCAAAAAATAATATAGTAAAAAGAAATCACATTCTCAAAAATGAGGCCATCCCAGGTGGGATTCGAGCCCATTACCTTTGGATTAGAAGTCCAATGCGCTACCCATTGCGGTACAGGGACACAACGAACGATTTTCCTTTTTGTATATGGTGTTGGACTATTATTTTTTTTTTGTTACTAATTATTCATTAATTTATAAATTACTATTTGAAAACACTATTAACATCAAGTGACATCCACTACAAATTTTAAAAAATGTATTTGAACTTGAGTGGATTAATAAAAAATATTTTATTAAGGACTGTGAAAATTTGAACATGTGAAGAGAGAACAAGACACTTTGAATAAGTGGAGAGTGTGAACTAATAGTAGGAATTGAAAAAAGTGCATGAAAATATCTTGCAGTTAGTCGGGACCGCGTTGTATTATTTCGTATTAACCGATATTTCGTCTTGAGCATTTTCGCATTAAACGTATTTCACTGTATGTCATAAGGTACAATGTCAAATATTAGAAAAGTACATGTTTGTGAATCAAGATTTGTTTGAAATTTAAGAATAAATATAAATTTGTAAATAGTTACTTCTTAATTTTTGTTTTAAATAAAGTTATGCATTTCGAAACGAAATAAATAAGCGAATAATTTTGAAACTCTTACTTTAAAATACAAGCGTTACTTAGTGCAAATTTGAAATCTAACAAATTAGGTAAACGTTTTAATTTGAAAAAATTTTATACTTACTCGTACACAAGTTATTTTATTTGCATAACAAATGAAGCTATCATTCATAATTATTTCATATTCAGTAACAAAGGGTACAAACGAAATGCTATAACTGATCCAACTTTGTCTTTGAAAATTTCCTTTCAACAGTACCAATCTCCCCATGTATATCACCCCATCAACTGATTAAAAAAAAATCTTGCTCTTAAGAAAAATCTTAGGATTACTTATACATGGTTATTCATTATTCCCTCCAAGCAGTAAGAAAACTAAGACAAATACAGACAAAAAACATATGAGACAACACAGAAAAATTAATTTTTATTCACAAATTTTAAAGGTGTTCCATATGTGAATCCTTGATCACATGGCACACATCAATGCGTTTGTCCAGTCCCTCCCTCACTCTAATCAACATGGTACTATCAACGTTATTGTCAGCACATTTTATCTTTTTTTATGCAGTTCTACTACATCACACGGAAAATGGGGTACGAAAACTTAGATCTTAACAAAGAAAGGATAACACGTGCTGTCAATAACGTTGATAGTACTATGTTGAGTAGAGTACAGCAAGAACTGGACTATAACATTGTTTATGCCGGGGAAAAGCACGTAAGGAACACCTGTAAAAAATTAAATGAAACTTGAATTTTTCTCTACCCTTTTCCCATTTTTTTTTCTGTATTAGCCTTTTTTTTACAACACACTAAGTTTTGGCCCCCTCAGGGGGCTCACCTTCTTTAGGTGGGTACGGGTTTCACAACCCCGGGTCCCCTAGTGTTTTTTCCTTTTCCCAAGGGGTTTACTATTTTTGGAAAAAACGGGGGTGCCCGCCCCGGGGCCCCGTGATCCTTCTTTTTTTTTGCCCCTCCATCTTGTCACCCAATTTCTCCTTTTCCCCGTCCAGACCACAGACCTAGAATGTTTGGCGCAGTATAGCCAAAACTGGCTCTTGCGCCAAAAACCCCAAAACTCATCAGAATCATCACCGAAGTTTTGGAGGTTAAAAATTTAAAACTTCATTAGATTTTCAGTCACACCACAAAAAACGTAGCAAAAGTAAATGTTCAAAAAGAAATGTATCCAAAATCATTTTCTACCCCTTTTTTTAAATATATTTTTCTTCGTCATAAATTTTTATTTTATTCAACCTCTTATAAAGACTAAATATTATAAGGGTTGCCCAAATGAGAAAAGTGGAGAAATTGAATAAAAAGAATAACTTTATCGGAAATCAAAATAAATCGCCATGGGAGTTATAACACAGGTCCCAACACTTTGGCCTCATCTCTATGCTTTCACTGTAGGAAAATCGTGGTTGATTCTCGAGGAAATTCTGCATAGTTTCCCTTCATAGAATAGAAATTAATTTCTTTAATGAAAAAAATGGAAAAAATTTGGGGCAAACCGAATTGGGTTTCAAACCTTTTTGTTAATTTGTTTAGGCTGTCTGGGTTTCACGGGAGACATTTGGGC
This sequence comes from Trichonephila inaurata madagascariensis, assembly GCA_019973955.1. Lineage (NCBI taxonomy): Eukaryota > Metazoa > Arthropoda > Arachnida > Araneae > Nephilidae > Trichonephila > Trichonephila inaurata. The sequence continues at coordinate 80,529 of BMAV01003855.1, read as the reverse complement.
CGGCATTGTCACGGAGATGTGATACTTTTTGTCGCACTTCACAAAAACTTTTGCACCAATCGTTCAAACTAAGCAATGTTCACCACAGACTGCACCCATTCACTGATAGATGATCGTATCCAGCTAACCTTACAGAATCAGATACCCTACTACCGTATAATGTTGCGATATGGATACATCCATGAGTAGCACGACTTTACTTCTAGTCTATTTCCACGTTCTACCACGAACAGATTTCATTATTGTATGTCGTATGTGGTGTACTCTTCCTCCCTCCCTCCTTTATATCACATGTTCACTGGCACTGTTATAGATGCAATCATTCTGACACAATTGATTGTGTCCACTTTTCATTTGGGAAACCTTTATATAATGCATGCCACACAATTTGTAGATGATGATTTCCCATTGCTTTTAAATTTTTCTTTTTTTCAGCTGCCTTTAATATTAAGGTGACCAACCATCCTCCTTTAATAGGTTCTGTCCTTCCTCTAAAAGTGTCCTCCTTTTCAATATTTTTAAAACTTGATCTGCAGTATCTCTGTATTCAAGTAAGATCAAACATGTTTCCAAAATGTCGAAGAATGGTCTGAAACAAATGTCATAGGAAATAACAGTTATCAATGGTATTTTTTTGACTTTATCGCAAGTATATTGAGAAGAAATAAAAAATTCCGTTGAGTTTTTATCGAAAGAAATGCCTGATTTAAAATCGATGATAATTGTCTGTTTGAAATAGAAAGAAGACTGATTGCATATTTAAATTCTAATAAATTAGAACAATTGGAAAATCAACATGCTGAGAAATTGGCAAAAGATGGTTGAAATTGCTTAAGCCATTTAAGGGGGTCACTTCACGCAGCATTTTCCCTATCTCCGTAATGTTAAAAATGACCAATTTTAAGGAACATTTTTAAAAAATTGGCATGGTGTACAGTCATGAATTTTGTGTGTGCATTCATTTGTATTGTTTTTATTAATTTAATGGGAGCATTTTTCAAAATTTTTGATTAGTTTTAAAAAATTCATATGTGGAGTAACGTCAAAATTTTTAAAACAGTGAAAATTCTTGTACATTTTAATCCATAAATATTTTTGAATAATTTTTTGACAAAATCTCTCATTAAAATATTTATTTGTATAATGTTAACATGTGCTAAGTTTCCAAGGCTATAAGATAAGTAGTGTTTTTCAAAAATGTTCCTTTTGTGTTGAAATTTACACTTTTGAGAAAAAAAGAGATTTAAAAGTAAAAACTTTACCTATTAACTAATGCATACCAGAACTGTAACTTCGATTGCTAGTGTCATCTGCAAGATCATCTTCTTGTCTACATTTTAATTGTTTGTTTTTAATTCTAGCTTCTTTGGTTCATTGTAAAACTACCTATTCTTCTTTTCTAATACACGCATAATCTCTATAACTTGCAATGCTCGACATTTGTAAAATCTAGAGGGGTTGAATGTTTAATACATCTAAAACTTTAATTTGGTACTGAAGTCTTGATTATATAAATATATAGCTTCATGTACTATAGTTTTTGAAGTACCCAATTGCACAAATACAGTTTTTGGAATTATACACCAAATACTATTTCCGCATTCACTAATATTTTGAGGTTTATCAAGCAAGCATCTAGACAAAAAGTTCAAGATTAGAGACACTCTAAATACTTTTTATGCTATTTCTAATTGCAATAGGTAAAAGTCGTGTTTATGCTTATATGTGTAACCTTTCAGTATGGACATATTATACCTACACCACAAGTCACTTCCCATGGGGCATAAACCGTGTCGTAGATTCAAATCTGTGAACATTTTTTATCAAAATATATAGCTGAAATAGCTTGCCTTACATGGCTAACAAATTTTCACGAGGAAAGTTGTTTTGAATAGCCAAAAACATAGTATCCTTTTAATTTGTCCATTTCTGCATCTGTCAAGAAAACCATTATGGCATTCTAGAGATTTTTTGTCCTCAAGCTTTTGTCTTTTTAATTTTTGATTTTAACGCTTTAAGTCATGTCCCCATCATTTTTCTCCCAACACACACACATGACCAACACATTCTAATTTTTTCAATATTGACATATCTCTGAGGTTTAGATTCTAAAACTGTTTTGTATGCTTAGAGAGTCCCCATAGAGTCAAATATATTGTGTATATCGTAAATTGTGTAATGTCTGCGAGCGATGGAAGATACAAAAAATAAAGTACACCTCTTTAACTTCCATATTCCCTACTATTTACAATGTAACTTGCTGAACTCTCATCGACAATAACGTACATTGCTGTTAAATTACATGAGCATTTCCGCTGGTATTCAGTATCAACAACTTTCCCAGTGTCAAACCAGCTGTCGGTAGCAAATCCATTTTATATAAGTATGGCTCCTTCTTTTGCCGGGTACCATCGATAATACAGGTACATTTGGCATCCATTATTAAAATATTGTTTCGGCAGCAGCTAATGCCCTGAACAATTTAGTTACTTTCTGTCGCGTTATTAAATGTATGCATGGAATCGTAAAACCACTTTAGTGTAAGTGACAAATTCATGATTCGAAAAAATATTTTGAAACTCTTCTTTTTTTTAATAGACCTCATACCATATGAAAGTCTATTGTTCACTTCATATAATTTTGTATCTTTTTGATTAACTACTGTTTTAGTAAACCTGGTATTAGAAATGTTTGAATAAGACTACAAAAAGTCACAACATATTAATAATTTGTAGCCCTAAATTTATGTGAATACCTTAGTTTTTACATTTATTTATGTATTAATGTTTCAAAGCACAGAAATTAGTACAATGTCAGTAATTTCACAGAAACATTCAAATGAATCAAAAGAAACATACTCTTTGATAAACTTACCTAACTTTTGCTTTTAAAGCTGAATTATTTTGTTGAAATCGTCTGACTGTTATGCAACGTTTAATTCATCGAAAGTTTGGGATTTTGTATATATTTTTCCAAACTTTCATTTTTTAAAAGTTTTATTATTTAAACAAGTTTTTAAAAACGTTTTTAAACTGTTACCATTATTGTTTTGATGGAAAAGTACTATTTCACACGATAGCAGAAATTCGTTGTATTTGAGATAAAAAATATAGCATGCGGTTACCAAAAGTAAATAAACAGCTACAACTATTCACTTCACTTCTTTCCTGAATAAGCTGCTGATCAAAATAATTCTTTTGATTAATTTAAACTATTTGAAAAGGCTGAAAAGTAGCATGTGTCTTTTTGTTTTGATTTGAAAGGGGCGTGGCAGTCAGATGTTTTGGGGTTTGACAAATGTAAAGCAACTTTTTTAAAAAAATAGTAAAAATAATCTAATTCAGCTAAGAGCAAAAATTTAAATTGCATTAGAAAGAAAATGAATGGTATTTTATTTTCAATCAAGGTGAAAAATCGATTTTTAATTCGATTTTCGTGAAGTGACCCCCTTAAAAAATGAACACATTCCAGATGAAAATGTAATTATGCTTGTTGAATTTACGTTGTGCAGTCCTGGAACTAATACAGCAGTTGAAAGAGTTTTTTTCAGTTGGTACTGATTTTTGTGAAGTGACTAATGAGAAATCAAAATTGAATGTTAATATTTCAGCTACAGTGCTTACAGTAAAATTCAGTATGAAAGATATTTTTTGCCCCAACTTTCCGATGTATTAAAAAATGATATGTTGACAAAAAATTCATCCACTGGAAAAATACTTGTTTAAGATAGTAATTAAAAAGAATGTAAGCGTAATTAGCGTATTTTTGTTCGAATTAATAAAACGTTTCATATATTAAAGTTGTCCTTTTTTCTTAAATTTTTCGTCCTCCTTTTCATAGTAAGAAAATAGTCACCTTATTATTAATATAATATAGTGAAATGATTTTCAATTCTTCCACCAAGACTATTCTTTTGGTGAGCCATATGTATTGTTCGTCGATTTTTATTTTTCATAACTAAGAAGTCAAGCTTAATCCAAAAACTCGACAATTTTATTGGTAATACGTTTCTTTCTTTTACTTCACTTGAAAGAAAATTTCTGTATTCGAAAAGACCAAATTTTCATTTCCCCATCGAAATGTTAAAAATCGTTTGCGGAGGAAAAAAAAGTATAATGTGACGTTATTATTTGAATTATAAGGATTTCAGTTATTCTAACAGAATTCTTTCCAACGTATTGTCATAAAATTATAATTGAATAATAGGGATTTTTTTTAAAAAAAATTTTGTAACTAAAAAGGTTGGAGTATATATTATTTCACAATGACATACAGATTTCATAACCTTATATTTCTGGATAAACTTAAGTTCTTGAAATTCCCTGCAAGTAGTTTGGATTTGTCATCTTAGTGATTATTTTGTACTCGTATTTCATATTTTTTCAGTATTGACAGCGTATTCTCTTTCAGGCTGTCTTCCTGTTATGTAAAGAATAACACCCTTTATGAATAGTTTTTTTCCAGGAGAAAAGAGATTCGAAATTTTCTTAATATTATATTCTGACTTCACTGTCAGGTGGAGAGCAGTATTTTTTTTTATCATATAACTAATTTTTTAACAGATTTGAACCTAATTTTCCATTTTTTTTTTCATCCTATACCTCACTGCTAAATAAGTTCTCAGGTGACTACGTTTGGAACCGTGAATCTTCAAAAGCGTATAAAATGAACAATTTTTTGATAGTTGGTGTCACTTGAATTAAAATATACATATATAAAATTATTTTCAGAATATTATTACAAACAAGTAATATAAAAAAAAATTTAAGCAATTCCTACTTAGATCAACAAAGAAAAATTTTATTTTAGCTACTTTTTATTAAATAGCTACAATTAATATAAATGTGTATATACATAGGACACAGAATCACAACATTAAGTGGTAACTAATTTTTATTAATCAATAAAGTATCGTATTGCCATCCAAAGCAATCGTGTATATAAAATTTCAGTTCAACTGTGCTTTAAAACGTGAGAAAAAAACCTTTTCAAGTTTTGACACAAGTAGCCAAAAGGGTCGCTAACTCGCCAAAAATGATGCCAACGTGGGTGTATTTGTAATTCTGTAAATAATTAGTTTCAATCAATTAATTTTTATTAATTGAAATTAAATTATTGTATTGTCACCCAAAATAATCATGTATATAAAATTTCAGCTCAATTGAGCGCTTTAAAATGCATTTTATTAATGTGATTGAAAATTCCCCAAGATAAATAAATAAATATAGAGAGAGTATGAGCTAATAGTGTGTGTGTAGGAATTGAAAAATAACTATTTAAAGGTAATTTTTTTGTGGGGGGAGTGACATATTTTTAAAATATTATCCTTCTATGAAAAATACTTTTATAATCATAATATTTTTCCTATATATAGCTAAGACATTTGAAAAATACCTGAACGCGGATTTTTGAAGAAAATAATTTAGAAGTGGATTTATTCATAAATTTTAATATATCAGAGGAAAGAAATTATAACACAATACACCGATTATTATTTCAATTGATCGTAACTATAAAAATAACGTAAGTTTTTAAAAATCCTAGTTAAGGTTCTTTAGAGAAGTCTTAGTTATCTATAGGAAAATATATTATTATAAAAGAATTTTTCACATGAAAGAAGAATGTTCTAAAACTATTCATTCTTTAAGGAAAAATTTCATTAAAAAAAATTTTTTTTTTGCAATAATTTTTTAAAAAACTTTATATGAATATTTTAATTCAACTGATATTAAACATCAAAAATTATTTATGTTCATTTTCAAAATCCTATTCAGTCACCTCAGCATGTTAAGTAGGAACAAAATTGCTTATTTATGGAATGTTCTTCAATTTTGAAACGGATGTATTTTAATCAAATGTAAAGTAAAACTTTTTTAAAAAAAAAAAAAATTATGGTTTTTTTTTTTGAAAACATCTAAAGCGAGATATTTTTGTACCTATTCCTAGTTTCGTTCAGGCTTAGTGCAAGTGGCGAAAAAAGCCTGAAAAGCCTTTTTCATAATGACACACACAGGAATTTTTCAAGGGAGGTGGGGGGTCCAGGGTCGAAAATCACCATTCTCGTATAATACTCCGATACGCCGTCCAACATATCCTTGATTTTTGTCGAATTTTGGGAACAAAAAAACAGTAAAAAATTAATTATTGAATGAATAATTAGTATTAATTAATAAAATAAGCTATTAATAACAAATATTTAATTAAATTTTACGTACTGTATACAAAGGAAAATAATCAATTGGGAAAAAAAAATCAAGGGCTTTGGGGGGCGTCCTTACCCGGGGACCTCCCCTTGTGTGCGCCACTGCTTTTTCATATCCCTGAGTATGTAGAGACTACAAAACCAATTCATCTATACCTTAAATGAAAGAAAAACTCATAAGTTCAAAATGTTATAAATTATAATTTATCCAATAAAATATGAAATTAAAAATTAAATATTTGGAACTTTTTGGAAAAGGAAGTATAGTTGTTTACTAGAACAATGGAAAAAATATTTAAGTATCATATTCGAGTCCTCCTTTCCTTTAACACATATCCTGCATCAACACTTTCCTCTCTTAATTCAGAATGAAGCTGCAGACATCAAGCGAGCGCTTGAATTTCTAAATTCACCACAATATTTTATTTCCATTCTTACCTCCACAAAGGGCACCTCCTTCTCCACTACCCAAAGTATAAATCAAGTAATAATTATCAAAACTTTCTCATGAGCGACAGTAAAGTAATGAGCAACTCCATACCTGAAACAATTCCATTTCGCTGGTGGAACCCACATCATCTTCCATCTCTCCCCCCTCTCTCTGAAACTCTTCTTTCCATCCCCCCCCCCTTCCGAAACGTCGCTGACCTCCTTTCTAGGTCCGAAACTGGCCGGCAAATTTTCAACTCATTAGAAATCTGCCATAGTGATGAATGAGTCGACTATTCACACGTGTTTGGGTATACGCCTCCTTGCAAATGACATGGTTCTTTGGCATATACGGATGTCATGACCCCTGAACCAGCGCTCCCCCTCTCTCTATCTGCATTCCCCCTCATTCATTCTACAAAACATTCTGTTTCACCTCCTCCCCGTATCTTTTTTTTTTTTCGTATTTCGCCATTTTTTTCTGTTATTACTATCTTTGTACCATTCGTGAACATGGTTTTTTTGTGTTTTTTATCTTTGCTTATGTGGCATCGGTCGTGGAGTTAAAAGAGGTATTACTTTGAAGTTGAAAGAGGGAGGGGCATATCGCTTGAAATTTTAGAACAAATAAAAATGAATAAAATAAAAATAAAAAAAAATATAGGAGAGAATTTTTTTTTGACGCCAAGACACTCCCCAACGATTTGGTGGAGGTCAGGGTGATCGTATTTTAGAATCGGTGACTAGTTTTGATCGAAATGTGTTAAAGTTGATATAGGTAGATAATTGGGTGCAGCCTTACTTAAACTGAAAAATTTAGAAGAAAATTATTTATAAGTAGAATACTTATGAAACTTATCCATGAGAGAATATTGTATTCAATTGTGTGACTTTTATATCCTTAATGGAATCGTCTTCTTGTATTCTAATGTATTGCATTCTTAATTTAAGCAGTCTTCGAGTAAGGTTAAAGGATAGGGTCTGAATTTGAACTAAATTTTCTGCTGTGAAAGAACTTCGGCATTGATGTTATGTTTAGGCTTCGATGTTTTTTTACAGAAAATCATTATTTAGCATACAACTCCTTTTTAACCGAGTTAATCTATTTTTCAACTCTTACTATTAGCTCACTCTCTCTATATACATTCCTTTATATGTATTTATCTTATTCAAATTTTCAATCGTTAATAAAATACTTTCTATTCATCCATTCAAAGTAGGAACTGACTTAATTTTTTTTTTACATTACTTGTTTCTTGTTTAAAACATGTTTCACTTTTTCTTTCTTTCTTTCTTTTGCTATATCGTAATGTTAAATGAGCTATCTCTTTACATGCTAAGATAAAAAAAAATTATTTGTTTATGGAATATCTTGAAATTTCACAAAAGGCTATCTATGTTCTAAACCAGGGGTGTGCAACCCAAATGACCTTGTGATATATTTTCCACATCCACAGTGATTTCTCAAAAATCCACTATTTTTTATAAAGAGCATCACATACGATCATGTATATGAAAGGCGCATTGGCATAGGTTTTCACAACTCATTTTTCAATACTTAATCATCATAACACAGCAAGTAAAACATGTCTTCGTGCTTTTCAGCTGTGATTCCTTTAGTTTAGTCTTTACTGCCTCATAACACAATGTTCTGCTTTTTTTAACATTTACATCGCACTCTAAAGCAACACGAGGTTAACTAGCAACGGATCTCGTAATTCCTCACCTCATTCAAGTGAGGAGGACAACAACTGAGCTGTCATTCCCCATCCCTAACTTCCACGTCACAGCAACGGGAGGATTGAGCCTCAACACATTTAACGTGCATAAGCTCCTCTCTACATAGCGGGTCGTCAGTTGCTCAGACTTCGAACCTGGTGCTTCGACAAAAAAAGAATATACACTAATAATACTAAAGAATATCCACTGATTTACCATAGTTAAGGCTGTCTTCGGTAAAAGTACGAGAGCTTGATTTAAACGCGAAGCACATTTTCAGACAGAAAAAATGCCCCAATTTCCATAGAAATTTGCAATATTATAACTCATACCTCTGTTAACAATATAGTGTTTTTAAAAATGCTAAAATATTCCATGAATATTTTCTTTTTTGTTATAATACGTGAAGGCATAGCCCATTTAACTTTACGGTATAGGAGAAAAAAATGAATAAACTTGGTTATAAACGGAAAGTAGTATGATAAAAAAATGCTGCTCTCTAAAGGATAATGAAACCAGAATATCATATTGATGTTTCATTTCTTTTATATCTGAAAAAATGTTCCAAATTCTGGTCCTATTCTGTAACATTAACCGAAGACAGCCTTAAAGAATTTACCTACATTGAAATAAACGTTTGTAGTTGCAACGTAATATGTTCAAATTCGAAGAAATTTCATTTGTAATCTGAAGTTTAATCGAATCAAATTGTTTACATCCAGGTTTCTTTACAGCTCTAGTAGGGTTTCTACTTTCCCAATCATTTTTCCATTTAAGGAATTTCCGGGAATACAAAAAAAAATATGAAAAGCTTGCGACTTTCCGGGAATTTGGGATCCTTGGAAAGAAATACTAGTCTTAAGGAATAATATCGGTTGCTTCACTTTACATGGAATAGGTCTACCCCAAAACTTTCCACAAAGTGGTATGGAATAAAGAAAAGCAGATAGATCTCCCACAAATGTCAATAATGTCATTTAGTCTATCGGGAATAGTTCTTATGCGGTGTTAGTATAACAGAATATTAATAATTCATTAACATACTATTCAAAATTACATGATTATAATTATGTTGATTTCATATAATTTTTATCTGCATTGAATTGTTCATTTTTTTGAAATACAGTGATATTCATTGGTTTTTGCATTAATATGTCTCTTATTTGATAGATTAATGCTTTAAAGATAAATGATATTTTATCCATTTATTTCTAATTTTAAAAAAAAAATTCATCTTCAGAAGAATGCATTTGTGGGATGTTTCCAGTTAAAGTTGAGGTCATGAACTTTAAAGCAGTAGCTAATAATCATGATCGCTAACTCGTGTCCGGCACTATTGAAATCGAGCCATGAGTTCGGGTCCTGCTACCACCAAAAACCTGTAGTGTAGAAAAGGGTTATTTATACGTTCAATCTGCTGAGTCATCGCTTTGGCGTTTGGTAAAAATTTAGACATTGAAGAGACAGCTCCGCAAACATTTCGTCACTTGAACATGATTCAAAATTACCAGCACTGTGGTAGCCAAGTGGGCATGGTCGAGGGTTCGTAGCTGGTGTTTTCGAGCCGCGGGTTCAAAACCTAATATTAGATTGTTCCATAATTATTGGCTGAAAATGAAATACGGAAGAAAACATGAGTCACAAAAAAAAAAAAAGATTTTATTCAGCATATTAGCTACCATCGGCAAAATACACTTCGTCCAATGAGTTTTGAGAGAAAAAATACACCGGGGGCAGAAAAGTCACATTTGTCAAAGATATCATGAACCGCCTAAAGCAAAGCATCCTGGTTTGGGAGCTGTTTATCCTTCACATACCTGTTCAACTGACGAAACATGTGATAAACAGTTAGAGCTAGGTCTAGAGAATAAGGTAGGTGCGACAGAAACTCATATCCCAACTCCTGGATCTTTTGCGTGGCCGCGGTAGCCGAGTGGTATAAGTATCGGATCGTGGTGTGCCTTGTCAGGGTTTTTGGGGGACCCCGGGTCCACTAAAGACCCGCCTTTAGTACAGTGATGCACGTTAAACTGTCGAGAGCTGCCGTCCCCCCGTTGTGGGTGTGGGAGTTAGAGGGGGGTGCCAGCTCAGGTGTCGTCCACGTCATTTTGACCATGGTTAAAATTACGTGGCCCGGGTCCCCAAAAACCCCCTCGTGTAGCTGAACAGTGCGACGTTAATATTCACTCACTCAACCCTGGATCTTTTGCCGGCTGCCAACTTAGACATGAGGTCAAGCTTCATCATGCAAGAGTATGAGACCTGACCCATTGATCAGTGTTGGTCATTTGATTCAAAGTTTGCTGTGGCATTCCTCCAAATGATGACCGTACACATCCGTATCAGTAGTCTGACCTCTGGGGAGGAATTATAAAAAGGTTCCCCTTCTTAGCGGGGCCACCAAACGGAAAAAACAAGAATTTTTTTCTTGCGAAAAATCCGGGAAACAACCCCCTTTTTTTCTTTCACAGTCAGGATCTGAAGAAGGGCTCACGCTTCTATAGATATTTCCAGATCTCCAGAAGCAGTAGACGTTGATCCTTCGTTTGGGCATGTGGTACCCATGTTTCGAGCTTTTTCACCTTGCATTTGCTGCCAAATGTCGAAAGATTGTCTTGGTGATAGAGAGTTCGGCTCCCATCTGTCTTACCATTGAGTGACGGCCCCCCCCTTTTCGCCATTAGTCAAATCACAACACACTGGAAACGGTTCCGGGCTAGGTCATTTCATATTCCCCCTATAAATTTGGGGCAAAAAATAAGCTTCCTTCCCCTGTCGAGCCGTCCCCAGTTTTTGATTTGGAAACCCGTGGAACCAATGTCCTAGCTGGAACTCGTGCTGAAACACGATTCCCATATCGCGTTGCTCCAACATGTCTTTAAATGTTTCCAGTCTTTACGTTCTCACTTTTACGGTTTTTACATCTGGCCATACGGGCTGCTTGCGGCCCCCAATCCTATATCTGGTGGTGAAATAGATGTTGAACGAAGTTTTCGCTTTCATGTTGATTATACTGCTTTCTGATTGGGCAATTTTCAAAAAGTTCGTTCATGTGGAAAAAATTTATTTAGAGGGAGCTGAAAAGCGTCCCATTGGTGCATAAGAGGTGAAGACTATGACTCTCATTGGCTGCCCAAGGGTTCTTAAAATTAATTATGTATAGAAAGGTGGAGGGCTTTTCCAGAGAGAAAGCCAAAAAAGAAAAAATATTTAGGGAAATTTAAGAAGATTAGATTGCAAAAAAAATTTATAGAAATAAAATTAAAAGGATTATAAAAAGTTAGAAATATTTTCAGTTTTTTAAATTAATATTAGGAGGTAAAATAGATTGAGCAAATTTACGTTATTAGTGAGGGGGAGAGAATCAAAGAAATGCTTAGCAATATTTTGGATATGAGATTTAAAACTTTTAATTTTTTAAAGCTTTTTCGATATCTTTTTCGAAACGGGGAGTTTGACGATTATCCGGGTGAGAGAATTTGTGGTATCTAAAATATTAGTGTTTTTTGGGGGCTATCCCCAATTGATAAAAAGGGAGTTATAAGGGAGCATACGACTTTTGGGAGAAATTTTTGTTCTCAATATTAATTTGAATTCCCGGGGAAAAAGGGAAAAAAATGTTTTGCCCCGGGTTTTATATGGGGTGTGAAATTTTTCATTTTCCCTTTAGGGGGGATGATGGGGCAAAACCCCGTACCGATTTTGTCTGTAAAAGTTTCCGTAAATTTTGGGGGGAAAATTATGGAACAACTGGTTCGAATCTTTCCCTGAAGGGGGTTTTTTTTGTAAAAAGGTTAAATCTGTTGAGGCTCAAAAATTTTCCCGACTTGCTGTGGGGTTTTGGGGGGGTTTACCAGTTCACCTGCCTTCTTCGTCACTGAACGTGGCTTAAAATTACGAGAACAGTCGCCAATAGTTTTTGTGTTGCTTCAGAGGACAATGTAAATTAAAATCGAATCTAATACAAATTACGAGGTCCAACACCAATATCATTCGCATTGTAGTAAAGGGCGACGTTAACAAACAATCTAGTAAACAATTTTGAAAACTAAACTTGTTTTAAATTTTAATTATAAATATCCCCTTTAGTTTATAAGTTGTAAAAAAAGGATTTTTTTTTTTGTAGAAGAGGTAGGAGATTTTCGGGATTTTGCATTCCCTTCTTTCTTCATTCCTCTCTTATGCCCCCATTTCATCCATTCCTTTTCATACAAATTTCCCTCCCTTTTTTTTTATTTTAAATTGAAAAAATTTTGAATATGATTTTAGCAAAAAGGGAAAAATTTTTTTTTGGTAATTTTTTAGATTGAATACATGAAAAAATTTTTTAAACCCCCAGCGGTCTGCACGAAAAATTTCCCGCCATTCCAAAATGCTTTTTCTGCCTTCGCAAGTTTCCCCAAAAAAGGGCCGAGCCATTTTTCTTAAAATACGGATCAACCGCTTTTGGAAACCCCACCTGAAAGAAAAAAAATATGTGGGTGCTTTTTTTAAGCTTTTCTCCAGAAAGGCAAGGCTTTAAGTGCAGACCGTTTAAAAAGGGTTAAAAGGTTTTTGAAAAAAAAATTGTTTAAATAAAATTTTTTTGGAAAAAAATTAAAATTTGGAAAAATTTTTTTCCAGATGTTCCCCTTTTTGTAAAAAATGTTCCTTTATAATAAATATTTGTTTTAAACTGGGGGACCTTTTGTACAGAGGCTCAACTAAATTTTTTAAAATATAAAAATTAGAAGTGGGTTTACCCCAATTTTTTAAGACAACAGGGGGGGAGAAATTTTTAAAAAAAAAAAAAAAACGCCAATAATTATTTAAATTGGTGGTAATTCTGAAAAAAATGTGAATTTTTTCTAGTTCAGCCTCTGTGGGGAGGTCTGAACTATATACAGGTAAAATATTATTCTAATAGAAGCATTTTTCAAAAAAAAGAGAGCATTTTAAAAAAAGAGATTATTCTTTTAAATTTTTTTTCCCAAAAAATATAGTATTTAAAAAAATTTTTTTGTCAAAATGTCCTTATAAAAAAATTTTATATATGTTTTTAAAATCTAAGTGACCCCTAAGTATCAAGAAAATTTAAATTTTATCCCCTTTTTTTTAAAATCACGGTTCTGAACGTAATCGGATACCTTGAATTTATTAAACAACCAGGAAATATAAAATGAACTTTTAGCATTTATTTATTTGAATATAACGTTCTTTAAATATATATCTCAAGCACTTTATTGTGTATTTGACCAAACAAAGGGACATTTCGTAACAAACTGCACATAAATTTCTACTCAAATATTGTAAACTAACCGCTGCAGCTGAACATTCAGCACTACTCAGTGAAGGATGGGAGCATGGATTCGAATATTTTGACATGTATCCTCGCATTCTTGTGGCTTCCTCCCCCCACTCCCGATTTCATTCGAACAAAAGCGAGACCGAGTGCCGGGATCCGGTTGGAATGTGTCGTGGAACGCGTATCCCGCCGACGTGCATTGGTGTTGCCAGATTCAGTTAATAATTTCTAGCCTTATCGTTTGGGGTAAAAGATTTTAGCTGTATGTAATATACAGATGAATTCATTTTGAAAGAGTGGTGGAAATGCAGTAGGTTTTTAACAGATAATGAAAATATTATAAAAAGGTAGGTATTCACTGAAGATAACGATTTTTTCATGGGAATAATAGGTGAAATCAAAAATTTGAAATCGATAGACTTTGACAATTCTGTTATTTTAAAGATGACATTCTATATTATATTAAGCTAGTCATATTTTTATACCAAGTGAAGACTATAAGGGTTTTTTTTTTGACAAAGATAGATATATTTTTATGATTTTGAATGAAATTAAGAATACTCAAAGGAAAATACATGATTGACTATTTAATATGTTTCTTTTAAACTGAATTAATATTTATTTTTTATTATTAACACTAAGGGTCTATTGTTTTAGGTACCAACATTAGCGCCCACAGGAATTTTTCAAAAGGGGGGGGCCGGGGTTCAAAGTTCACCATTCTGTATCATGCTATTTTTTATTTTGTCGACAAAAACACAGTAAAAAAATCATTGAATAAATAATTAGGGATTAATTTAATAAAATTAATCATTAATAACAAATATTTAATTTAAATTTTACGTACTATATAATTTTTGAAAATTTTAACCAATCAAAAAAAACAAGGGTTTTTGGGGGGGGGTCCGAACCCCCAGCCCCCCCGTGTGCGCCACTGGGTACCAATGATTTGTACTTGAACACTTGTTAATTTTTTCGGTTTTCACTAATAGCGAGTTTAATTTTCAAAAATGTGTTAACAGTAATAAATTTCTCTTATGATATGTATTAGATTAATGTACAGCACATACTAATATTAAACAACATTTTATCTCAATCGATTGACGTATCACAGAAAGTTATACTTTATCAGAAATTCAAGGAATTGTTGAAACATAATCAAATTATTAAAAATCTTGTGATGCTGCCCTGTTAATCTCAAGACTCATGTCTTAGAGATTTGGGCATTTTTTTGTGTGCATATTTTTAGTTTAAAATATCTTTTCTGCAAAAATTTCTTTACATAAGCTAGAGAACTTGACGAAAATTATTTTCTGAAGTCGCCTATACAGTAATCATACAATGCATATGCAATCGTAATGGGTTTCTTTTTGATATTTGAACAAAAGAAAATTAAATTGATCATTTGACTTAGAAAATCATCAATTTTTCTGTGAAATTTAAACTTTTAAAAACTTTATCATACCTTTGGGGGCTAAAACTGTTCTTTGTGAAGCTTTGATTTTATTTTTTTTTGTACATAATAACTATTTACTGTTAATAGCATCACAAGAAAGTATATAATATAAAATAAATCCTTTGAAAATTTAATTTCCTTAAAGTACTCCAAGAGTTAATATTTTTGTCCTTCTAGTGGCTATCGTAGATGCTTGCATATATCGGAGAGGGGGCTAGGGGGAATGAGACTTATCAAGTATTTGTTTAATTTTTCTTGTTTTATTTATGTATTTATTTTGAAGCTTTGAAAATGTTTAGATGCTGTTATATGATTATATGTTCAACCTACGAGATTCAACAGCTTCTTATATGAATAATGCTATCACTAAACCTCATATTTATTTAATTTCTGTGATAATTTTTAAAGTTTATGCAATACTTTTAAAAATAAAGAAATTCGAAAATTAAAGGATTTTTATTATTATACTCTATTATCTCTCTCCGTTTGTGTGCGTGTAAAAAAAAAGAATTTGCAATGAAAGATGCTTTATTATATATTCAACTGTCTTTTAAAAAATTTTTCATTAAAAATAATTGCTTATGGTTACAAGTAAGAATAGTGACATTAGTCAAACGAATTGATATTAATGAACAGAATGTTTAGCAGCATGTCAAACATCTTTTAAGTGTAAATTATTTTTTGATTCCAACAAAATAACTAAATTTTACTATTTTAAGCTTGTGTTGATTTATCTATGCATTTTCTTAACCATATGTCACATGCTTCACAATTTTAGTGTTTTAATAATTTCAAAAATTTAATTTTTCATCTATTTGCTTTAACAGATTCCAAACATTTATATGTAACAGTAAACATTTTTAATAATTTGCATATGTGTTAGAAAATGTTTGTGTTTATCCATTTTAATCATTAAAATTAGTTTGCCTTATACTGTAAAGTTGAAAATGCCTACATTTTACAATAAGTGTAATACAAACGCGAGAATCTTCAATAAGTTTGTAAATTCAGTATTAATGTCAGATTTGAAAAGATGAAGACTCAAAAAGATAAGAAAATCAGAAAGAGGGACCTAAACAGTAAATAAAAATTTAGAGAACATGATTTTTTTTTCTGTCTTCATTGCTGGCCATGTATACAAAATATGACTGAGAGGTAAAGTGCGCTTACTAATTAATTAAAAATAGTTGAAGTGTTTTTTTAAATGAATCAAAATATTTATTTCTACAACTTTAGTGTAATGTAGTCGTTCTACGGAAATAATACAAAATATAACTTATAAATAAAAATACTTGGAAAATCGTTTAACACAAAACAACTGGGAGGGACTGGAATATATTTTTGTTTAAAAAAAATTTCGTGTTAAAGGATAATGAAAAAAAAAAACATCAGTATCAACAAAATTAAGTTTATTACAGTTTATTTAACTTACATAGATATGCATGTATTTAATAAAAAAATCAATGAAATCAAATTTCTTTGCATTGTCTTTTTTAGCATCGAATTCTCAACAAATCGTTCTATATCGTCCATTTTGCTAATCATTTAACCATTGGAATATGTGTCTAAATATATGCGCACACTTTTCAGAATGTTCCTCATTCCGATGACGTAGGAACAGGGATTAATGACGTGGGGAAGTGCATTATTCATTTCATTTTCGTTCTCGGTATCTGAATCAATGATGTTTTTTGAGTTTTGAATTTACTCCAAAATGTATTTGTCTGCCATCATTGGGGCTGTACACACATTATTATCATCTAATGCAATGAATTCTTTCAATAATACAATAGGACAGTTCAATCCGGATGGTGTTTTCAGTATTTTGTTCATTCCCAGAAGGGAAATCTTTTCGTGTTAAAAAGTAACAAAAATATTTTTTAAATTCAATTCCTACTTAGGTTGACAAAGAAAAAAATTATTTTAGTTACTTTTTATTAAATAATTATAACTAATATAAATATGTATGTACATGTGACAGAATCACAATATTAAGTAACAAAATAGAAAGCGATTTTCCTTGAAATTTTCCATTTTCGTTTTTATATATGGTGTTAGACTATTTTTTTTGTTTGTTACTCTATTTATTAATTCATTATATAAATTTATTTATTCTAATAAAATAGTTTAGTAAAAAGAAATCTCATTCTCAGAAATTAGGCCATCCCAGGTAGGATTCGAACCCACGACCTTTGGATTCGAAGTCCAACGCGCTATCCATTGATCTACAGAGACATAATGAGCGATTTTCCTTTTTTATATAGGGCGTTTGATTATTATTTTTATTTGTTACTATTTATTCATTAATTAAAAAATTAATGAATGAATATTCGAAAAAACTGTGTAAACATCAAATGTCCTCCACTACGAGTTTAAAAAATGTATTTGAACTTGAGTGGATGAATAGAAAGTGTTTTATTAACGAATGAAAATTTGAACAAGGTATATATATAGGGACAGTGAGAGCGAATAGTAGGAATTGGAACAAGTACATGAAAATACATAGTAGTTTGTCGGGACCGCTGTATTATTTCGTGTTAACCAATATTTCGTCTTAAGCATTTTCGAGGCATACACATTTCACTGTAATTGCATTACCATACTATATTTCTATCAATATTTATCGGCTGAAATAGATATTAAGTATCTCTAAGATATCACTCTCAAGTTAGAGATTGCACTATCGGTATACCGGGATACCGAATACCGGTATTTTGAGCCAATTTCCACAATTTGTAATACTGGTTATTCACAAGTTTAAATACCGTTTTTCGGTATTTACTAGAAATTGTCTCCGCTATATGTTCAGGGATCGTTAACATAGCAATATAGTATACGTTTTTGATTTTATGTCTGCCTAACGGGTGACATTAATTTGACTTTAATACAAAGTTGCATCGTACAATCAAGAGAAGTGATAAATCTTTGTGAATCATCCAAGAAGGCGGGCCAAAACTATTTACTATATTCGAAATCATCCAACAATAAATCAAATTATTTGAAAAAAGTTGAGGGATTTGGAGGTAAATGCTTGGAAAAATTATATCGCGCATTTCTAACAGTACCACCAACTAGCGTAGATGCCGAAAGAGCGTTTTCGATAGCTAGTAATTTTTACTTAAAATTACGTTTCAGGCTCAACGACAGTACAGTTGATGCATTATGTTTTTTAAGATCACATTTCAAAAATTGTAATAGTACCAATGACTGAATAGTGATATTTACACTTTTTTTGTGATTTAAATAAATAAGATGTTCCTTTACTTTTTTGAGTGTTATTTATTTACTGTTATAATTTATAAGTTACAAATTATTTTTTTGTAATATTTACATCTAATAAAACTAAGAAGCACCTGTGTGTTTCATTTCTTTTTCTAAAATTTCTACTATCGGTATCCCGGTATTAAGATCAAAAAATACCGAATACCAGTATTGAATTTTTGGTTCGATATTACAATCCCTACTCTCAATTAAGGTATCCAACTACTAGCGACAACCTTTTTTTTTGAAAAATGGAGATAAGATTTTTTTTTATTTTAGATTTATATAGTATATATTAAGGAAAAAACCCTAAAATTGAAAACAGAATTTTTTTTATTATTAAAATGAGAAAAATAGGTGAAAATGTACAAAAAATTACATAAATGGGGCCCGCTTTGTACAAAAATTTTATGAACAAATTCTCAACTTTTCAATTTTAATGTGTTATTTTGTTATTCATGTTTGAAATGACCTTCAGGATAAGAGATATTTTAATTTTTACAAAAACTGGAACACTTTATCTTGGTGATTATATGAAATTGCTTAAAAACAGTGATTATATTCACATAAAGGACAGTAAATTTTGAAATAAAACAATGATTCATAAATCTGAAGGTCAAAACACTTCTACTGTTATACAAAACAGACACAAAAAATTTCAGCAAATTATTTTAAAAACTTTTTGAGCAATCACTGTCCCCGATTGAGCTTTTTGAAAAGAATACATTTCGAGTAAAACGCATTTTAAAGTTTGACATCTTGTGTAAAGGTATGGCGACTGCTTTTACTAAAACACTAGTAGTTTTTGTTCTATTGAATAGAAAGTAAAAAACTTGGTATTTTTATTAAGGTATCCGACTACGTTCGAAACCGTGATTTTAAAAAAGCGCATAAATCGATAATTTTCATGATATTTAGTGTCACTTAGATT
Source organism: Trichonephila inaurata madagascariensis (assembly GCA_019973955.1). Taxonomy (NCBI): domain Eukaryota; kingdom Metazoa; phylum Arthropoda; class Arachnida; order Araneae; family Nephilidae; genus Trichonephila; species Trichonephila inaurata. The sequence goes on along the minus strand of BMAV01003855.1, from coordinate 61,247 downwards.
AGAATGTATGTATAAAATTGTTTTAAGAACATTTTGTTAAAAAAAATTATTTAAATACAATATTTTGGTAAAAAAATTAACTTAGAATAATCTTTTTTTTCCAAATGTTCTCCTGTTGTGAAAAATGCTTTTATTATAATAATATTTTGCCTGTATATAGCTCACACCTCTCTACAGAGGCTCAACTAGAATTTTTGAAAAATTCACATTATTTTCAAAGTTACACCCATTGAAATAATTATCAGCGTTTTTTTCTTAAAATTGCACCCCTCTGTTGTCGTAAAATACGGATAAACCCACTTCTAAGTTATATATTTCAAAAATTCTAGTTGAGCCTCTGTACAGAGGTCTGAGAATGTATACAGACAAAATATTATTATAATAGAAGCATTTTTCACAATAGAACATTTGGAAAAAAAATTATTCTAAGTTAATTTTTCGCCAAAATATTGTATTTAAATAATTTTTTTGTCAAAATGTCCTTAAAACAATTTTATACTTGTATTCTATACTAAGTGACATTAAATATCATGAAAATTATCCATTTATGCGCTTTTTTAAAATCACGGTTCCATACGTAGTCGGATACCTTAAGCTAATAAGATGGCCTATAAAATAAAATCATAAAAAAAATGTGTCAATTTTTGAAAAAAATCATGATTTTAGGGTAATCGGATACCTTAAATCAAGTACGTTAAGCTAGCCCATACCTGGATCTGGACTTTGCTACAACCCTCCCAAGGATAGGAACGGGGGTGTAGACTACCCCTCCCCTCCCTCCTGTTGAAGAATAATGTTAGTTTAACTTCTCACACAAAGAGGTGACTAGCATGTAATGCGAGTCTAATCGTCGGTAAAATATTCAAACGATGAGGCCGCACGTTCCTCTGTGAGACGGGACATTCTTTGCAGATCGTTTGAAAGCTCCCCTCCATCAGACGATACACTTCATTAAACAGAAGGCGTTCCGGAAACGCTCTGGAATCCTCCCTCCACAAAACCTTTGCAGTCGGCTTCACTGCAGTGGTCTTCTTTTTTATCCATACAGGGAAACTGACACAAAGGGAACAACGCAGGGAAAATAACAATAAAGCACACAGGCAGGGGAAAAAAAGTATGGGAAAAGGGTAAGACCCAGGGCTGTTGGGAAGAAGGCATTCTTTAGCGATATGTTGGTGTTTCGCTTCTCGTAACACTATTGTTAGAAGCGAATATGTTCATTGTCGCTTTGGCTTCATTGAGTTACAATGGAATTTTAAAGGAAGGTGGGGGTAAGCTCGGGATGAAGCACAGATAAAATTTGTGCTGGAGGTAGTTTTTTTAGGTGTCCTTTTGCAGTCATTAAAGTGCTAATGATGTTTAAATGTGGCACATGTTTTATTCGTTTTTCCATTGTATTTTTTTTTGGGTATCCTCGAAGTACATAATGTCTTGGCTCTTAAGATTAGGGGAAGAGGGTTACTTGATCTTTCCCCTCTTCGAGATAAAAAGAATCCGATTTCGATGTAAGAACAGGCTTGCTTTTTTACTGAAAGTAAATGATGTAAAATATATTGCTAAATCTTTGATGCACTGAAATTCCGATGCTGATAATTTAAAATTTCATTTACTTACCCTGATTTTTAATAACCCTGATAATTTAATACCAATTTTAAAAATTTAGTTATCAAATGACATACATTTTTTCCTTTATAACAAAATTTTCTTAATGTTAACTATGCGTGGAACATTATAGTTCTATTTCACATACCGTTCCAATTTAATGTTGCGGAAATGTATAGATTTCTTTGTGTATGTTCACCATTACGATGTATGTTTATTATAGAAATGTATAATACAGTTTCGAGATTGAAAAATACATGTGCTGATGAAAATTTTTTCAATACAATATTACTTACTTTTTGACAGATTTTCAAGAAAATACACTCATGAGAAAATGCGTGCTCAGTATTTCACCTGCACTTTAACTCTTAATTAAAGAAAACAAGCATTTTGAAAAGTTACCTCTTCAAACTAATTCTTACTTTAACATCGAAGATTGGTTATCTTTTGAATAATTGAATACACAAACACACACATATATATGCAGGTGTAAACATTTTTTTGTACGGTTGAATTGAATAAATATAAAAATAGAGAAAAAAGGTAAAAAGAATTTAATAAGGTCAAAATTTTATATTTTGAACAATTTTAGGTAAAATGCTAATTAAATTTTAAGAAAAGAACATTTAGCAAATAAAATAGGAAGTAAATAAATAAATACAGCTGAATAACCCAGTATTTCACAGATTTATCTTTTTATCGATAAATATACAAATATTATCTAAAACACCATCTCTCGTTCCGCTCTCTTCTTCCGCCTCTCTCGTTCCTGCTCTCTCTCTTCCGCTCTCTCGTTCCCCTCTCGTCCCGCACGCCTGTTCTCTCTTCTTGCTCTTTTGTCCGTCTTCCGTTCATCTCTCTTCTCTACCGCTACTCTCTCACTGAGCTCTTCTCACGCTCTCAATTCCGTCCTCTACGGTAATATTTCAAACAAACTTTGTCTCTTCCTATGCTTCTCCTCCTCCACGCCTCGTCTTTAATGCTTTCTTACCCTCAGTTGAACACAAAATGTTATCTTTATGCTTTTGTTTAATAGTTCTAAAAATCGTGATTACTCAATGAAGAAAAACTATCCTAAACAAAGTTATATGGTTTTTAAAATTTTCCTTTTCCCATCTATTAAAGGTGATTTTTAAAAACTTTGAAATAATCGTAATAATTTAAATCGTATAGTAATATTTTGTCTTCATTAAAGTTTATCAAAGGTGTTTTATTTGATCGTAAAATTTCATATTTTGATTTAGTCAGATAATAGTGCTTATTTACTGAATGCTTCCATTTGAGATTTAGTCAGATAATATTTTTTATCTTGCGATACTATTAGAGAATGAAACTTTTATCGTATTTCATAATACATATTCCTTAAACTTTGTTTATTTAATGGAAAGCATAGTGTTTTGAAAACACCGCAGCATTTTAATTTATATTACCTTATTTTAAATCTCCTAGGTCGCTAGTATAAAGTCAAATCCACAGGATAATTATAAATTCTAATTTACATTTTGCAGCTTCAGGGTTACAAATAATTATCTATGAGGTCGAGGGTTTAAATAAAACAGCAGTTAAGAAAATATTTTTATAAGAAGAACGATAAAATTCTAATACTCTACTGACTGAGTAATTGTAAAGACTTGTATACAAATAATTATTCAGGTCCTCTTTTCAAAAATTACACTGGTTGGCTTCAAAATCACAAACAGCAATTTTTCCATACTACCTTATCAAAACATTTTTCATTTTTTTTTTCTATAGCAGGCATTTCCTCAGAAAATGAAACTCATTTAAAATATCTCCAAAAATTGGCTTTCATCATTCCTCTAGGATATACAAGCAACTAAGATAAATAATAATAAAAAAAAAGTCTGAAATGAGCGTAATGTTTTTGATCTATTTGCAGCGAATAAATGAAAAAAAAAAGCCCTCAAAATCCATGGATTTCTAATTAGCATTACGAGCACAAGCACCGAAAGAAAACATAGGAGAAGTAGACCTCTGAATGCGTTCAAAAGCAGAAGACGAAAATGCAAAGAAATAAAAATAATAAAAAATCGTTTAAAATTTTCATTCCAAGCCAGAGCACATTTTTAAAGAGGCTTCGGCCCCGACATTTCTCAATTTCCTTTTCCTTTCATTTTTCTTTACTCGTAACTTTCTCTCTCTCTTTCTCTTTTGCCTTGTTTTGAATTAATTACTCTGAACCGAACTTTACGGACTCAATAACATCTGTGCGGAGATTGCTAAATTAAGATCTGCAGTAGCAAAGGCAGAAGGGAGAACTTCTGTAACAAAACTAGGAGAGAGAGAGAAAGAAAGAAAAAAAAAAAAAATATAAGTAAGTAAGGAAAAAAAAGTATAAATAGAGCCGGACCATTTAAGGAACGATGATAATAATAAATTGAGAAAAAGCGGAAGGACTTTTCGGAGATATAAAAATAAAATGTATAAAACGGATAAAAAGAAATTGCTATACCCTGCTTTTTCCTATCGAAGATATATAGATAAATACGAACGGGGAAGATTCGTTTTAAAAGTGGTATAGTGTTATCGCTGGTTGGCAACATCGATGATTGATTGAAAATATGATCGATTTGGTAAATGGTGTAAATTATTTGCCTAACTAAAAGCTGATAGTTTTAAAAAAATGTAAATATCAGTCGATAAAAATTTAAACGGTTTTCTTTATGTATATCTTACATGTCGAATGATACGATTATGACAAATACAATGATTTAAGTTGAATACAATAATTTGAAGTTTGCTTATACATTTTTCAATATCTACTATTAACTCTTACACTCTCCCTATATATTTATTTATGTATCTTGTTCAAATTTTCAATTACTAATAAAATACTTTCTATTCATCTATTCAAGTTCAAATACACTTTTAAAAATTTGTAGTGGATGACACTTGATGTTAATACAGTTTTTTCAAATTTAATTCATTAAGTAAATTAAAAAATTATAAATAGTAACAAACAAAAATAATAGACCAACAGCATGTATAGAAATGAAAATTGTTCGTTGTGTCTCTGTAGCGCAATGGATAGCGCGTTGGACTTCCAATCCAAAGGTCATGGTTCGAATATAAGAAAGTGATTTCTTTTATACTATACTATTTTATTAGAATAATTAAATTTAATTAATAATAATAGTAACATACAAAAAAAAGAGTCTAATACCATATAAGATAGGAAAATAGAAAATTGTGAGGAAAATCGCTTTCTATTTAGTCACTTAATTTTGTGTGTGATTCTGTCATATGTAAATAAATATTAATATTAAATTGTAGCTATTTAATAAAAAGTAACTAAAATAAAATGTTTCTTTGTGGCCTAATTGGAATTGACTTAATTTTTTTATATTACTTGTTTAGTATAATGTTATAAATTAATTAATGACTGATAAGTTAAATTTTTAATCTCTGGGTATAATATTTGTTATAAAAGTCTATTTAATTAATCATCCTTTTTTCTGGTAGGAATATACATCTGACACCAGTTGTGGAATTTTATAGATAACAATATGATGAAGTCTCTTTTGGAAAATACGTAACTCAACTGCTTGGTTATATATTTTTTAAAGTTTTCAAAAATCCTGATGAAGAGCATTTAGATGCATAATTCTTTACACAAGCATTAAATTGAATTGGAGTTATTTATGCAAAACCGAGTGTGGGATTATAGATTCTAACCTAAATTGAATTAGCGGTCTGTGCGTTTTAATTTGAGATACAAGCTGATCTGATGAATTTAAGAGAATAGTTGTTATAGACAAATGGAAGGAATAGAGCATTGAATAGATATGCCTGTTGAAATTCCATTTTTTACTTAAGAATTTTAACGAGAACATGGAGTTTTAACCTATCTAAGAGGCGATTCATTCATATATAGCGAAGTTTGGTACCAGATATTTTACATGAAAATGGAAGCGTGGGGCAATTAAAATATATTTACATAAATAACAAATAATGAAATAAATCGGAGTTACTTAAAGTCGGGACCCAACATTGAGCACGAATAAAGACCAAACCATTTTTTTAGGTAATAGTTATTTAGAGGTGTTTGAAAGGCATTGGAGTAGGAGTTACTTATTAGTATCCTTGTATATATCCATTAAGAAATAAGATTTAAATATTAATCTAGCTACTCAAACTTCATTATTTCATTCAAAAATATTATCAGATATTATTGATAAGTATTCTAGGTTTTGCAGCCCCGGAATCCCACCATTTTCTCCAGTCCCGAAATCCCGGGATTAAAATAACTAATCTCGGGATTTAATTTTTGTCCGAATTATATTTAAAAAAATTTTTTCTCATCAAAATTTTCCAAGAATTTAATTCTTAAATAATTTATATTTTGTTTATGAATTATGTACGCAGAATTTCTTTTGTGCTGTTATAAGTAAAAAAATATATGCAGCTCTCGTATGGGGGAACGTCGCACTGATCTAAGTGGATCACTGCAATTCTTACACAATAATATAAGCAACATCTCAAGAATATATTTTGTCACAGCTACTTCTTCAATCAAATGCCGTTAATTAATAGAGGACCCGCTTAAACACTTCAAATCTCATTTCATTACTAACAGCTCATGCAACTGATCTTCTATTTCAAAAAATGTAACACTTGAAATTGATTCACATTCTGATTCAATAACTGGATCAATTTATACACACAAACCATTAAGTGTATCAGAAGAACTAGATAAAGTTATCAAAGAGGTATATGTACCAATGCAGTCTATTAGATTTGAGACACTGTTATCAAAAATTTAAAAAGAAATCTCTTTTTGAAAATGGAGGGAGACGTGGTGACTACCTGAAAAGAACGTACTCCTATTTAATGACGATAAAACCTATTAGTATAGAATCCGAAGAAGCATTTTCTTCGGCAGGACAATTTGTAACAGAAATAAGGAGCCGTTTGAATGACGAAACGCTGGACGAGCTGTGTTTTTTTGAAAACTTACTTACAGAAACACAAGAAATGAAGAAATGTTTCTTTTTTTTTTTTATTTCATTATGTACTATTTTTTTATTTGTTTTTTATGATGAATTAGGTTTTTAATTTATTTCAATAAAATTAATGTTAAACTAATTTTAATTATAGTTTCAGTTTTCTTACGCAATTTCAACTATGCTAACGTGTAAGTATTTTTAATAAATAGTCAAATCCTAATCTCTTGACCAATTCCGGATTTGGATAATGTAATCCCAAAATCCCGGGATTGAAAGCATATAACCGGATTGTACATCCTAAAGTATTCTATGCTTTTAATAGTTAAAAATTCCATTATTAGTTTTCTTCACCCTTGATTTTTTGGGAAAAAAATATTAATTAACACACATCATTAGAAATGATTACTGTTTTGATGCTTGTGATGCAATGGCAATGATGTGATTTAGGTTTTGTTATTATGGTCTGAATATTACAGCTTAAAATGATCATTAACATAGAATTTTCTCTTAAAATTTAAAAAAATTAATCAAAATGAAAGTTTAACTGAACTTTCAATATTGTTTAGGTCAGAAAGCCTGCCATGCCTCCCAGAAATTTTTCGCCGCAGCTGGTTTAAGGCAACTAAGTATTCTGTCACCTTCAATGCCTAAATGTTTTCTAGATAAAAACAAAAAAATTCTTAATTCTAGAGGGAGTTTAATTGAAGGAAGGCATTTATCTTTTAAAGCAACTCTTGTCTCGTTTTTTCAGCATTGGGTTTGATTTATTTTCAATAATCCACAAAGTAACTTAAATGATATTCTTTTCAAATCATTGCAATAAAAATCAACAAAAAAAAGGTGATTTAAAAGAAATGATAAAGCTACTATTTCTGTAAAACTTGAAATGGGATACAATTATATTGTTAGAAATATATCTTCAGGTGTAAGAGCAATATATTTTTTTAACAGTATCCTTTCTAATTTTACTAAACATAGCAAACTAATTTTCTCATGTCTTTTTTTATTATCTTTTTTCTTTAATGTTTAAAATTTCCTAATGCAAAATGTATAATATAAAGATGGAGTTGAATATTACTATCTCAAAATTATACACATACTAAAGAAAGAGAATGTGTAAATTTTACATTTTAAACCAAATGCCGCAAAAGTAGCTAAAATTGAATGTTATAAGGTATTTAACAACTAAATATCTTTAGTTAGCTTTAAAACTATTAATTAATTAGTTTATAGAAGAAAACTACTATAGCTAAAAAATTATAAAAAATCTACACCTCTCAAAATTTTATTGAAATTAAATTCGGTTTAAATTTATTTGATACTTTACATATCTTCAGTCATTAAATCACAGTAATCTTAGTTTTAAAATAATTTAAATCAGATTAAAGTAGCTTTTTAAATAAATTCTAGTTTTTGTTTTCGTGCATGTGAACAAAAATTTAATAGTTTTATTGAATGTGAAAAAGGCTTTTAACGAAGAATTCATAGTTTTCTAACAGTATTTCCAGTTTGTGGATAAGTATTATTTTTAAATTAACTTGAACATTTCTACCATCAGGTATTAACAATTAATTAATATGATCATATGTATTTATGTCTGTGGCAAAAAGAATTGGCAAACCTGAGATTCAGCGTAAGCAGTATCAAAAATAACATGACCATGTTACTATGTTTGTGTAATTGTCTTTTTATTTTTCATTGACGGAATGTAATTAATTTCATTTTAAACTAACTTCCTGTGTGTTTTTGTTTCGAAACATTATGTACAAATGATAAATTTTATGTATATACACATGAGTTCTTACAATAACAATAGTTAACAATAATTATAATTACTCTGCAAGATAAACACAACCTTACATAGAACCCATAGAATTGCAAATCCATTCATACTGGCGAAAGCAAGAAGTGCTTTTCGTTCTCTTTGGTATTTTATATTAATTAACATTAACTAGTTTAACATGTTTCAATGTTATTCACACTTCAGGAATGTTTAAAGCAGTTATTCAGATTGTCTTCCGCGGATTTCGTTTCACACATCATACCAGCTAAGAGAACTCTTTCGCCCCTTATGGGAAAAATCTTGATATATTGTTAGTCTTTTTCACTGCTATTGAGATCCATCTGATACAACCTTTCATGGAGTTCTTTCGTATGTAGTATACCAGCTGGTCCGTTAGTAACTAAACAAGTAATATAAAAACTGTTTTTTAAAGTCAATTCCTACTTCGTTAGAAAAACTTACTGGTGCCATCTGTTGCAGCCAATTGTAACTTCGACAGAAATAACGCAGAATAAATTTAAAATTAAAAAATTAAATTTAATTAATGAATTAATATTTGAAGAAAAAACCCTGCAATACATATAGAGAGAGAGAGCGTGAACTAATAGCAGGGATTGAAAAATAAGTCTTATGGATTTAGTTCTAGGAGTGGATGTTGAAACATATTTAATAGAGCTAAGCTGATTTTTAATCTCTTTGAAAATATGTTCGTTTTGCTCTTAGAGTTTTCTTTTCACTTCTGACGATAGTAAGCACCATTTCTGTTGTTGGCAATTTGAATGGGCTAAGACTCCGAAATTCACTCTGTGACAAATATTATAAGGTTTGTTAATTGTTTAGGAGATAGAGATGGTGCTATTTCATTAATCTGTGTGATACACTTGTATCTCCATCAGAGAGTGGATTTTATTAAAATAATTATATAAACAAAAAAAAGTTGTCTAAAGTGCAACGTACAAGATAGTCTTTAATTATTATTATTTAATTAACGCAAAAAATGTGGTATGAAAGTATCAAGAAATATAGTAAGAATCACTAGTAAAAATGTTAATATGCGTCCTGTTAAAATAATAAATAACTTTAAAAAAACTTTACCTTATTTGATTTTGTTTCAATAAAATCCTTAAGTTTATATATACATAAGACTCTCTCTCTTATGGATTTTATGTTTCATTCAAAGTTTTTAATTCGAAACTCTTTTTCCAAGACTAACTATATCCCAAAAATAGAGAGTTAAAAAGGCAAGTTTGGGGTATTTAAACTATATAGCTACAGGTTTTTGTTTTTTCTAAAATTTAGCTGACATTTTAAAACAGTTTTTACAATTCTAGATGCTTTGAAACCGTATACAATTCACAAAACTCCAGTTTCACGTGGAGAACTGGAGAAGTAAATTGTTTTATAAATGTAGTTCGTATTCTGTTAAAATTTTGATCAAATATGCTTGTTGTGATTTCTTTATTATCCCTTTCATTTCTACATTGTTATAAATACTGAAAGTACTTATGATAAGTTTTCCATCTCAGTCAATATTTACAGTCATTTTTGTTAACTACTTGTCTAAAAACGACAGAGTTTAAAATAAAAAAGAACTCAATTTTGGCTGCATTTGCGATAATGTGGAATGGCTTTTTTGAAAGTAATAATAATTTTAAAAACTCCAATACGCGAAAAGTGCTTTTAAAAACTAATTATAAATAATACTCTCTTTCTAATTTTCCAAAAAGAATTTTAGAAATCTCTTGTTAAAGTACTAAATTACTTGCGATATCTATGATTTAGAATTACAAAACATTTTTTCCCTCACTAACATACATATATTTCAAAAGCCTCATTTAAATAATCTTTAATCCGAACATTTTATAGCTCTGACTCCTAACATACATATTTCAGTAAAATTCTTAAATGATGAGATTTATAAGCGTTTTTCTTCCGCAAATGCTTATATTTTTGCATTCTATCTACTCCACGCAGTTCGTCTTCGACTTCTAAGTGAACGACGACTGGAAAAATTTCTTTTCTCGGTCGTTATATTAAAGAAAAGGAGGAAAATAAACAAAAAAAAAGTTAGAACATTTCCGCTTCGTCTGTGCACCACCTTTCCGCGGCACACCGGCGTCAACAAATGAGGATATTATGCATAAAACCCCCCAAACAAATCTCGATTCGTCTCACTGTACACCTGAAAGAGAACGGGATAGAACGTACCTCCTCTTTCTATCTCTGTCTACAACTTCAAAAAGAGAGGAGGATAGAACGACAGAACGAGAGAGAAAATTTGCGCTGGTATAGAAGGAGGGAGGCGGTAGCTTCAGAAGGGAGTTAGATAGGGAGGGCGGGGAGGGCACTGGAAGAAGGTTCGGTTGCCATTCCGGGTGGCTAAGTTTTCTTTCGGTGCGGCTCGTTCCTCATTACTTTGACCAATGATGCGTGGATGTCAATTCCATTCGGTGGTGGCAACAGTCGGGACGTCACGTGCAAGGCGTGCACAGATGCCGTGTGCGCCGTGCACGCACCGCTGCACGCACGAAAAGGGGCTGTCGGGGGGAGGGGGTTGGAGTGGATACGGATGGGGCTGAGTTACTGACTTCGAATCCGCTCTTAGTTCAGGGCTTTTCCTTCGCATCGGCGACCTGTTGGAATTTACTTTCTTGGTTTGAGGGAGAAATTATGGTTAAAGGTGTATGTAGGGATCGACTACGGAAAAGTCAATAATTTGAAGCTTCGTTTGTTCGTCAATGGGAGTGTGGCATCAAGTAATATTGCAGGGGAATGTGGAAAGCAGGTTTATTTCGGGGTTTTGGAGTAATTGATATGCTGGAAAATTCGAAATATCTATCTTAAATACGAGGAGAGATAAGTGTGCTGTAGATGCTGTCTGGCTCGAATTTCTTCTTGATATAACGAAAAGATTTTCCTATTTCACTCATACTGGGAGGTAATTTAAATGATCTGTGTGGGAAAGCATAAATAATCATGTAGTCTGCTGTGGAATTATTCATCTCGAAATTTTAAGCAGAAAAGGTTGAAAAGAATTCTTTATAATACAATCAAAAATCACATAAAATCCTAGAAGTGATATATATCGAATTCAAACTTGAACACATAGCCCACCCACACACATATATATATATGAAAACTAAAGAAAGGAAGTGTGCATAGAAAGTAGTGGAGGGTGTATTATCAGGAATGATAAGGTAAATTCAAATTAAATATAAAACAGGAGGCAGGGGATTTTATTTGTAGACAGGTACATATCGTTTGAAATTTTACAATAGGTTCAATAAGAGTGAAATGAGTATGTTTGCTCTTTTTTATCGTTATTTTATTTCATTTTGAAACTAAACAACTGCGCTAATTCTACGAGTTTCTCAAAGATTATGAGCTGTGTTTAAATTCTATAATATTCGCATTTTATAAGGTAGATTACTTAAGCACTTTAGGGCAAATGCTTTTATTATAAAAAAACTAACAAAATTTTTTTTCTGCACGGAGTAATATCTTTACATACATAAATATAATCATAAATATAAGAAAGGAACTTTAAATTTAAGAAGAAACTTTATTCATCTCTAGTCATTTTTACTAATATTAGAATTAAATGTTTCAGTGCAAAATAAATTACAGTTTAAAGAAACAAATTACTCACGAGGTAAAATTTAAATATATATACATATATATATATATTTGCATTACATTTTTAAAACTGTCAAAATACAAATTTAAAGTGTTTCTCGAAACTTCAACCAAGATAATTAAGTTATATTAAACTCTAGAGCGTCTATAGTTATTACTATAGGTTCTCTAGAGATTAGCACTCAACTGGATTATAAACTTTTATGATGATTTTTCAAATACACCTTGTCGTAAATTAAGCCCCATTTAAAATCATTCATCTGGTGATCATGTTTAATAAATTCATTGTTATACAAGCCTGATATATTGAATTATTAAGATGATAATCTCTCTATATATTGGAGAAAAGTGACTCGTTCATTCATAACGAGATCTCCGGAACTCTCAGGCCATCAGACTTTAAATTTCGCAGACATTTTTTTTTTAAATAGAAATCCACTAAGAACGTCTTTTATGAAAATCAACTTCCGAGGAAGGTTGTGGGAACACTACAGATAAAAAAAAGACCTGTTTTTGAACTATTAGACCTAAAGACTTAAAATTTGGTAAGCATGTTTCTTGTGTTGAGTAGAGATTCTCTAAGAACAGATTTTAGATTTCGGGGGCGTTATAGGTAAAAATTCCAGTTTTTAAAATATTAGACCCACAGACCTGTAATTCGACAAGCATTTTTATTTCGTTGAGTAGAGATCTGCCAAGAACGGATTTTGCGGAATTTAACATCCGAGAGGGTTGGGGGAGTTGTAGATTAAAATTTCTTTTTCGAACTATTTGAGCTTGATACTTGATTAGACTTGAAATTCGGCAAGCAGGCGTATTTCATTTATTAGAGATCCACTAAAAATGGGTTTTTTGCGGAAATTGATTTCTTTTTGTGGGGTTACGGAGGCGCCAGAAACAATTATACTTCCATTTTGGAAATTCAATTTCTTTTTAAATCAAGAGACTCGGGCTATATGAATGTTTTTCAATGCAATGGAGAGCTTAATGCTAGGACAGTGTTTCTCAAACTGTGGGGCACGCCTCCCTAGGGGAGCGTGAGCATTTTTAAAGGTCAAAAACAAATGGTTCTTTTGAATAATTAAAATTCTGAAAGTAAACAAATACATTCCGACAAAATAAAAAAAATAAAATATTCATTTACACGATAATACACTTATAAATGTATCAGTAGTACACACAATCTATTTTAAAATTAACTTAACAATACTAAGTTAAGGACAAGTTTAATAATTACCAGTGACCCTATAGATTTATCATATAAAAAATTATATGCCAACATTAACACTTAACTTGATAATTTGTACGGTTTATAATTAATCCCTTAAATGCCAATTAAAATTTACGCGATTCGATCCCCAATGCCACCGTTCAGCACGTAGGTAAGCGTATGTGGTGTATTGAGGGAAATGGGTGGTAGAAAAGGAATAAACAATCAAATCCTATGAAAGAAGTGAATCCTTCGCAAGCATTGCCAAGGTCATTTTATTGCTCTTTTCAAAGCCTTCGGAATAATTTTATGGATAGCAGTTCACAGAAAAGATATAACTTCGGAAAGACGTATATATACGTCTGGGGCAATTAACATACTGACTGAGCGAGACGTTTATATACGTTGGGGGGTTGAAAAGGTTAAAGTCGTTTTGTAGGTTTAACGTCATAGTATTATTGAATTCAATACATCGTTATTATATGGAGAGGGGCAGGATGCAAATTATGATTGAATATAGGGTCGCAAACATTGAAAGTTTGAGAAACACTGTACTAGGGCATAGAAATCCAATAACTTAAAAACAATATTTTGTCATATAACATTATGAAATACTCAGCAAAGCGGGCGTATAACGGTTAGTATTAGTTATAATTAAATGTCTAAGCAAATATATGATTATTGGATGCATAAGCAGAAAATAAGTACATAAATTAAGTAAATAGGTGATAGAAATACAACTTATTGCTCGAACACCCACCACACTAAGACAAGCCTTCTTATCTTTAGAGAAAGAGGCCCTAAGGATGGGACTAAAAATCAATGAGAATGAGACCAAATACATGTCTTGCACTAAATCATGTTTTAACAATTCCCCCTTTTAAAATTGAAGAGTATAATTTTGAAGTTGTTGACTGTTTCACTTATTTAGGTTCGGAAATTAACAATAGAAACGATTGTACTATTAAAATTCAAAAGAGGATTATTATAGCTAATAGATGCCTTAATGGAATATGTAAATATTTATGAAATCCAGTTTAATCAAAAGAAAAACAAAGGTTCTATTGTATAAAAGTCTTTTAAGATCTGTATTAACGTATCCCATGTCTGGAGCAGATGAGAACATGATAAGTATCTACGAAAGGAAGATTTTAAGATTTATTTTTGAAGGAATTTAGGAAAGTGGAATGGGGCGGAGATCAAATCTTGAATATCGATCATATAAAGAATCTGAGATTGTTAACTTCCTCAAAATACAACAAATTAAATGGGCAGGTCACGTTGTCAGAATGGACGAAGACCGCACTACTAAAAAAGTCTTCAGTGCCCAACCAATAAGCGCACGGAGAAAAGGCAGACCAAATCTTAGATGGATTGATGGCATAGAAAAAGATCTCCCAGGTTTGAGAACTAAGAAATGGAGAACACTAGCAGGAAGAAGGCTAGCCTGGAAAAGGCTTATTGAGAAGACCAAGGCCCACTCTGGGCCGTCGAGCCACTGAGGAAGGGAGGAAATACAAATTAAAATGTCAAGATTTCATCTATAAGATAGTAAACTCTGAGAATAAGTCACATGGCTTTCTTATAAAATAAAAACACTGCGGAAGACACGATTGTAGTTTTGAAGATACAGCAGCGGCGCACACAAGGGGGGTGTCCTAGGGGTCTGGACCTCCCCCACAAAAGCCCTTGATTTTTTCCCTATTGATTATAATTCTAAGTATATAGTATGTAAAATTTAATTAAGTATTTGCTATTAACGATTAATTTTATTAATTAAGGCTAGTTATGTATTCAATAATTACTTTTTATTTTTTTTTTTGTTCCCGAAAATCGACAAAATCAAAAGGAACATGATACAAGAATGATGGACTTTCTACCCTGGACATCCCCCTTGAAAAATTCCTGTGGGCGCTACTGAGATACAGGGTATTTAATAAATACATTTAGAATACTAACTTTATACTGAAATTGAATTTGGTTAATATATGCCGAATTTGAAGTTTTGGAAGAAATCGTAAATCCCTGTAGTCATCACAAGATGAAAGATCTTTTTATCTATTTATACATTCGATACAATTCAGGGGGAGGAAGGAAACTTGTACAAAAATTACTAAATAAAAGAAGAAAAAGTTAACAAATAAATTTCCGCATACGGAAGGGGACACACCCCTCCATTGTACTACGAATCGGCTTATTTTGAGAGGATTAAAAAATAAATAAGTAAATCAAAAAGAAAAAAAAAGAACGGTCTGAATTTTGGATCGTTTTACAGGCGGAGGACCTTCCTTTGTGAAGAGGCGAGCTTACAAACCCCCCTATGCCATGGAGAAAGATTAAATGAGAACCGAGAAAGGTCCGAAAACTTTGTCTTGTTTTTTTAATTACAATTTCTATTTCCGAAGTTTCTCCACGGCGTGTTGAAGGGAAGAGGATTAGCGTTCGAAAACTTTGGCAATAGTGAGGTCAAGTTTTCGAACTCGGTTTTGCTTTTGTTGTACTTGACTCCTTCCCCCTTTTGGTGATGGAGGTCTTAATGTTACTGGGTAGGGGAATTGAAAATCCCTTAGGGATTTCTGTGGGGTAGAGGACCAGTTTAATTCCATCAAAGTACTATTTCATACTGTTAAAATTTCATTGAAAAAGACTGTTGGAGAGAGAAGAGATTTCGAGATTTGGTTTTGGACTCGAGGGAGTTTTTTTTATACATAAATAATAGAAAAGTAGTATTTATTGAGTCTGAATTAATACTTTTGTTGTATTTTTTATATTTTTTTAAGGTCTTAAACAGAAAAATCATTAGGAATTTTAATAAAATATTGTATTCCTTCTACAAAATCCTCTTTCTAGATTACTGCTTCCTAAAATAACATCTATATGTAGTAGAAATTATAAGTAATACTGATCTTAGAAAATGTGTATTGATCTTAGGATTTGACTTGTAATTTACACAGATGACACTTCACATATTTTGTTATCATTTGAAGCATATTGTCTAATATGTGATCAAACTATCTAATTTTTTTGCATTATGTGTTTTATAAATATTATAACCAGTGGTCTTCACACTTTTTCGACTTACAGAACCCCTAGACCAGGGATGGCGAACCAGTGGCACGCGTGCCATTGACGGCACGCGACACAATATTTTTGACAGTGATCCAAAGGATTTGCATTTTATTTCAAAGTTCTTTATGAAGAATTATAAACAAGCGCCAATGATCAGTCGCGGAGCGGCGGGGAGCACACTCGTTTGTTATTGTCTTGCCTTAGTTACATCGCAGACTTCAATTGCTTATTATGTAAATTTTGTCTACGCACAGCATAGTCAATTTCATTGACACAACTGTATTTTAAAGTTTATCTGTGTTATATCTACGATTTTTAACTGTTATTTAACATGGCTATAGTTCAGCAAAGAACAAAAAGTTCAAGTATAAATATAACAGAGAATTTTGAATTTAGTGGACCGATAAACATGGCACGATTAGTAAAAGGCGACAGAGCGGTGTGTGTTTTATGTTCTGGAATAGTGGTATGCGGAACATCGTCTGTAAAATGGCATTTGGAAACAAATCGCAAATCCTCTTGTCAAAAAAGTGAACCACAGCAAAAATAATTGCTTAGAAACCGTTTGGCAGATGAATCAAGTTCAGCATGTATTTTACAAAAAATAACATCTTACAATCCTAATATAAGTTATTTATCATCCGCACACTCTGCAACAACAGAAGTCACACTAATGTTCCTTTTAATTTGAATTACACGTATAACTAAAACATGTATAACTATACAGTGCAAAAGGTATTTTTTCGTAGTAAATAGAGTTTTGTGTTAGTATTTAGTTTTATTATTTTTCCAATAATCAGAAGTCAAAATTATTGAACGGCACGTCTGTACCACATTAAACACTTCTTTAGAAAAATGGCATGCTGATCCAAAAAGGTTCGCAATTCCTGCCCTAGGCCTAGAAAATGTTTCGTGGAATCTTATTCCACATACACTCTTAGGAGGAATATATCAAAATAATATTTAAAGTAGATCGACAATAGATCAGTGTACAGGCAATTAAAAAAAGTATTGCATTTATTATTAAAAAATGTCATCTGTTTAATATAATTTACTCATTAATAATATTGATTTGTAATCCATGTGTAACTTACCCATGCATTATGTTTAGTAAGCTGAGATATGTACTTTACATTTCTTCACACAAACTATCGAAGTCTAGGTGTATTGGGATTAATTCAATCGTAATATTCTAGAATTTTTTTATGTTTTGTTTTGTAGCCAACTCAGTTAAGAAATTTTTTTTACCTATACACATTGTTCTAAACATTAAAATGTTTATAGCTGTGTAGAAAAAAGTCATTTTACATAATTTTAAATCAAAATTTAGGACCCGTTTTTTTTAAATTTAGTTTTTTAACATCGAATCTGCTAATATGTAAATTTTTCCTTTTTGTAGGTATTTTTCACAAAAAGGTGATTTTCCATTAAAAAATTTTATTTTTGCAAGCATTGTACAAACAGTATAAAAGTAAACTCGGGAAACCCCGGAAAATAAAACAATATATATTCACAATCTGTAAGTAAATATATATAAAAGATAAAAGTTTTTTAATAATCTTTTATTATATTAAAATATAAGCCTAAAAAATATTTAAAAATAAAGTTATGATGTATAAATTTTTCAGTTTCTTAATGACAGGGATGAGTTTTAAATTTTTGTGTACATACAAACATCATAGTCTTTCAAACATCTTTCTTTTCAATTTTTTATTGTGTCTCGTGGAACCCCAGGGTTTCGTGGAACACAGTTTGAAGCCCACTGTTATACACAAACATAGATTTACTTACGCCACACTAGGAAGCAACACAAAAGCTGTTGATGATAGACCACTAACTTTGATCCACGGTGAAATGACGAGGTCGAACCTGAGCTGAATATCTTAATTTCCACCCCAACGGGAGGATTTTGAGCCCCAACAGATTTAACGTGCAACAGCCCCTCTACATAGGGTTTCTTCTGTGGCACTAGGTTTCGAGCCTTCGAATCAACAGCGGCCAGGAGCTATCGACCATTACCACTATCCATGCATAGAGAGAGAAAAATAGCGAGCAATAGAGCATTCAAGTTTCAGATTTGGGATCTTATTCCTCTTGGTAGCTACGAAACGGGAAAAAGAATTGTTTAAAAATATTCTTTGATTAAAAATATTATTTTGATTTCTTGTAAAACAGAAGATATGCTTTAATAAATAGCTCTTTGTTTTATTTTTTTAAAAATAAAACTCAATAGCTTTAATAAATAACTTAACCCTTTAACTGTCGATTAAAAGTTACCCTATTCACTCCTTAATGACATCATTTTTCACGTATGCGCACGCATGCGGTGTTATCGGGGGGAAAAGAAAAGGGGGGAAAGCACATTCTTCTCTGAAATGATAAGATTCTTCACAAACACTGTCATTTTATTACTTTTCAAATATATAATTTATAGTTTTTAAAAACTTACCTTTAACTCTTAATGTGAGCAAATTTTTTTTGGCTAAAATGTTGAAAATTATTATTTTCCTTTAAAAAATTCGCATTAAAATAATAGTTTGATTATGGTAAGAATCATTTGAATTTTTATTTAAGAACTTTGATTTTAGGATTTTCAATGAATTCAAAGTATTGGCCAAGATATTACAAATTGTAACAACTCTGGGAATTACTGAAAATATTTTTGTTAATTTTAGCTTCGAAGTTGCGTAAAACTTCTAATTAATATTCTCTTAAAAACCCTTGTTCAGCCTTTCCAAAATTCAATGAAACATTTTATGCTCAATATTATAAAATTGTATGGGCAAATTTGTGAGTTGTAGGAGATATATACTCTAAATCTTTACTATCTTGAAACAAAGTTTGTCTTTGGAATCTTAAGTTTCAGATATTCTACTATATATAAACTCTGGAAACTTTACAATATAGTCAAATCCTTTGGTTTGGTTAAATTTTGAATTTTCTTAGAAATGTTATATAATAACTCCGATTTCGCGAATGTTATGAAAGAACTCAATAACATTTATTACATAGGAGTATAAATTCATTTTAGCAGTATTCTGGCTTTTAAATAGAAACTATGATGAAGTTTAAATTCCTCATTTATATTTGATGTTAAATTTCATTTTAAAAAATTAATTTTAATATCTAAGTTACTTTTATTTAAAACAGTTTAATTAAACAAAACGACCATTCTATATATAGAAAAATATTTTAAAAATTATAGGATCATAAAAAGAATAAAGTCAAATTAAATACCTTTTTTTTTGTATTACTTAAAAATGAACTAAGTTTCTTTTAGAAATTTCTTTCGTTTTTCTTTTTCTGGTGCCAATTTTATTTTCCAATGAGTTATAATAATTAATTCTAATGATCCGTGCTAAAAAATTACTGGATGAGGTCAATTCAATTTAATCCTAGATAATTGTTAAAATAGCTTTATTAAAATTTCAAACTATAAATTGAAATATGACAATTTCAAACCGCAAATAAGTTTTCATTGCTATATTTTACCTTGTATATAATGTATTTTGAAATTTATAATTGAAATTGTAGTTTCGAGCAATTCAAAATGAGAAAAATCGTAACTTAATAATAGCACCTTGTTTTTTCTCTTCTCATTAGTAGTTAAGAAAATATTTTTATTAACTTAAACGAATGAAAAAGAACATAATTAATTATGATTGGTAAATTAATTATAACTTAAGTTGATTATATTACTGACAACAATATACAACTTTTGTTTTGAAGAGATTTAGGTTTTTAATTAATTATATTGCAGTAGCTTTTATGAGCTTTTAGTCAGAAAATAACAGAATATCTTTAAAAAAACAACTATGATATTTATCATAGAACAATTTGATGTAGCCTTAGTTCGATTTCTTTTGTTTCGAATGAATGGTTCCGCGCATGCGCTGGTCTACTTTTCACCTGCGTAAACATTCTGCAAACGCGTGAAGAGCGACCCGCTGCCACTGCGCTTGTGTAAATTCGATACGCCATCCCCTCTCAGATAGGGAATCTCTATATTTTTTTAGTCAAATGTCCTTCTCTTTCTAAAAAGCTTTTACAAAATGTGAAAAGCGAAGGAAAGAGAAGGAAAAAAAAAAAAATAGATCGTCCAAACTTCTCTTTTTACACATTGAAGAGGTGCGTATTCAAAACGGACCTTCAATATGAGGATTAGCTAGAATATATCTATATTGATTTTACTTCTTTTTATTTGCCTTGGATCAACCTGTTTTGTCGCAGTGGGTTTTTCTCCTTCACTCCTGAAGATATTTTTTTCTATTACCACGCGACTGTACTATCTAGCCTTGCACCCCTTTTTCTAAAAAAAAAATTCTTCAGTTGACTAAAATCGTCTAAATTCACCCCCTTTTTTTATTATTCCCTTTTTCGCCCATATTCCATCAGCACCTTATTTCTGAGAGCTTTAACTCTTGTGAAAGCTTGCATATATTCTGGGGGACCTTCTGTTAGGAGGAGAGATCCGGTAGGCCCCACTGTGCAAAGTTTTATATGAAAAATATATTTTTTTCCCCTTTTTCCACCACTTCCTCTCTTCTTTCGTCATCATCTTTTCCTACTTCCCTTTTGCTTCAAAATTCCCTATTCAAAGTAGGGAAAAACTCTATTTCGCATAGACGTTATCCCTCAGCCCTCTTCAACACACTCCCTCTTATCTCATTTTGGGAAGCATTCGAAAAGGATAGAGACCCAGTTTATTTTTTCGAACACAGAGACGGTAAGAAGAAACTTCGAATTTCTGAAATCTTCAGGGGCCTGCAAAATGGAATGAAAAAAAATCGTTTTTCTGTAGTATTTTTTATAATATTACTTTTCGGAGATATGGTTATATGCTTTATATTTTTTCCACACCTGACTTTAGGTATCCATCTATGCATAAACATATACATACGCGTGATTTCTTGGTACAGTTAATGGATTTTTCTTCCGCATTTTATTCGACTAGATTGGGACAGTTTAGGAATTGAAGTTCAACAGTTCTTTTGGAAAAAATTTTTTTACCCGCCTCTTCGTCTTAACCATATATGCGTTGTGCGTTTTGTGGATAACGGAAGTAGTGACTATCCAATTTCTCTCAAAGAAATTTATTTATTCGCACAGCTTGGAGTTAAGAAGGACAACTGGAAATTTTCGTTTAAAAAGGCATTTCACGGAGGTGATAAAAAATATTCGTTGAATCAAGAGAAATGCCTCGGGATTTATTTCGAAGTTCATATTGCCAATCATTTATATCCAGAATTTATTTTTTTCCTTCTATTTGTTGCTTATTTATCTCAGCACTTTCATTTCAAAACTGAATTAATACAGATAAATAAGGCTTTTATAGAAATGAATATTTCAAATTGAGTTTTTGCTGATGAAATCGGATAAATAAAATTTTTGACTAAGGGGTTGGAAATATATTTTGAGGAGTAGCCGCAGTCAAAAGATTCAATTTAACTAAGAATATTTATTCCATTAAGGTTTTTATTTAAATTTAATTGGGGGAGGATGTTCTTCCCTGGTTAGGCGTCTTTTCCACAAGGAAGTATATCTGAACGAAGGTATTGCTTCATAATACAAAACTGAAAAATAAGATGCGTGATCTTTATTAATATTAGAGCAGAAGCCAGTTCACCGTACGTGTGTGTGCGCGTGTGATAACCGAAGAACAGGATCATTGATAGGGGAACAAAAAGGGTAGTAAAATCGCATTAGCCATTTCACATGATACTAAATGCAATAATTCTTTCCAAATTAAATTTAAAATCTCCCAATGCCCACTTTTTTTTCTTCTATTTTCAATTTCCCTACTATTATTCATACTTTCCTATATATATTATATTCCAGGAAAATGACGGACGAAATTAGGAATTTTATCAAACCCAAAAGGGATATGATCAATTGAGGGGAGTTTTAAATAACGTCTCTTAAAGGTTTTTTTCCTGATAAAAGTAAGTGATTTTATCAAATCCTGAACTGTTTCGTAAATGATGAACTAGTCAGGTTTGCATTGACAAAATGCTGTCGGGGAGAACATCTGGGGAGGGTCGAGGTCCTTGTATTTCCCTAACCATACAGATATATTCGATCCCCTAAATATCAACCCTTATATTTAAAAAAATTCCCCAAGGATAAACATGGGGATTGATTTTTAAATTTAAAAAAACCAGGGAAGATTTTACACATCAAAAATACCACCTAATTTTCAAATTATTTGATAATTAGTTTCAAAAAATAATTTTGTATTTCTTAATATTGTTGGAACTTCCTACGTTTAATAATGCATCCTATTTGTTAAAAAAACCCTTTTAAACTTTTGATATATTTTCTTATTTCAAAACGATTAGGGATTTGTTAAAACCCTTTTTTTCCAGGGAAAAGACCTTGAAAGACGTTATTTTAACATTTCCGTCAATTGATCATCTCCCTTAGGGGTTTTATGAAATTCCTAATTTCATCATTCTCCTCGACATTACATATATATTTAAATATATATAATTTAATCCAAAATCAATAATCAATTAAAAAAAGAAACCACGTAATCTTATAACATTAAATCCCATTTCAAAATATGAATGGGGAATATAAAATAAAATTCAACGTTTTTAAAAAAAATTAAAAAATTTTAAAATAAATTTATAAAAAATCCAAGTCAACCCCGGACTTAGGACCGTAAAAAGGGGGGAAACTAGTTTGATGGCCCCCTTTCCCTATTCAATTTGGTAAGTTAATCGGAAAATATCAATTCTTAAAAATTTAAAATTAAAAATTAAAAAAATTAAACCATTAAATTTGAAAAATTAAACTTTTCCATCGCATTCTGAAAAATATTATAACATTAAATATTAAAATTCTAAAACAATTAAGTGCATAATATAAGGAACCCTCGAACACCAAAAGTACGCACCCATCTTTAAAAAAAGTTGTATATAGAAAAAAATTCAAAATCCCAAAAGTTCAAATTAAAAAATCGTTCACAAATGAAAGCGTAAATCCAAAACTCCATCCTATCAAAAATTTAACAAATTTTTAAAGTTTTCTCTATTTTAATCCCAAAGATTCCCTCCTTTTTTTGCTCATAACTCCTACTCCAACGATTAATATTTTAAAATAAAAAAAATATATATATATAAGGTCAATTCTCTACTAACAAAGTACATCAAAAAATAACACTCGACAAACACATAGACAGCAGGGAAAATCACACAATGGACAAAAGAGTAATGAATAATAAATATAAAATGGATGCGATTATGAACATTACTGACTTAGGACAGTTATTATATAAAATTTAAAATTTTATAAAAGTGGGGTTGAACATGTTTTGGCCAGCCAACCTTCCCCTTTTTTTGTAAATAACACTGGAAAACCAATGGAAATAATGGATAAAATATCTAAATCCATTACAAGATGAGGTAACTTACTAAAAAATTTCACTTACAAAAACAGAGCCCCTAAAACTGAGGGGAAAATTCAATTTTTTCCAATTTATACCTAATAAGATTTAAATCAAAAAGGGGGGCTGAAATGTAGCACTTAACCAAAAGATTAAAAGGAAATAAAATTAATAATAGTTGCATATTATAGCAAAACTATGATAACACCAGAGTAAATATGAATAAAATAATAGTAAGTAATTTCTAATCTAATATTAGACTATAGGAATAACTATAACAAAATATTTATTTATAGTAATAAGCTATTATCAATCTCATAATTTTAATCTAACTATTTTGAATATTTTTATTTATATAACTATTAAAAAAAATAAATTGGGTTTTTTCTGATTTAAGCAATATTTAGTAAAATGTGTATAGTTATTTATAATGTCTGATTTTTTGACACAAGAAATTTATTATTTGTATATAATTAATAACAATATTTCTGAATATTATATATATATATATATATATATATATATATATATATATCGTTAATAAAGTACATTCTATTCATCCATTCAAGTTCAAATACATTTTTTAAACTTGTACTAGATGACACCTGATGCTAATACAGATTTTTTTAATTCATTAATTAAATGTAATAAATGAATAAATAGTAACCAACCCTACATACAAAAAGGAAAATAGCTCGTTGTGTCCTTGTAGTGCCTTATATTGGACTTCTAATTCAAAGGTCGTGGGTACGAATCCTACCTGGGATGGCCTGATTTCTGAGGATGAGATTTATGCATGAATAAATGGTAAACAAAAATAATGATCCAACACCATATATAGAAAGGAAAATCGCTTTCTATTTTGCCACTTAATATTGTGATTCTGTCAGATGTATATGCTTATTTATATTAAATGTAATTATTTAATAAAAAGTAACTAAAATAAAATTTTTCTTTGTTGACCTAAGTAGGAATTAACTTAAAATTTTTTTTTTTTATTTTACTTGTTTTATCGAACATTTTAATAGTTCTCTGATTCTAGCCGACATTAAGCCCGCTAATCACAACCAAAGTATTTTTCAACTTAGTACAATGTCCAGATGAAATTTAAGCTGTGGTAGACTCGAATGCGTAGCCGGAAATATTTCTCACGAGTTATGGGTTTGTGAAAGTTCTGGAATCACTAAAGATTCTCCAAGTAAAAGGGTTGGTGCATATTAAATCTGTCGAGATTCAAAGTCATTCAATTGAGATGAAGGGGAAGTTTGGAGAGTAGGTATCTAGTTTATCCCTCATCCTGGTTACTTGATCGAGGCTCAAAATTATAAAGGGTTTTTAGTCAATAGCTCCGTCATCGCTTCTGCGTGTCGTGATTAAACAAGCAACTAATCAACCAATTAAAACAGTTTTAAAAAATAAACTCTTACTTGAAGTTCCATGTACAAATCTTCTCAAATATAAGTTTATCAATTGTAAAAAGAGAACACATTTCGGGATTTTATGGTATTCCTTTTTCTTATTCCTGTCTATTGCATCCCTCCTCTTAGTGGTAGACAGACTTTTTTGTCGGGGGTGCTGAAGGGGAAGAAAGCGAAGAATTTTAATGCTAAAAAAAAAAAGGGGAGGGGTAAACATCAAGCCTCGCGCACGCAGCCCAACTGCTTCCTTTTCTGTACAAATTTAGTTTTTTTCTCTCTAATTTAAGTTAACTTATTAAACAGCCAGGCTATAAAACTTCTAATATTTATTATTGAAATAAATGTTATTTTAAGCATATATTGAGAACATATTATGTATTTATTCTCATGAAACAGACGTTTCATAAAATATGCATAAATTTCTTCTCAATTATAGTAATAGTAAACTAACTTCAGTAACGAAAACAAGTGTCGACTAGCATTTGAGCATGATTTAAAATTATGGACTACTTCGGGGGAGAAACCCGCGGCCCAAGGGACACATGTGGCCAGCCTTGGATAATTTTTCGGCCCTTGAGATTCATTATACATCTTTACAAAATACGACTATTTTGTGCAATACTTTTTTTTAACAAATCCCATAATTGTTTTTATTTTATCACTTTGCTTCTGTTACTATAAATCTTTTTTTTTTCTTTTTTCGAAAATAAAATTTATTGAATATAAATCTCGCTCAAACTTAACGGACTAAATATGCAACATCATTTGCGATGCGTAAATAGTCACATTGAGATTGATTTGTAGAAACTAAATGAAAGAGTTTATAAACAAATTTCTAACTCATTAAATTAATTATTATTAATTAATTAATTGCATTATTATTATATTATCTATGTTTGTATACATATAAAAGGACATTGAAAACAATAATATGTTAGTCTGCTTTAAATTTTCACCCGAATAAGTTCTTGTAATGAGTCCAAATCTAATATAAAGATATATATTTTTATATGCAGCCAGCAGGATTTTAATGTTTTTACGAAATGGCCTGCAAGGTCATTTGGGTTGGACACTCCTGGACTACTTATTATGTGATAAATGCTTATATCTTCGCGTTTTTGGTTTTTTAAGGAGGGGGGGCTTTTTAAATTGAGGGTATTGGGTCCATCTAAATAACATCGCTCTACCGTTACATGAGGAATATTAGAGATTTAGCGATTACCCTTGCGATATAGAACTATGAGTGGGGGACGAGAGCTGTACCCGAGTGGGTCTGTCCATCCTTTATATTCACCATGGCTTCAACAATAAGGTCAGTTGACAGACACTTTTAAATTGCTTCTAAGTGAAATGTGAAAAAAATAATCAATCATTGATAATCCTTAACATTCCCGTCATATTTTGGGAAAACTTTAGAACTCATCATTCTGAGCTGCTATCTTTCAAAGAAATGGGTTGGCGTGGCATGAAAATTTGGTGAGCTGGCACAGTGGCGTAGTTGCCACCGTATCAGCCGAATAAATGATACGGGGCCCCCCAAGAGTGTCACTTAGATTAGAATACATGTTAAAAAATTTTTTTAAAGGACTTTTTTGACAAAAACAATTATTTAAATACAATTTTTTTGGCAAAAATTAACTTAGAAAAAACCTTTTTTCAAAATGTTCCCTTTTTGTGAAAAATGCTTCTATTGTAATAATTTTTTTGCCTTATATCTCTTACAGAGGCTAAATATGATTTTTAAAAAATTCACATTGTTTTCAGGCTACAACCAATTAAAATAATGATGGCTTTTTTTTTTCTTAAAATGTCTCCCCTCTGTTGTGTCGAAAAAACATGGAAAAACCCCCACTTCAAGTTTTATTTCAAAAATTCTAGTTGAGCCTCTGAAGAGGTCTGACTATGGGGAAAAAATATTAAAAAGAAGCATTTTTCAAAAAAGGGGAAATTTTTTTGTGGGTCATTCTATGTTCATTTTTGTCAAAATATTGTAATTAAATAATTTTTTATTGTAATACTATTCTTAAAACAATTTTATACACGTTTTCTAATCTAGGTGACACTAAATGTCATAAATATTATCCAATTATACGCTTTTACAAAATAATGGTTCCGAACGGAGTCGTATAATTTAATATATTAAGGGGTCCCCAAAAGGGTGTGCAAAAATTTTTGATTCGAGGCCCACTCAAGACTAGCTAAGCTAGTGGTTGGGCACCAGCTCAAGTGTCGTACTCGTCACTTAATCTGTATAAATGATCTAGCTTATTGATATATTTTCTTATCAATGCTTGTGATTATCCTTCAATTACATTTAGATAGATCTTTTAATTTCTGTTTTATACACTGTCACATATTTTGCTACATTTCTTCCATATGGTTATTGCTTCTCAATTAATTAGAATAATCGAATAATATAGCTATAGACACATTTCATTAATTACACTAAAAATAATTTTTCTTGCTATTTGGTTGGGGTCTTGTATCTTTTTCATGATAAATGATTGATATTATTTAGGAAATATTGAAATATCTCCTTAAAAATATAGGGAAAGTTATCAATATCTGCCTGTAAGCATGAATTTGACATATTTGACAAGAATTAAAACTACACAACATTTAAATTTTAGAGAAAATCTTTGATGTTTGAAAATAGCTGCAAAATTTGTGATTAAGAATGCATTTATTTATTTTATAAGCTCAATTTATATTGCTTTTGAAGAAAAAAAAAAAAACAATAGTAAACGATGTAAAGAATTAGAAAACATTACACGCAAGAATAATTTAAGGTATCCGACAACGTTCGGAACCGTGATTTTAAAAAAGTACAAAAATGGATAATTTCCATGACATTTAGTGTCACTTAGTTATAAAATTTTTAAAATTGTTTTAAGGACATTTTGACAAAAAAATTTTTTTAAATCAATAATTTGGCAAAAAATTTAACAGAAAATAACCTTTTTTTCAAAAAGTTCTCCTTTTTAAAAAAAGCTTCTAAAATAATAATATTTTTTGGGGTGTGCTTATGAAATAAGGGCTTCTCAAACTGAACTATTTCTTTTAAAAAGACATTATTTTCAGAGTTACAACCAATTGAAATTATTTTCGGCGTTTTTTTTTTTAAAAATTTTTCCCCCCTTTTGTCGTAAAACATGGATAAACCCACTTCTAAGTTATATATTTCAAAATTCTAGTTGACCCCTGTCAGAGGTCAAAAAATACAGGCAAATATTATTATAATAGAAGCATTTTCACAAAAAAAATTTTTGAAAAAGGGTCATTTATGTTCATTTTTTTTCAAAAAATTGTTCTTAAATAATTTTTTTTTTTGTTTATTCTTAAAACAATTTTATTTACATTTTCTAATATAATGACACTAAATATTAAACTATCCATTTATACGCTTTTTCAAAATCCCGGGTTCAAATATCGGTACCCTTTAAATTATATAAAAATTTAAAAGGAAAACCCTTTTTTTCCTGATATAAGATATTCTAAATTAATATTTGTTGATTTTACTTTAAAATGATATCATACAAAAACTAGTAAAGGCAAACTTTAATGGTATATGTGTGAGAAGAACCCCATCGCACCTTCCCTACGCACAATAGCGAATCCGCCAGTAATCTTTTAAGCAAATTATAGAACTTAATTAAGCATTTCAAAAATCTCGGCTTGGGGCAAGTCGGCACTTAAAACTCTCGAATCCTAGATAGATATCATATCCCGATGCGTTTTCTCCCGGAGCAGCGATTCTAAATGGGAAAATGATAGCGAACAGTCTCTGAGGCGCCCTTAAAGCCCCGGCGCGTCCCTCGGGATCGGTGGGGCGGCGCGAAACGGAGTCATCCAGGAAGCATTACGTCCTAAGGAAGTGACACCTAATACCGCCGTAGAGCCGTCAGGGCTGTGTCCTTTTATGCAAAATATTTCTTCTGGAAAGCTGTCAGCATTAGTTGATGGCATAAGCCCTTGCACATTGGATATGCATTTTGATACGAAGGGTCCCTCTCTTGCTTGGGTTGTCGAAATGAAACGATTCCGGTTAATCCCGTTTTTCCCCCCCTGAGGACTCGCCGGCGGGTTCCCGGACTCCGCTAGAATTAGAAAAGGGAGGACGCGTTTGAAAAGCTAATACGGGACGGTAGTTCTGAAGCATGGCGCCGTCCAACGTTTGGATGGCTCCCTGGCTTTAATAGATCCACGTCGCCCGGTGGACTTTGGTCCAAGGCTTTGAGTTTGGAGAGTGGATTTCGACGAAGGGATTTGGAGAGGGACGAATATTGTGTGACGCACACGTGAAAGTAAAAACCGGGATTCTTGTGTGGGAAAGAAACGGTTTGATGGGCTTGAAAATGAAAACGTCTTTCCGTGATTTTCTCGAAGGATGTTTGTCATTTTGGAATCTGTTTCGGGGTATATGTGAAAGGAATTAAAAGATCGTGTAATTGTTTTGTTTATATGGGAATAATACAAGAATAAATTTTAGACCTTAATGTTTCTTGGCTCTTTTTAATATACTTATGAAAAAGAATTAAAGATTCTTTGAATTTTCTAATGAAAAAAAGTTCCTTTCACTTTATATTTTTGATGTATTGTTTTGATTAATTTATTGTTAAGGTATCCGACTACGTCCGGAACCGTGAATTTTCAAAAGCGTATAAATGAATAATATTTATGATATTTAGTGTCACTTATAGATTAGAAAATGTATATAAGGCGGATTTTAAGAATGATATTACAATAAAAAAATTATTTAGTACAATATTTTTAGCAAAAAATGAACATAGAATGACCCATTTCAAAATATTCTCCTTTTGTGAAAACTGCTCTATTATAATAATATTTTGCCTGTATATTACTCAGACTTACTCTGTACAGAGGCTCAACTAAATTTTTGAAATATATACCTTAGAAGTGGGTTTATCCATGTTTTTACGACAACAGAGGGAGAAATTTTAAGAAAAAACGCCGATAATTACTTCCAATGGGTTGTAACTCTCAAAATAATGTGAATTTTTTTCAAAACTCATAGTTGAGCTTCTGTACAGAGGTCTGAGCTATATGAGTAAAATATTCCCATTATAATTAATCATTTTGACAAAAGGGCAACCCCTGAAAAAGGTATTCTAAGTTAATTTTGCAGAAATATTTAGAAGTAATTTTTTTGTCAAACTGTCCTTAAAACAATTTTTTAGCAGACATGTATTCTAATCTAGAGTGACTCTATATAATCCATCATTTATACTTTAAAATCGCGGTTCCGAACATAGTCGGATACCTTAAAGAGTAATAACTGATTGTGTGTGTTTACTGAATGCTTATTAATGTCAAACTACTAGGCTATATATTGGCAACGGATGTCGTATTTTGAGCCATAATCATGAGAAGAACAAATTAGAAAGATAGCACACCACTCTTCAAACTTCATTATAACAGCTTGAAGAACTTGTGCCTTGATAAGTTAAACATGTTTAAGTTCCGCTTAATGTCAGATTTTTATTGGCATCAGGACTCAAACCCACGATCAATCCTCACGGAACGTTTTAGTTAAATTCTTTGGCATTTAGTTAATTAAGGATGGAATTTATTTTTCAAATGAATATTTTAAACAGGTGGGCTGTTGGGAACGAATCTTGAAATTCTTAACCTCAGTCATATGAAGAGGTTGAAATACCCGACCTGGCACACTAATCTATCGACTGCAAGAATTACATTTAATACAATTTTATGTTACAATTTCTGATATATCTCAATTATAAAATATTTCAGATACTTAGGAAATGCAGTGGGATATTTATTAAAAGATGACGTGGTAGCGAAACGTGGTATTGAATTCATTGTTGGCGTTATAATGCTGAATCATGGATTCGAAACCAAATTTCTCTGTAGATCCATCGAATACCGGGGCCGGTTCACATTACATCAGTGCTTGTCAAACTTTCAATATTCAATAATAATTTTCATTGTGCCCCCCCCCCTTCCCTACAGTAACACAATGTATTGAATTCAATAATACTGTAATTTGACACTAAAGCTGGAGTACGACTTTAGCCTCTTAAGTGCCGACATATATAAACGTCTCGCTCAGCCAAAGCATGATTTTTTGGACGTATATATACATCTTTCCGAAGTACGACCTTTCTGTGCACTACTGTCCATAAAATTATTCCGAAGGCTTTGGAATGCAATAAAGGCCTTTGACAGTGTTTTACTTGAGAAGGATTTTATTTATTTCGGAAGGATTTGCTTATTTATCCTTTTCTCCCCAAAAAGCAGCATCACATATGAGCTTCTGCTTGCTTGGAAACGGTGGCATTGGGGAGAGAATTGCGTAACTTTATTCGGCAGTGGGGCAACCGTACAAATTATCAAGTTTCAATACAAACCCACACTTAAGGTCGCTAGTAATTTATCAAACTTGTTCTTAACTTAGTATTGTTAAAATAATTATAAAATGTTGTTGTTGCTTATGCCACCTGTCTGACATTGTCAGATGGAGGCCCACGAAATTCATCACTGTAATGCGCTAGATGTACGCCTGTCGTTGGCCTTAGCCTTGAACACCATACAGGTGACAGTACGATTTAATGAAATTCGAAGGGACGCGATAGTACATTACGATGAATGGCGCCTTATCTATCTCCGCACCTCCACAATTTGGGCATGGAACTGAAGTGGAGGAGATTTTCCCTGGAAGTTCCTACTAGTGATTCAGCCCACAAGACTTTCGGACCCACTGATTTAACGAGCACGTACTCCGTGTGTACTCGGAGGGTATTTTGCGGTATGGGCATCGAACCCAGGCCTTCCGGTCTGGAGTCCGGTGCTCTAACCACTAGGCTATCCACGGCCTAATTAGAAAATACATTGTATGGACTGATACATTTATAAGTGTATTGAATCAGTGTAAATGTGTGTGTGTGTGTGTTTTTTTATGTCAGAATGCATTTTGTTTGTTACTTACAGTAAATTAATAATTTTTTTAAATCTTTTATTTTCGACTTTTTAATATGCTTGCGCCCCTCCCCCCTCGTAGAGTAATCACGTCCCCTAGGAGGGCGCGCCCCACAGTTTGAGAAACGCTGGTCCCTCTTTCCAAGCTAAACAAAAAGCCCACCAGTAGATCAGTGGTCATGGTCACAAACTTGAAACTTGATTCGTAAATTCATTTTCGCTGGCTTTTCGAGAATCCACTCAGTAGCAAAAGGGGATGATGTACGTGCTTCTATTTGTTGCTCTAAGTCCTCACGTTGGCATGATACGGAAGTTAGAAAAGTAAAGTGTAAGCTCACACACATAAGTCGTCCCTTAACATTGGTTCAAAATTACAAGATCCATTGCTAGTGGTCCGTATGTTGTTTTAAATTGCGATTTTTAATAAGCAGTGAATGCTCATTAGAATGAACAAGTAATATATAAAAAAAATTAAACCGATTCCTACTTAGGTCAACAAAGAAAAATTGCAACTTTAGTTACTTTTTATTAAATAATTACAATTAGTGTAAATATGTATCCATGAAATATGTATGTATGACAGAATTACGATATAAAGTGGCAAATTAGAAAGCGATTTTCCTTGCAATTTTCCATTTTCCTTTCTATATAGGGTGTTGGACTATTATTTTTGTTTGTTACTATTTATTTATTCATTCATTAAATTTAATTATTCCAATAAAATAGAATAGTAGAATAGTAAAAAGAAAGCACATTCTCAGAAATTAGGACATCCCAGGTGGGATTCGAACCCACGACCTTTGGATTAGATGTTCAACGCGATATCCATTGAGTTACAGGGACACAATGAGCGATTTTCCTTCTTATACATGCTGCTGGACTATTATTTTTTTTTGTTACTATTTATTCCTTTTTTAATTTAATTAATGAATAGATGTTTGAAAAAACTGTATTAACATCAAGTGTCATCCACTACAAGTTTAAAAAATGTATTTGAGCTTGAGTGGATGAATAAAAAGTATTTTATTAACATTTGAAAATTTGAACAAGATATATGAATAAATAAATATGTATAATTAGAGTGAACTAATGGTAGGAATTGAAAAATGTATTATTTTTGTGTTTTTTGATGTTTGAAAATGAGTTTCTAAAAATACTTTAAATAAAACTTTTACTAATCAAATATTTATAACAATAAAGCAAAAAGGGAAGGGATGTCTTTAATAATTTTAAAGAATAGAGACACTCAAATACTCAGTCATTCTAAACATTTCTTATTAATATTTTATTTAAAGAGGTTAATATTAAAGCATTTTTGATTCGGATACATTAGTAAATAAGACCTGTAAAAGATGAGCACATGTAAAAAATAATTTTCTGTTCAAAGAGTACTCAAAGAATACAAGAAGAAACAGAAAACATTTCCTTGAAATTGGTTTCATTCAACCCGATTTATTTACAGTTAAAACAACCCGGATGCATTTTGATGATAATTTTTAAAATTTTCGAGGTTATATTACATTAAATGCGATGAAAAAATTTCAATTTCTATATGTGAGATACTTAAAATAAATTTGTTAGCAAACTGCATCACCTCATGTGATTCCACCTAAGTCTTTTTACTCTTTAATTGTATAGATATGCTTAATAACTTTCTAGATTAACAAATTCTTTTGCTTGCATGGAGGGCCATAACATATATATCTTTCTAGTTTTACACATAATGAAAACTATTTTTACTCAAACTTCTCAAAATTCTTTGCTTCTAGTTAACAATTTGATGACAAGATTGATTAATTTTTTTGCCCATTTCATTAAATAATGTAATAATCAAAAGTTAGGAAACTAAGTTAAGGGAATGTTCAATTAACTGACAGGGGAAAAATTCCCAAAGTGTTTCAACTACCATTGTGCAAGTCACTTGTTTTCTTTGAAAATAAAGCTCCATCGGGAAATTGAAGTACATCCACGCATACTTTTCAGTAAAATTGAAAAATTTTTCCATTACGTGACAGTCTGGACTTGTAATGATCCACTATCACGATAAGGAAGATTTACCTGTGCTCCTGAAAGTGTCACCTTTCTAAACTCCATTGATTAGATTCACATAAACTTGCCGTTTATCCTCACTCAGCACAAGGTAGCTATATATTTGAATTTTTAAAACACTGCTTTCGTGCTTAACTGATAAGAAAGAACAAAGTCAGCTAGACAAGTCTATAGACCATTACTTCAACCCCTCTTTTTTTTCTCTCTACCGTCGTCCGTGTTTTATTCCCTTAACTAAGTTCTTGATAAACAAGATTAGGCCATAATAACTGGAGCAAGTGGAATTAAAAATAAGTTTTCGTCGAAGTTTAATTTTCGTCCCCAAACTTTAGAAAACGTGCACTTCATAAATAAGTAAATAAAGAAGGAACGGCGAGCGGCAGGGAAACTAACTTAAAGGAAAGGGGGAAAATTCTAGTAGGGAAAAAAAAAAGAAGGAAGCAAATTCCCCGTCAATATCTCGCCATTACTGAAGTTTTAAGTTCTCTAGCTTGCCAATACTCCTTTATCTTCAGTTCGAGAGAGTAATAATTTTAACACCAGAAACCACTAGCTTTTACGATACCACCGTTAAGCAGTTTAGGAGGGGGTGGGGGTGGGGGAGAGGAAGAGAAGGTACGTTCTATAATGCAGTTCCCGATATATTAGAGAGGGGTAGGTCAAGAAATATTTTTATAGAAGTTTTGTGTTTTCTTTCGAATAGCGCTTTATTCTTTTTCCAACCGGGCCAAACTTTGTCTCGTGTAGAGTCGGTATCTGAGAAAGAAACACCTTTTTCGGGATAAAAACTAAACTTTTACTGTTGGAAAACGATCCGGGACAACCCCGTTGCCATGGGAACGGGAGGGAGCATAAAAATTTACGACCTGGCCTACGTACTAACGCTTCTTAACGAGGCTTGTAGTAATTAAGCCATTGGGCTTTTGCGTTCGATGATTTAGAAAAGCGCCTATTTCATCTTTGCTTGAATCCATTGTGTGGGATGTTTCAAGTGAAGATAGGGTTAGGGGAGATACCCAACCAATTCCCGCAAAAGTTGCTCAATTTTTTGTTTCTTTTTTATCCGAATTCGCTTATCTACATTTCGCGCCCTTCATCATACGCAGGAGATGGATATTTTTTTGTTTTTAGCAGCTACTGGTTTTACTCACACATGCATGCATACGTGATCCCACAACCCCTCATCTAGATCCAGTGGGGCCCTTAGACATGTAATGAATGATCTAAGGTATTTTATTTATTGCTATGTAGCAGCACAATAAAAATATGTGCAACGAAAAGTAATTATAATCTGACAGAACGTATTAATACAGCAATGCTTTATTTTTTTTCATAATTTTTAAGATAAAATTCCCTTTAAGGTATCCGACTACGTTCGGAACCGTGATTTTAAAAAAGCGCATAAATGAATAATTTTCATGATATTTAGTGTCACTTAGATTAGAATACGTGTATAAAATTGTTTTATAAGGACATTTTGACAAAAAAAATTATTTAAATACAATATTTCGGCAAAAAATGAACTTAGAATAATCTTTTTCAAAATGTTCTCCTCTTGTGAAAAAAGCTTCTATTATAATAATATTTTGCCTGTATATAGTTCAGACCTCTGTACAGAGGCTCAATTAGGATTTTTGAAAAATTCACATTATTTTTAGAGTTACCACCCATTGAAATAATTATCGGTGTTTTTTTCTTAAAATTTCTCTCCTCTGTTGTTGTAAAAATGGATAACCCACTTCTAAGTTATATATTTCAAAAATTCTAGTTGAGCCTCTGTACAGAGGTCTGAGCTATAAACAGGTTAAAATATTATAATAGAAGCATTTTTCACAAAAGGATAATATTTTGAAAATGGGTCATTCTATGTTCATTTTTTTTGTCAAAATAATGTATATAAATAATTTTTTATTGTAATACTATTCTTAAAATAATTTTATATACATTTTCTAATCTAAGTGACACTAAATATCATAAATATTATCCATTTACTCGCTTTTGAAAAATCACGGTTCCGAACATAGTCGGATACCTTAAATGAATTATATTCTGAGTAAAACTCTAGAGGGCTCTCCATATTTTCCAATGTTCTAGAATTTCTTTACCCTTTGAGAAAAAATATTGAAGGCATACTTGATACTAATTTTACTGTGGATAACTTTTATGTAAAAGTAAATATTTGTTAATATTTAATATATAATAAGTTAATATTTGTAAATAAACAATGTTACAAAATACAATAAATAAATAATAAATTTCGAATTTAAAATTATTTTAAAATTTTAAATTAAAAACTAAGTATATTCTCAATGTATAAGCAAAGTTTTGATTTATCAGCGAAGCGCGGGGGATATTGAGGATATATCTTGTCATTTTTTTTAACACAATCCTATTACAAAAATAGTTTAGATGATGCTTTATATACTTTGAATCATTCATAGTCAGTGGCGCACACAAGGCAGGGGTCCTGGGGGTCCGGACCCCCCAAAGCCCTTGATTTTTTTTCTGATTGATTAAAATTCTAAGTATATAGTACGTAAAATTTAAGTATTTGCTATTAATGATTAATTTTATTAATTAATGCTAATTATTTATTCAATAATTAGTTTTTTACTGTGTTTTGTGCCTGAAAATCTACAAAATCAAAAGGAGCATAGTACAAGAATGGAGAACTTTCGAACCTGGAACCCCCCTTGAAAAATTCCTGTGTGCGCTACTGTTCATAGTATATCGCTTTAAGACCTTTAAGACCTTGAAAATTCATCATTTATATACATTCGGACCTGATGTAACGAATTCATCCAGACCGAACATTTTGTTCGTTAATTCGGTGTTATTCGTTGTATCGGGGTTAAAACAAAATATAAAAATCTTCTCTTACCTTTTGAAAATTCTATAATAAGCATCTACACACAAAAAATATCCACAAGTTAGATATTACTCACTCGAAAGTCCATCATTCTCGTATACTCCAATACGCCGCCAAACATATTCTTCTGATTTTGTTGATTGTCAGGAATAAAAAACAGTAAATAATAAATGATTGAACAAATAATTATCACTCATTAATAAAAATAATTATTAATAACAAACACTTAATTAAATTTTACCTACTATATACATAGGATTATAATCAATCAAAAATTCAAGGGCTATGGGGGGTGGACCGAGGACTCCCCACCTCCTAGTGAGTGCCACTGGTTACGTAGTTGCTTAGTGGGGGCCTAAGGCTTAGCCTAGTGGTTTTGGTGACGAACTCATGGCCAGTGTCATTTGGGAGAGTCATATGGGCTCAATTCATGTGATGTCATAGTCACATGATAGTGAAAGCCACGTGATTCTAGCCAATCAATTCAAAAACTCATGCGACGTCATAGTCACACGGTAAACTATCTAGTGTTTCCAGCTAATCAGTTCACAGTTGCGGTGTAGCTGTGTTTGTTGCTTTTGTGTGTGGGGGGCAGAAACTTTCTCTTAAGAAGTACATACGTATACAAAATGCATTTTATTTAAAAGTATAAACGTAAAATATGATTTTTTTTAATTAAAAAAATTTTTTTGGAAGAAATTTTTTTTCCCTAACATTTAAACATCTTTACCCAAATATGAAATTTTATCTGAGTTTTACAAATAGAACAACAAGTACAATTAGTTTAATGTTTGTTTTGAATTCAATGGAAAACACGTGTTTGTTTTTATCATGTGACTTCATGAATTGAGCCCATTGTCTCTGAAAGCCCACCATGAAGAGGGACCGATGGGTTAAATCTATCGACGCTCAAAATCTTCCCAATCGGAGAGGGGGAACTGGCCACTTGACCGTGGTTCAAAATTACGAGGTCCGTCGCCTATAATCCTCGTGCTGCTTTAAAGTGTGGCGTTAATAAACATTCACTCACTTGCCATGGTTTGGTAGAAAAGACTTCTATGTTGTTGCGAACTGTCATTAATGTACTGTTTTTAATTCTTATAAATTTTTTGTTTTTCTGTTCTATACAAAGTTGGTGCATGTTCCACACTCAGTGTTGGAGCTGCGGTAGCCCAGTGGTCAAGGTATCGGATCATGGTAAGCATGTCATGAGTTCGAGCCCAGTACCACTAAAGACCCACCGTGTAGGGCAGTGATGCACGTTAAATCTGTCACCCCACACTCAGTCACTAACGACATGGAGGCCCCTAGGTATTTGAATTCTAAAGGCCCTGTAGGCTGTTTTTGGAGCACTAACAGAAAACAGAAACAGAACGCGCTCTTGTGGACCCCAAAAAATGCGGGGCAATAGGCTATTGCCTACTCCGCCTAATGAGTAGTTGCCCGCGGTGGCCTAGTGGTCAAGGTCACGGACTCGTGGCTGGCGTGTCATGAGTTCGAGCCTAGTACTACTGAAGACCCGCCGTGTGGGGAACGATGCACGTTAAATCTGTCGAGAGCTCAAATGTCCTCCCGTTGGTGTGGTGTGGTAGTTAGGAGAGTTCAGGTAGTTAGGTTCCAGTTCAAGTGTCGTCTTCGTCACTTGACCATGGCTTAAAATTACGGGGTCCATCACCAAAAGCCCTCGTGTAGCTGTTGAACAGTGCGATATTCATTCACTCACTCACCCGCCTAATTGAGTAATCCGGCACTGTCCACACTAAATCTTTGGAAGACAAATTTCTCTCTCGCACAAAGGCTTTTTTTTCGACAAGTTTTAGATTTTACTAATTGATTTAATTTTTTTATACCGTCTTTTTATGCTATTTATTTCAAAAACACTTTATTAAAATGAAAACTCTTTAATTTCCTGACACATCAAACAACAAGCAATTGGATGTAAGTCCCTTTCAAATAATGGATCCTTCTTATCATAGGTAATAACTAATAATCTTACCTCTTTTTGAGATCCTCACTTGAGGAATATCTTACCATATAATAATACTTCTATTTTACCTTTTTTTTATAGCTCTTAATAATCTATCCAGTTATTTGATCAAAACCAATTTCTTCCTACACTCTATTCAGTCTTTTTTCAGTGAAGTGCCATTTTCGGTTCAAAGAAATTTAATAGAATTGTATAACATCAATCCCTTTTCGTCAAATTTCGCAAAGAAGCGGAATCTCATTCTTTGTGGTCACTGGAATTATTCGCCCGCAGTTCACTTTTCGTCCCCTATTTGATCTTCCTCATTCTTCATTGCGTATGTAATCCTGAACGGTTTTAACGAACTCCTCTCTTGACTGAGAACCCGTATAAGAAGACAGTTTTGAAAAGAATGTACGCTTCATTGTCTTTTTCTTTATTTTTATTCTTTTCTTTTCATTTTTGAAGTCACTGATACTCATTGATTTCTTTTTCTTTTGTGCATTCAAAAATCTTTTAAGTATTAAAACTGCGAAAACTTTTGAGTTTCTTGAAGAACGATTTTTAGAAATTTATTGATGCATTTTTCTTTGTATAACTATTTCGAACACGTTATTCGATAAGTTCTTTTCACCTGAATCTAATTCAGTTTTAAAATCTTTCTTAAACCACACAATGTAAGAAAATTATGTTTGTTACGCTGTTTGTGGTTAACTATAATGGGCTTGATTCATGAAGTCACATGATAAAAACAAACGCGTGTTTTCCATTGAATTCAAAACAAACATTAAACTAATTGTACTTGTTCTATTTGTAAAACTTAGATAAAATTTCAAATTTCATATTTGGTTAAAGATGTTTAAATGTTAGGAAAAAAAATTTTTTTAAAAATGATTTTTTTAAATTTAAAAAAAGTCGTATTTTATGCTTATACTTTTAAATAAAATGCATTTTGTATACATATGTACTTTTTAAGAGAAAGTTTCTGCAAAGAGCAAAACTTGGCAACACCGGAGCGCGTGAATTGATTAGTTGGAAACACAAGATAGTTTTTATCGTGTGACTATGGCGTCACATGAGTTTTTGAATTGATTGGCTAGAATCACGTGGCTTTCACTATCATGTGGGCCGCGGTAGCCGAGTGGTATAGGTATCGGATCGTGGCTTGCCTTGTCACGGGTTCGAGCCCAGTACCACTAAAGACCCGCCGTGTAGGGCAGCGATGCACGTTAAATCTGTCAAGAACTGAAACGTCCTCCCGTTGGTGTGGTGTGGCAGTTAGGAGAGGGGGGTGCCAGCTCAGGTGTCGTCCACGTCACTTGACCATGGTTCAAAATTACGTGGTCCGTCGCCAAAAGCCCTCGTGTAGCTGAACAGTGCGACGTTAATATTCCATCAATCAATCAATTCACTATCATGTGACTATGACGTCACATGAATCAACCTCATTATTAAATATTTCAGTCAATTTTTTTCTGATATGAATAATTTGGTTCCAAATAATTTTAGAATTAATATTTCTAAAATAATTTAGAATAATTTTAGAAATGGTGCGATTTATAAATAATTCTTTCATTTAATGATTTTTACAAATTTTTTGGTTGTCCCTTAGGTATATGTATTTAGTAAAACAGTTTCTGAGGTCCTGAAAAGTTTTTAAAAAGTAGATCTCTCTCTAAAACAGTAGCGGCTCTTCCCACTTAGCGTAGAAAAACTATTCTGAAAAACTGAAATTAATAAAATCCGGTCTACGGTTCTTTATCAAATACCTTGCCGAAGCTATATTGTTTCTTAGAAATTACAAATACTAGTTTTTCCTCTTCATAATATATGGTTATCTATATAAATGATCTGCGATACCATCAATTTTTTTTGTCTGTAGGGCACTTATTACTTCTTTTCTTTCTCTTTATAAAAAGTTTTTCATGACGCTGTAATAAATTTTTTTTTCTAAATAAAATATAGTTAATAACAAGTAATATAAAAAAAAAATTTTTAAGTCAGTTCCTACTTAAATCAACTAAGAAAAATTTTATTTTAGTTACTTTTTATTAAATAGTTACAATTAATATAAATATGTATATACACAGGACAGAATCACAACATTAAGTGGTAATTAATTTTTATTAATTATCATTAAAGTATCGTATTGTCATCCAAAACAATCGTGTAAATAATGTCACATAATGTCACGTTCCACATAATGTCAAAATATTATTGTCTGCTATCTCTTAAAAGCTAAACATTATTGCAATATCCTCGTTTTGGAATAGTTTGATAGAAGTTTAATGAAAATAAAATGTTTTACGCTGTATTTGGTAGAGAAAAAATTGTTTACTTCAAAACTGGAGTTTAAAATTGCGCACCAGACGAAATTTTAAAGCAAATATAAAAAAAAAATTTAAGTCAATTCTTAATTAGATCAACAAAGAAAATTTTTATTTTAGCTACTTTTTATTTAATAGTTACAATTAATATAAATATGTATATACATAGGACAGAATCATAACATTAAGTGGTAATTAATTATTTGAATTATATCATTAAAGTATCGTATTGTCCTTTTAATTTCAGTCCAACTGAATGCTTTAACACGTGAGAAAAAAACCTTTTCAAGTTTTGACACAGATCACCAAAAATGATACTAACGTGGCTGTATTTGTAATTCTTTAAATAATTAGTTTTAATCAATTAATTTTTATTAATTATAATTAAATTACTGTATTATCGTCCAAAATGATCCTGTGTATAAAATTTCAGCTCAATTGAGCGCTGTAAAATGTATTTTATTAACGATTGAAAATTCCACCAAGATAAATAAATAAATATGCAAATATATAAATAAAGAAATATATAGAGATAGTGCGAGCTAATAGTAGAAATTGAAAAATGAACCTTAAAAACTTGAATTTAACTGAAGAGGAGCGACAAGAATGGTTTACTTGGGGGTTCCTCACTCTACCTTCCGGTGCTTTCTCAAAAAATCCGGTATGCCATAGACCGTTATGTCATAGATTTCTCTCAGTAATTTCCAGAAGCATCTATATTGTCACCGAAAATGATGCCAATTTAGCAGTAAGACGTAATTTTCAGTTATAACTACATAATACAAGTAAATAACAGTTTTACAAATGGAGCAACGATAAATAATGCAATAATGACTGTTGTATAATTTGAACAATGGAGGTTGGTCCACCGTCAGATAGACATGGTTACCCCACACACACACACTTCCACTTAGTATAACTTTAAAAAATAAGCTGTAGCACTTGTGTATATTAACATATATATGAGGGAGTCAATCTTTAAGGCTGTTTTCGCTACACAAGAGCGTGAACTTAACAGAGTACATATTCGGGCAGAAAAAAATGCCTCAATTTTTATAAAAATTTGTGACATTGTAACACATGCAGTTGTTTATAATACAGTGTTTTTAAAATTTCAAAATATTTCATAAATAATTAGCTTTTTCTTTTAACCCTTGATCTACCGACGGTATTTATAAGTACCACTCACTTTAAATTACATAGAATAACCATTTTTACGAATACTCTGACGATACTTAGCAGGAATATTCTTTGAAATCCACTCTTCCAAGATTTAGGGCAGTACGGTTTCTATGATGAGTGTTTTAGCGGGAAAGGCGAATAGTTTTAAAGCAGAAATGCGTTTTCAGCTGACGGTGTTCTTTCAGCGGATTGCAAAGATTATCATTTTTGTCCCGAAAAACAGTTATTGTCAAAATTTAAGTGTTTTATTTATTTTTTGTATGTTAATGAAGACCTTAGGAAACGATTTGACTATTGATTTTAAGTAAACAGTGTATATAATTAGTTTAACAGTTGAATATCTTTAATTAATTAATTAGCTCTAACGGATTAAATTTCCCAAAGCTGAGTACTTTTGTTTTGTTCCCTTAATTTTCAATGTAGTGATCCAAGAAAAATATTGCATGAAAAAAACTGCAGTAAATCATAATGTGGTAGATAAAGGTTTAACATGTAAAGGGATAGCTCATTTAGCTTTATGGTATAGGAGAAAAATTACGAAACACATTTTATAAAAGAAAAAAT
The DNA here is from genome assembly GCA_019973955.1 of Trichonephila inaurata madagascariensis. NCBI lineage: Eukaryota > Metazoa > Arthropoda > Arachnida > Araneae > Nephilidae > Trichonephila > Trichonephila inaurata. Next base: position 18,264 of record BMAV01003855.1, on the reverse strand, counting down.
GTGTCAAAACTCGGATAAAAATGTGTAGTTTGTTAAAATAAGTGATTCTCTACAGCAGGGGTGTCCAACACGCGGCTCGCGGGCCAAATGTGGCCCGCCAGTACTTAAATTGCGGTTCACCGACTCTTTTAAAAAAATTTAAATATCAGGTTTTTAAAGTTTTTTTATTTTGAAATTTATTTGAGGGGAAATTTAAATATATTTATACAATGTATTTGCCTGTTACCTGGTCTTGTTTTAAAATAAATCCTTTTTGAGAATTGAAATGTCCTTTAGATTAAAATAGATTTATATTTTATCAAACAGTTACATTTGATTTTTCTATAATAAATTACTTTTTTAATAAATTCCGAATAGCACTATGCATATCCTTTACTATGGATGGTACATGATTCTCTGTGTGTGCAACTTTCATTTCTCCTCCTCCTTTTCTGTTAGGAGTGGCCAAAAAGCAAGAGTCAGTCAGATATGTTTTTTAAAGTTTATAAAAAAAATATTCAGGACGGTTAAGATAAAGGGCAACGTATACTTAATCGCTTGCGAATGACAGCACTATCAAATTTCAACAATGAGTAACGAAAGATCAATTCAAAAGGAACACCATAATTTTCAGGAAAATGGCAACTGTAATATTTTAAACATTATTTGATCATTGCATTATTGTATTACATAAACATTATTATATTAACTATGTCTGTATTCACGAAAAATAATGAAAACAATAATAATAATTCATTCTGTTTTAAATTTTCACTCAATAAATGTTTTTTTGTTTTGTTTCCAAATCTGATATAAAGGTACATATTTTCATGTGCGGCCCGCGAGATTGTAATGTTTTTCCGAGTTGGCCCGCGAGGTCATTTGGGTTGGATAACCTGCTCTACAGGACAGTAGCGCACACAGTTTTCCAAGAGGTCCAGGGTCGAAAGTCCATCATTCTTGTATCATGCTCCTTTTGATTTTGTCGATTTTGGGGAACAAAAAAAGTAAAAAACTAATTATTGAATAAATAATTAGTATTAATTAATAAAATTAATCATTAAAAACAAATATTTAATTAACTTTTACTTATTATGTACTTAAAATTACAATCAATCGGGAAAAAAATCAAGGGCTTTGGGGGGAGGAATCCGGACCCCTAGGACAACCCCCTTGTGTGCACCACTGCTACAGGATAGTGAAGCCAGAGTATAATATTAATGTTTGAGTACTTTTATACCTGAAAAAATATTCTGAATTTGGGTCCTATTCTGTAACATTAGCCGAAAACAGCCTAAGTTTTTTAAATTCCACGAGAGTGTCGGCGTCGGTCATTTTCCCAACCAAATCTACAGCCCTGATTTTATCCATTCCAAAATCTGTGGAAATTGCTAAGTCTGTAATAGATATTATCAACCAACATATTGGTTAACGATTAACTTTCAGTCAATTAACAACCAACCATTCACCATTTTTTTTAATCCTGGAATGTTGCATCTTATCTTCAGTGAGAAAACGAGACGGGGAAGTAGTTCCTTTTTTTTTCCCACCAAAAGGGGTATTCATCCACAATGCTGATGACTCTCTTCTATGAATTGGCAATGAGAAGCTCACGGCGGCGTTGCTGCATATTTCATGAGATTTTCTTTCACCGTTTTTTTCCACATTGGTAAATATTTGATTTCGGGAACTTGCCTCCACACTCACTCCCTTCGTATATGCTCTTGATACTTTGTTAGGCGTATTGTTACCAACGTTACTGAAGAACCCAGCTTGGTTCCTATTAAAAGGGAACCTGTTGTTGGAGATTCGTATTGATTCGAGCGAAATATTGCAAAATAATTCGGGATTTTAGTAGAAACACAGAAAAATACACAATTGCTAAGTTTTTTTTATCGTTAATTATAATATCTGTAATGCTAGTAGATTTAAAAACAATAATATATTGTTACGAATTTTATGTAAATAGTGTAAATAATTTGTATTTGGGTCTTTAATGCATTTATATTACTCTATGTTATATTTATTTCATGTTAAAATTGTACTATTCACAAGCAATGCCGCCCCTTACGTTATAATGGCGATTCAATGAGAACTTGGCGAAATCTTGGCGGTAGTGCCAATTTGGTATCATTTTTGGCGACCAAGTTGGCGGCCAACTTTGCGACTTTGGCTACCATTTTTGCGTCATTGGCGACCATGTTGGCGAGTTCGGAACCCTCTGGATTCTTCTAGAAAGTAGTAGATCGCTCCTTTAACGTCACGCTCGATTACATGTGTGAGCGGTTATATTTCTAGAAGTTTCTGCCGCTCCTATAAAGAGGAGTGCCAGCCGCAACCAGTCAGTCTTGATTAAACCATCGAGTAGTGAGCTTTGTTTTGACTAGCGATTAGCTCGGCTGTGTTGTGAATAATCTCTTACTTACGTGTATTTTTAAACACTGATGATTGTGTTTGATTGCTGTTGAAGGTGTGAAGACCTTCGGAGATTTACTCTGTGAATATTTCTGCTGAATCCTGTATTTAAAGGATTGGACTTTCGATAATAAATTCGCATCGCTCTTGACTAACTGTTTATTTTCTTTGATTGTTTTGCATAAAATCCTAGAACCCGGATCTACGTAACAATATTTTAATACCTAAGTCAACTGAATTTTCTGTGTTAAAATTTTTTAATTTTGTGCAGTATTTTCTATAGCCATTATGTAATTGAATAAATTAAAGTAATGCTTCGTTAGAGTGAAACATAATGGAATCATATATTATATTTGTTCATATCCGTTATTTGGAAATTGTTTTGTACAAATTTTATATTTTTATTTTCCTTAAATCTCCAGCATTTCTCAAACTATGGAATGCGTCCCCCTAGAGGGGCGTAATATCCCTCTAAGGAGGGTGCGAGCTTTTTGAAAAGTTGAAAATAAAAGATTTAAAATATGTATTAATTTACTGAAAGGAAGTAAAACAAAATTGCGTTCTGACATAATAAAAATTAAATACACATTTACACTGATAGAAGACATTTAAAAATGAATCAGTACTGCACAATGTTTTTGATAATGAATTTATCAATATTAAATTAAAAACCAGTTTAATAATTACTAGTGCCTTCATAGGCTTGTCATGTACAAAATTCAGGACTTATTTCGATAGTTTGTATGGTTTATTATTAAAGTCGTATTGTAGCTTTAGCATCAAAGTATATTTTTATTATGTTCAATATATTATTATTGTAGGGAGGAGGGCGCGATGAAAATTATGATTGAAAATTAGGTCACAAATATCGAAAATTTGAGAAGCACTGCATTAAAAGCATTAATTGATAACATGAAGACTCAATATCTCCAGTTTATTGTTTACAAATATTATTCTGCTGTTCGTGGAGTTGTGTGCATAAGTGATCTACTGAACTTCATATCTCATTATCAGCAGAAATCTTTAAATTAAAACCTTTTGTTATTCTTGACCCTTTGAAATATAGATTTGTAGAGTGTTGGACGCGCGCGCGCTAAAGATTAAACCAGTGGCATCAAACTTTTTGATTCACGGGACTCTTGGAATTTTGAAAGAATCCCATTCCACACAAACACTTAAAAGAATATACCGTATTTACTCGAATTTAAGTTGCCATCGATTCTAAGCCGCACCCCAAACTCTCAACATGTTTTTATCGAAAAAATGTTGTCATCTATTCTAAGCCGCACCCCCAATTCTCTACACGTTTTTTGAGGAAAAATAAAAAATTGTGTAAAACGTGAATCCATTTTGCATGCACATTTATAATTTTCTTTTAAAGTTTTTACTGTAAGTCGTGAGAACTCTCGGTATTCCTTGTGGAGCCTCAGGGTTCCTTGGAAGAACCACTAGAATAAACAATACTTGATAAAAATACATGTTTTTTATTCGATGAAATAATGTTTAAACCATTTATTATATCGACATTAAAATGTTTTTGTATAAGAACTCTCAGAAACAAAACGAAATTAAATAAATGAATGGTAAAAAATTTTATTTTTTAAAATTTTTATTTTTAATGGGCTGCAGATTCGTATTTTACCATTGTAAACCTAGTACATTTTCCGGGAGCTCGTATCACTTTCTTTAGTGCGGCACCATATAGGCGGATACCAATCACCACAGGCAATTTTGACGCCCAGTTTCCTCCCTAGTGGGAGGCACCTGAGCTCTGACGATGCGAACCTGTACTAATATTTAATTTTGCCGAGAGCACGTAAGCCAAACATGCACTCAAGGGATTTTTTACATGACGTATAATCATACGACATGGCCACTGTCGATTTTCTTCATCATGAAAATCATTGACTTGGGCCGGGGTCGAACCCGCAACCTCAGGTGCAGAAAACTAGCGACAAAACAATCATGTCACCCAGCCGGTGGTAAAAAATTCTATGAAAATAGTTTATTTTGTATGATGATTAATATCTTATATCAGATTTGTGATTGATTGAATATTAACGTCGCACTGTTCAGCTACACGAGGGCTTTTGGCGACGGACCACGTAATTTTGAGTCATGGTCAAGTGACGTGGACGACACCTGAGCTGGCACCCCCTCTCCTAACTACCACACCACACCAACAGGAGGACGTTTCAGCTCTTGACAGATTTAACGTGCATCGCTGCCCTACACGGCGGGTCTTTAGTGGCACTGGGCTCGAACTCGTGACAGGGCAAGCCAAGATCCGATACCTATACCACTCGTCTACTGCGGACACCGATATCTTATCTGACCCCTTTCTTAAATCATATGGCAATTAAATACTTTTACAAAATTTCTTTTTATTTATTTATTTTGTTTTTTTTTTCTCATTCATGTATTAAATTACAAAAGTGCGTCATTTTTAATTTAATACTGAGTACACTGTAATTTTATTTTATTCCATGCCTTTATAATGATTTAATATTAGGATTTACTATAAATTTAAAATTAGTACGCAATAATTTGATTAAAACTCTTAATTTTGATTTAAATTTGTAATAAAGCGAATTAAGTTTCACAAACGTTTTCATACATATATTATCTAAATATCAAGTCTGAGGGAGGAAAATTTCACAGAAATTTCATAGAAACAATGTTTTACATGGAATCATTCAGTTGCTGGATATAAACGGAAGTTTAACAAACATACGTCTGCAGAACACGAGTAAAAAAAAAAAGAAAAATTGTAGCCTCTGACTAGACATTTCCCCATGCAGTGTTGGGCCTAATAAAGCGCAAGAGATGAGAGCGATAAGCAAAAGATTTTCGGCTACAGAGAGGGGGTAACAGCCCCCAAGTGGGCTGGGCGGTCACTTTAAGACCCTCCCCAAAAGTACCGCTTCGAGACCGCAAACTGCCGTCCCACGTCGGTCGTCCCTTCGCTCGCAACCTCACATAACTCTCGGGTTACCGGAACCACTTTTGGCGGTCAAAAGAAGTCGCCAATGAGAGGCGGAAAAGTTTTGAAACAACTTTTCTGGCTGAATGAAGAACTCTGAACTCAAGCTGAAGTTCGTTTAAATAATTTGCTATTTCTCATTCACAAATCTTACGGAACAATTAAGGAGCAAAAAAAAAGTGTAATTTTCTTAGCCCCTTTTTTTTAAAATTGTTTTACAGTATTAGAAATGAAGAACTTTAAAATAAATGTATGAGGGGTCTTAAATAGCCGTTTTTAGAGTTCTTGAAGTAAAAGTTTTGAAGTGTGTGTAAAACATTGAAATAACAGTTAGTAATAACAGCAAATGAATAATTTCAACACTATTGAATGCTTGAATCTTGTGTTAGCTTTCTATAGATAAATTTTTCGATTTTATTTGCTTGTATTGACGGTTTCATTTTCGTTTTACTTGGGTGTTTAGTAAGTCGAATCTATAAAAATTTGAATAATTAAGTTTGAATTGAAAATACTTTTTAGTAAGAAAGTATTTTTTTAAGGCATAATAACGTGTTTAGCTTTTTAGTTATTAAATAGATTGATATAAATTTAATTTTTCAAAATTTATTAGCAAAAAATATTATTAGTCTTTCCTGATTTTAAGGTTAAATAAAATTTAATTCATGTCAGGAGCTTAGCTACCACGTATCAACCTTATCAATGATACCCCCTTCCCCTCCCAAGCCCCAGGGGCCCCAAAATGCGTAAGAAAAATTGTAAAATGTTAAAGGTCCTCAAGAAATTTTGGTACAGTGCCCCCACTTAGGAATACCTAGCAAGTGATCCATGTTCACTTTTTAAAAAAACTTGGTAAGCAATAATATGATTATGGAATACAACAAATTCCAGTACTGTTAATAATTTCTGTTAAATTCATGTAAATTTTTTTTTAAAATTAAAATGATTTCAATAAACTTTATTTCCCTACTATAAGTGTTATAATATAGTAAACTGCAAAATTATTTTTAATATTATTCCCATAATTTCAGTTTTTACTTCATATTTTTAATTTATAATTATTTTGGTTAAAATTTTTTATACTTCTGGATAATACTGCAATTTCGCTTTTATTTTTCAAGTTTTGATTTTGTATTAGGTTCATTAAATCTTGCAATCACTTGTTTATTATTCTTTTATTCCTACATGATTTGCTGTTTTTCAAATGCATCTCTAGGTATGTTACATGTTTACAAATAATGGATTTAGAACTTTTATCCATTATAATTTATAGGATTTCGCCCAGTAATGTATGCAGAAAGGGTTAAAGTTAGCTTGTCATAATACTGGTTACTGGCAAAGGCAAATATATCGATAAATCTAAATTTGTCGTATTCTAACGTCAGCAATAATAATTGTTGGGGATATTTTTTTATTAAAGGAGGACAAAAAATTTTAGAAAATAAATTTTTGTCTTTTTTATAACATTTTGACTACATCTTTAACAAATATACATATATATGCAATAAATTATATCAACGATATTTTTTTTACTCCTCACAAATTAGGAGAGCTCTTTCAAAGAGGACCAAGTGTCTGGCAAATATTTATCTACACCTGCATGAACATAATATTAACTATAATTCTTGTCATATAAAGATACATTACTGATTTAATAATTTTGGGTAAAAGTAGACCTTGTATCTTTGATTTTACATTTTCCTCGGTTTACTTAAATTTGCTATAACCAATAGCGTTACTAATACATTCAAGTTTTTAAAATACGGAATAAAAATAGAAAATTAAATTATGCAAAGCAATATTTTTTATTGCTGTTGTGTTTCAGTCTCTAATAATCAAATCTCCAGAATGGAATACCATGATTATTCCCATTTCTATTGATGGAGTTACTATCCTAAATTACATAAAAAACGAAATGAAAATCTCGTCTCATACACCAAAGAGACAAAATGAATTATTATAAAAAGTTTTATAAATACTTTTGATTATCCTAATTACATATTCGTAAGATAATTATATATTGTAACCTTTATAATCGTATTCATAAATATATTGTTAAAAATAGGCTATATAACAGAGGTCGGCAACCTAAAGCACATATGGCACGCAGAGCAATTCTGAGTGTCACTCTACAAAGTTATGAGATCAAGTTAAATCTCTGTCTATCTTCTCTCTGTCTCACGCTTAAAGACTTTTTTCTTACTTTAAATTCTGTGCCATAAAACGATTCTGTTGAATCTGCTTGAAGGTAATTAGTGTGATTTATGTAATAACAAGTATTATAAGAAAAAAATTTAAAGTGAATTCCTACTTAGGTCGACAAAGAAAATTTTTATTTTAGTTACTTTTTATCAAATAATTCCAATTAATATAAATATGTATACACATATATGATAGAAGCATAATATTAAGTGGCAATTAATTTTTATTAATTATCACAGCGTTTCTCAAACTGTGGGGCACGCCCCCGAGGGGGGGGTGCGAATATAATGAAAAGTAGGAATCAAAAGATTATTTAAAAAAAATTATTAATTTACTGTAACTAAGAAACAAAATACATTCTGACATAATAAAAAATAAATACACATTTACACTGATACAATACATTTATAAATGTATCAGTCTATAAAAGTGTCGCACACAAGGGAGGGGGATTCCTGGGGGTCCGGACCCCCCCCAAAGCCCTTGATTTTTTTCCGTTTGATTACAATTTTAAGTATATAGTACGTAAAATTTAATTATTTTTATTAATGATTAATTTTATTAATTAATTCTAATTATTTACTCAATTAGTTTCTTACTGTGTTTGTTCCCGAAAATCGACAAAATCAAAAAAAGCATGATACAAGAATGGTGAACTTTCAACCCCGGACCCCCCTCCCTTGAAAAATTCCTGTGTGCGCTACTGGTCTATACAATGTATTTTATAATTAATTTAACTATATTAAGTTAAGAACAAGTTTGATAATTACCAGACCTTATGGGTTTGTATTAAAACTTATCTTGATAATTTGTACGGTTTATAATTAATCCCTTAATTACCAAATAAAAGTTACACGATTCGCTCCCCAATGCCACCATTTTCCACGTATATGCTCATGTGTTATGTTTTTTTTGGGGGGGAGGGGGTGGAGAAAAGGGATATGTAAGCAAATCCTCTGAAATAAGTAAATCCTTCGCAAACACTGTTAAACTCCTTTTATTGCATTCCAAAACCTTCGGACTAACTTTATGGACAGTAGTGCACAGAAAAGATCGTACTTCGGAAAGACGTATATATACGTCCAGAAAATTAGGGCTTTGGCTGAGCGAGACGTTTATATACGCTGGTGGCTCTTAAGAAACTAAAGTCGTGATGTAGCTTTAGTATCAAACCATAGTATTATTGGATTCAATACATTGTTATTGTATGGAGGGGAGGGGGGCGCAACGAAACTTATGATTGAATATTGGGTTGCGAATATTGAAAGTTTGAGAAGCACTGAATTATCATTACAGAATCGTATTGTCATCCAAAACAATCGTGTATATAAAATTTCAATTCAACTGAATGCTTTAAAACGTGAGGAAAAAAAAAAAATCTTTTAAAATTTTGATCCAAGTCGCTAAAAACGAAGCCAACATGGCTGCATCTGTAATTTGAATAATTAGTTTCAATCAATTCATTTTTATTAATTATAATTAAATTATCGCATTGTGATCCAAAATAATCGTGTATATAAAATTTCAGCTCAATTGAGTGCTTTTAAATGCATCTTATTAACGATTGAAAATTTGAACAAGATATATATGTAGGGAGATTGTCAACTAATAGTAGGAATTGAAGAAGACATCCTCTGTTTAAATGTGACTCATTCTTAGAGTTCAATATTCAATTCAAATCCAAACAATTGTCATACTTGTAAATAAAGCATCATTCATTACTGTGTCGTGAACAAAAGACTTCAGAGTTATTAAAAGCAAAATTTACGGAATTATGAAAATATCTGTATGGAACATGACTCTATCGATAAATCGACATTTATTTTAAATTCATGTACGTCATTTCCGGAGCCATTTAATTCTTTGTAGAGAATTGCATGTGCTCTGCTTTTCGCTTCTGGCTTTACATATCTATGTGAACATTTTTTTTTCTCGTATGAAATATATTTTGAGTCTACAAAGAAGTTGTTCAAGAACTGAACCTTCAAAATGACGTGTCAAACTGAAAGCCACAAATTATACCTCTATATATTGCGATATTAAATAGTGCTTTATACAAGGGCAAGGTTCCCATCAAAGTTTTAATTTTTTATTTCATTATATCAAGAATACTGGTACTTTTCCCCTTATTTTAATAAATATTCTTACAAGATACATTAGGCCGTGGATAGCCTAGTGGTAGATCACCGGACTCCGGAGCGGAAGGCCTGGGTTCGATGCCCGTACCACCAAATACCCTCCGAGTACCGCGGAGTACGTGCTCGTTAAATCAGTGGGTCCGAAAGTCTTGTGGGCTGAATCACGAGTGCAGGGAACTGGAGAAAATTTCCCTCCAATTCAGTTCCATGCCTAAATTATGTAGGTGGAGATAGGTGGTGTTGTCATCTATCGTCCCTTCGGAAATTTCACCAAGCTAAATCGTACTGTCACCTGTATGGTGCTCAAGGCTAAGGCCAATGACAGGCGTACATTTAGCCCATTGCCTCGATGAATTTCGTGGACCTCGATCTGACTATGTCAGACAGGTGGCATGAGTAACAACAACAACACAAGATACATGATATATGTAGAATTTTAATTTTTTTATTTATGAAAGAATAGTTATATTTCATGTTTATTTTTTTATGTTAATAAAAATCTTTAAATGATGCATTATTAAAATATATAATAAAACTCTAAACACATTTTTTTAAAAAATCTATTCCTTAACTCTGCATGCGTTGTTCTAGGAATCGAATACTTCAAATACTTCCTATTGTGTGGCACACTGAATCATATTGGCACATTGGTTTGGCATGCCACAACTAAAAGGTTGTCGACCCCTGAGTTTTAACATCTTATATATGAGTTAGTCTTACTCTCTTTTGTCATTATATAGTGTATTTTTTACCTACACTTTATATCTAGCATTTTTTCTCCCTTCCTTTTTAAACAACTTGAGTTTCGTTACACCCTATTTTATGGATGGAGTTATTTCTATTAATAGCGTTCTAACTTATAACTGCAGCATAATATTTCTCACAATCATCAGTGATAACGTCATTATCATTCACTATTACGCTTCTGATTTTGATTTTTCATCATCCTATTTAAGTATGTTCTTTATTACATTATTACTGTTCCTGTTTTGCTTGAAAGTGCTGTTATCTAGCAAATTATGCTCAGAAAAAATATAGAGGAAAGGAAAAGGAAAGTTGGATGCATAAAGCTTGTTTAACTCCACTTGACAGTCCTCAGTCAGTAAGTGTTCTGGAAAAGATGATAGTATTTGTTTTTTGGTTCACTTGACTCTTGTCTTTTTCTTGTTTTTGAGCTTTAATTTCTGAGATTCTTGTTATACCTGCTATACTTCTTAAAATAGCCCTTATCATACTGTTAAAATGGACTGTAGAACAAAAAATGGTTATGACAGTCTCTACTCTATACTAATTAAAACTCAAGTAAGGAAAATTACATTCACTCTTGAAAATGATGATTCATAAATGAGAGTCAAATTAAATATTTGAAAACTATAATATATTTTTGAGGTAAAAAGAAAATTAATCCAATCCCTTTTAATTATGCTTTCAGTCTTTTCTAATTTTATAGTCAAGGTAGATAATTTTTAACAGAAAATTTTGTCTTTTCATTTAAAAAACTGCAAAACAAACGCAACTACGTATGTACAAAATTTATTCTGGTATTGACGAAATATACTAATATCGTTTTAAAAAGATGATTCACTCACTATATATATATTTATATGTATATACTCAGCAACATTTAAGCTAATTTTTTTCAATGATTTCAGTCACAGATTAAGCAATTGGTGATAGAAAAAAAAAAAAAAAGCTAGAAAAGTGAAAGGGGGGAAAAAAAGCTCACAATAGAATTTTTTCCTATACATAAAAAATTAGTGGTTAGTGACGTGCGTGCGCCCTGACTGTTGTGTCGTGGGGCCTGGGTTCGAATCCCGTGGTGGAATGTATATGTTTTAAAATTAAATCTTTCCCATGGAGAAACTCTAAATAAAGAATGGGGGACACAAGTCCTCTCTTGGGTTTATAAGGGGAAAAGAGGGGAACCCCTGGTCCCCCAGGGTGTTTTCCCCAAATTGGGGAAAATCCGAAACCCGTACTGTCACCAAAAAATTTTTTTTAAACTACGGAAACGACACGTAAAAAATGCCTTTTTAAAAATTTCGTGGGCCTTATTTTATTTTTCGTCAACCCGGGGAAAAACAACAACACTTCTTTTTCCGTAAAATTTAATCGGGGGCTGAAAAATTTGCCCGTGCAGAATTGAAGACGCAATTTTAAGGGGTGTGCATGTTTCCATTAATTTTATCTGCTTTCGTTACAAGTTTCACGTATATTTGAGAGAGAGCAAATTTCTGTAAAAGGTTTAAAAACATATAGTGATGAATAATTTAAAAACAGAAACATGATCAGGATTTCGATTCTGAAAGGTTAAGCATTTAAAAAATTACATATCCCTATAACCCCGTGACGTTTTAAGGAGGGGGGGGTCTTTCGTTCTAGTTTCTGTTTTAATGAGATCGGATCTGTATAATTTCAATGGAAAAAGACTACTATCTCCAAAAGGGGAATTTAAAACCCCATTCAACTGGAAAAAAGTGGTAAGACTTTTTAAAGGTGATACCGTTGTCCCACATTCTGAACAATTTCTGGGGCTAATACCATAGCAATCTTTTAACCAATGAAATGTGGCCTTCGGTCTAGCCGGTGAGTGTCTAGGTTTGTGAGGTTGTGTGTCGTGCACATTTGTTTCAAATTATCGTTTGTACGAGTATTTAACAATGCATGCTAAATATTGTCTACATTTAAAGATCATATGTAAGGCCTTCTTCTCCCAAGGGGGCCCAGGGCCTCAAAAAGTCTTAAGACGCCCCCGCCATAACCACGGCTAGTGCCCCCAGGGGGCCCTTTTCTTCCTTTTGGGGTTTTTAGATATGGAGTTTTGGTGGGAATGAATTTCACTGTTGGGGCCCCCTTAAGGGCCCCCTATCATTGGGTTTTTCCGGGGAGCTACGCCCCCCAAAAACCCACTGTCGGTAAACATTCATACAGTATCCCCCCCCACAAAAACGCGTTGAGATTTAAGGATGCGGCTTTCGAATAAATACGGTAAATTGATTATGATGATAATGTATAACATTCAAATCGAAAATTATTGAACAAAAAATTATGTTCTAAATTAATTTTTTCTAAAACAAAATTATTTCTTTTCCATTACTTTTATTTTTTAAAAAAATTTAGTTTTATTTATATCTTTAAATTTAAATCAATCCCTTTTTAGAATTATTTTCAAATCTTTAACATACAAACATACAAACATTATTCTTATCCATTGATTTCTTTCGGAGTTACGGGTATTAATTTCCTTGTAAATCCATTTGGCGATAAATCGCCAAACTTTGCCCCTCCGATGTATCACTTCTACTCAAGATATCCTACTCGACAAGCTCCCACCAAGTAATTATTCCCAATCCACATCCCGTTTTTCCTTTTATCCCTATATATCCTCCACATTTTAATGTCCTTCGCACCCAGACAACGAAGTATATGAGTGTTTGTTAACTAAGCCAAACTCCCGAGTCCCCCAGGAATCTAACCAACCCTCAGGAATTACGTAAATTTTACACCCTCTCCTTGTTAAACATTCGCCGCCCTAAGTTTATTGCTCAGGCAAGATAGAGTTCCCGGCACAGAAAAGGGGTTCCAGGATTCTGGATTAGGAAATATTAAATGGAAATCGAGAATCCCTCGCCATGCCTGATAATACTATCGTTGGTAATGTATGTTTAATGGAAATCGTGTTGACTGTCATTGCAAATAACACCGCGAGTTGAGTGTGTATGTATTGCACTTGGGTGTGAGTTACTGATCTAGAATGTGTAAATGGGAATGGACAGTGTTGTGTGCATGAGATCAGGATCTTTCGTAGAGAGCGATTTGTTGCGTTTTTATTGGTTGGTTACTTTTTTACAAAGCGTTATATTGGAATATTCATTACTGTGCTTTACAGTTCTGCATACTGTCTTATATGTATAAATTGCATTATAGGTATTTTTTGAACTTTGGATGCCCAAAGTTGTGGAAAACTAAATATCTTTCGGGTAAAACTTCTGTCATTTAATCAAAATCCCGGAAGTTCAGCCCATCAAATCCCCCTCATTTCTACTTTACCAATAAAAAACATAAGAAATTTTAGCAATACATAACAAAAATAATTAGATCAATAATCATCTCTTGGTTTGCCAAATAATATTATTTGTTTAGTCTTTTCTTTTGAATCTTCAATTTATAAATGGAATAAATTTTAGAGCAAAAAAAAAAAAATGAATAAATTTCCCAAAAAAAGTTTCCGTTCACTGAAATTTAAAAACTGTTTGTGGAAAACATGTCAAAACAATCCAAATTAAGAAGAAAAAAATTAATTTAAAGACTAAGATAGGGGTTTCCCAATCAACTTAAAATCTTGGATAATTTGGTTCTATTTCAGTCATTTCTTGGAATTCTTGATTAAAAAAAAGTATGAGGTAATGTGTTAAATGACAACAGCACCAAAAAGAAAAAAAATCGAGGGTCTTGGTTTGATGTTACTGTCGATCAGTGGCATAAGTAACAAAAAGAATAATAATAAAATAAAATAAAATAAAATAAAATAAAATAAAACTTCTTGATTTTGTTTTAATCCAGTAAGAAAATTGAGAATTTTTTTAATCGTTTTTATGACTTATTTTTTGAAAATTAAATTCACCCATGGTAAAACAGGGATGATCTATAAAGCAAAAATTGCGCGTAATTTTTCTTTGCAAACTAATGTCGCGTCCCCTCAACATCTACAAAAAGCAACTTATTAAAATTTGCAAAGTAATTTTCTGTAAAAATTTGGGTTTTGATAAAATTTGTATATCTTCGCAGATATCTACGAATCGAAAACGTATGGTTAATTTATTGCAAATAAACACATTCAAACATTAAAAATAAAGCAGGAAGTGTACTAAATTACGTACATATATAGAATATCAAATGCATATTAAAACGGAAAAAATTTTAGATTTGTGAACTCAGAAAAAAAAAAAAAGAAAGAAACTTTATAATATTCTACGGTTATTGCAAAACTGTAAAATCTTCTTTATTTGATTCAGTATTTAATAATAAGCATCTTTTCTAGTAATTTTATAAATATTTCCTCTAGGCCTCACAACTTCAGTTCCGTTTTATGGTTATGAAATATTTCTCCATTAAAAGTTAATCTGTTTCTAAAGTCCCATATTCATTTCTATGGATCCTTATAAGTGATACTTATTTTGAAGCTTCCAGTATTTTTCAGTTGCATACAGAGCATTTAAAATGCCCAATCTTAACTCGACCATTTGAGAGGCACCAAGACATATGTCTAAAAAAATTTTAAAAGGGGAACTGGAAATTTTTTTATTTCGTTTGAAGCAATCAAGCTGTTGTGAAATTTTTCAAAAATTTTTTTTTTTTTCCCTTTTGTTTTCAAAGGAAATTTCAAAGAATGGGATTTTAAAAAATTTTATTTAGTTTTATAAATACAGATAATTGAGTTAAAATCTTAAAAGATCAACCCGGATATAAAAATTTAAAAAAAAAAAAAAACGATTTTTGGGAGAATGAACTTCTTTCTGTATTTGCAATAGGTCTTTCCTAAATTAATTTTTTTTTTTTAACCCAAAAACTAAAAAATTTTAATAATTAAATTTTAAAAAACTAAAAACCTTTTTTTTTTTGAATATATCCTTTTTTTTTTTTTAACTTTTTGCCATTCTCTTTTAAGCATGCTATTATTTAAAACCCCAGGAGAAAAAAAACTTCCTAAAAGAAAAAAAAAATTACTTAATACCATTCTTTTCAAAATAATCTAGACGGAAAATAACACAGGTTGACGCAATTGTTATTTCTGCTCTGGCACAACCCAAACAAAACACGAACTTGTATTTTTAGCCTTTGCAGTTTTTATGTCCCTTCGAACTTTCTAAGGAAGCAGAACTGGTTCCATTTTTGGAACCACAAATTGTTGATGAAAGCTCGAAGCACCATTGACAAGAAACAAAAACAAAATTTAAAAAAAAGAAAAGAGGTCCCACAATTAAGGAAAGGAGAGCCACGGCACAAGGCAGGTCGGGACCTCGCGTTCCCTTTGCAACTTTTCCTCCTACAAGACCCCAAACTAAATGACTCTTTTTCGCTCCATTAAGCAAAACGACCACTCAAAAGAAGGGCGGGGGAGAGGAAAAAGAAACAAAATACCAAGGACCGGCAGTCATCCAGCCGTGTCCAAAACCACTGACTCTCTCCTTTGAACTACTTATGACTTGGTGCAGGTTGGTTCTTAAGCGGCCCATGACCAAAGTCTGAAAAATGAAGACTCGTTCCTGAGAGGGGGAAAGAAAAGGTCGTCGGGTTTGGGTCATCTTTCTTTTTTGGTCATCTGGTTCTGATTAGGAAACCGCGTGGTGCAACGTCATATCTCGTTCGGAGAAAGTACAAATATTTGGTCAACTTTTAGCAACGCTTTCGTTCAGAAACTGAATATTCAAGAATGCCTTTGAGAGTTTCTTCTGTTAACATAAACACTGATAAGAATAAACTGGTTTGTAATTTATCAGTTATTTAAGTTTTCTGAAATCATGGAGTTTGAAAGATATGCTGCGTATCTTTATTTTCAAAGGAGTGCATTAAACAATACACCGTTAAATTTTAGAGGCCATTATAATACCATTTCCCTTATTTAAATTGAATCCCTTATTACCTTAAGTATTCGGTTGAATAACTCTTGTATAACCAGTTGTAAATTAAATAAGTAATATAAAAAGAATTTTTTTTAAAGTAAATTCGTACTTAGGTCAACAAAGAAAAATTTTATTTTAGTTACTTTTTATTAAATAATTACAATTAATATAGCGTTTCTCAAAGGGGCCCCTGGGGCGTGACGACTAAGAGGGGGGGTATAAAAAAGCCAAAACAATAGATTATTTAAAAGATTATTAATTTATTGAAAGTAAATAAACAAAATATATTCTGACGTAAAAAAAATTTTAAAACAATTTTGATATATTACACTTAAAAAGTTAGTGCTCAAAATTTAATTTTTATAATTAATTTAACAATACAAAGAACGAGTTTAATAAATAAATGACTCCATGGATTGTCATATGAAAATATAAAAAATTAATATTTATTTTTTATAATTTGTACGGTTTATAATTAATCAACTCCGAAAAAAAATTTAGGATTTGCCACGGGGGAAAGTATGTGGTGTATTGGAGGGGGTTAAAAAAAGATCAAAATCTTAAATAAGTAAATCCCGCAAACATTGTGGTTCTATCGCTTTCCCAAAGCCTTGGAAAATTTTATATGGATAGCAGCAGAAAAAAGATCGTATTCGGAAAGACGTATATATACCCCGGGAAAAAAACGTTTGTTGGGGGCAAACCGGGGAATTTAAGAGATTAAGGGTTTGTAGTTTTAGCGTCAAAGAAAAGTTTTTATTGAATTTACACATTATTGTAGGGAAAGGGCCCGGGGTAAAATTGATTAAATTTTGGACCCAAAAATTAAAAGTTTGAGAAACACGAATTAATATAAATATTATATACATATCCCAAATCATTTTTAAAGTGAAAAAAAAGGTTTTTCCTTGAAATTTTCCCGTTTCTTTTTTTTATATAGGGTTTTGATTTTTATTGTTGTTTTTTTTTTGTTTTTTATTTGTTCTTAATTTAAAATTTTAAATTTTTCTAATAAAATTTTAGTAAAAAAAAATCACATTCTAAATTAGGCCCCCAGATGGGATTGAAACCCCCATCTTTGGAAAGTTAAACGCGCTACCATTGCTCTTAAAGGGGCACAGCGAGTAGGTTTTTCCCTTTTTATATGGGTTGGCAATTTTTTTTTTACTACTTTTTTTATTTTTAATTTGACAATAATTTAAAATTTGAAAGCTTTTCATCATGTACTTTTAAAAAAAAGTGTTTGAACTTATAAATCTTTGGGAAATGAATAAAAAATTTTTATCAAGTTTTTTGAACAAGATTATATATATAGGGAGAGTGTGTGAACTAATAGTAGGAATTGAACTATGAAGGAAACACATTTATATAATAATCACAAGAAACTAGAAAAAAACGAAATTTCAACTGACAATAATTGGAAGAACTTATTGTTTCTATTATAATAAAATTTTGGCTTACGTTTTAAAAAAACCCGTAGCCAGAGATTAAAAAATTTGCCTAAAATCTTCACAAGAAGATAGGTTTATACAATGGAATATGTTTTATATAGTAATAAGAGAATCTATGGTTCATAGATTTAAAAATTTTATGATCTCGTAGAAGGATTTCTCCTATTTTGTGGTTTCCGGGGATCAAATTTTATGTATAGGCAAAAAAAGACTAAAATTTCAATCAAATGCTTAAAAAAAACATTTCTATTTAATTTCTGTTCCTATTAAGCATGGAAAGATATTCGATTTATTTTTCCATCTTTAATATTTAATTATAAAAAATAGGAAATTTTTTTAAAAAAATGTATGTAGGATATTCCATTTGTAAGAAGTTAGATCATATCACATTTACCGAGGTCGGCAATTCTTTAAAAAAAAATACCCCCTCCCCCATCGCGTCCTTTTTAAAAACCCGACAGAAACCTTTTCGCCAG